>CM024719.1:16301261-16520660 GCA_014182545.1 Eucalyptus globulus
CGTTGACCAACGACCGTTGACTGTTGACCGTTGACCTTTTACTGTTGACCAAAAAAAAAAGAAGGAAAAGAATGTGTTTCTTTCTCCCAATTAAGTCTATGTGGATTATATATGATCCCTTATTTGTTTTGCATTTATTGTAGGAACAATGCTATTCGCAACCTTATTTGCCGATGAACAAAAGGAAAGGCTTTCTAAGTTGATAGCCGAGCCGACCGATCATCGATGGGAGAGTGGTGACTTAATTGATCACGTCCTTGAAGTCAACGGGAAAATTCAAAAGGTCATATGGAATGGTCGTCCTATTCCACAGTCTGAGATTGTGCGATTTTTCATGAACACCCTTCCACCAAAATGGCAAGGAGTGTTGAATCACATATGGGATGTCAACAAAGCTGCTTCATATAAGAAAATTGTGATGGATTTTATAAATGAATATTACTGGATTGTTACAAGGGAAAAGATCAAGAAATTGAACAAAAGATGATCTTTCCCAGTTCATGTATTGACTTGGTGTTAGATGTATTGGCTGATCTTTGTTAAGTGTGCTTTGTGGACGTCTTATGTAATGTTTACTACCTTATTGTTGTTGATGTAGCAACTGATATGTTATTTGTATTATGTGAGAGCATTATTATTGATGTCAAATATTATTTGCTTTCTGTTATTGTTGGTTGCTGTGGGTAGTTCATAGAAGTTTTTGTAGCTTCATAGAATTGATTTTGCATAAGACAATTATATTAAAAATAGTTTTAAGTTAGGATTTTTTGAGGATGATTGGAAACATAGTGACCATTTGATTCCGAAACCTTACTTGAAATTGTTAATTAATATGATGGGTCTGTGCAAAAAGGATACATAAATGATAGGCATTAATAATTCGTGCATATATGTCTGATGTGTTTAGATCAATGGCTTCAACCACAAAGAGCATAGTTGCCGAGCTGAACAAATGTAAAAAGCTCAATGGTGACAACTATGAAATATGGCACATAAAAATCCAATATGTGCTGGAAGAGCAAGAGGCACTGGAAGCTCTTAACCTGACCATGGTAGAATCTAAAGAATGAAACACCGCACAGCACAAGAGAGATAAGGAAGCATTTACTGCATGGAAGAGAAAAAACTCTCTTGCTCGCATCACGTTGCTAAACAGCATGGAAAATGACGTCATGCGAGAGTTTAGGCGTTTTGAAAATGCCAAGGAAATGTGGGAAGCATTGGCAGCAAGATTTGGTCATACTTCGGTGACCAGACTGAGGTAGCTCACTATTAGGTTTGATTCTTATAAGAAGCCTCATGGTCAGACCATGAAGCAACATCTTAGAAAGATGTCAAACATGGTTAATGAGTTGAAAGATGCTGGCCATGTCCTCACTAATGAGCAGCAACTGCAAGCAATGATTCGTTCCTTGCCTCAGAGTTGGGAGCATATGAAGGTGCACCTGACTCATAATGAAAATATCAAAACCTTTGAGGATGCAATGTGCCATCTTAAGTTGGAAGAGGACCGCCTCTTGGCGGCTAAGCCGGAAGCTGAACTCTATCATGCTGGTTCTAGCTGAAATGGAGCTTCGAGCTCCAAGTGTAAACGTCCTAACTGGTTTGATAAAGGGAAAGGCAAGGAAGCAGGTCCTTCAGGGAAGAAACCTAAGCTTAACCAACATGAAAGAGGAAAGCGTCCTCGAATGAAGAAACTTACAAGGGTGAAGTGTTACAACTGTGACAAGAAGGGTCACTATGCTCGCGACTGTCGTGAGCCAAAGAAGGTATACACCCCTTGTACTTTTCAGAACTTTGCATATGTATTCTTAACTGAGTCTAATCCTTTGTGGACTGTAGATTCAGGAGTGACAGACCATGTAGTCAAAGATAGAGAATCCTTCGTGGAATTCCGACGAGTACCAACTGGAACTAAGTGGATCTATGTGGGAAACAACTCCAAAGCTGAAGTGAAAGGAATTATCACTTGCCAACTGAACATGCGTGGTGGACGCACTTTGTTCCTTCATGATGTATTGTATGCTCGGAGATTCGTCTGTTTTGGTGTTGGTTAAACTAGGTTGTAATATGAACTTCCATAATAGAGGTGTGGATTTGTTTTTGGATACAAATTACTATGGTTGTGGTTATTTTTTGGATGGTTTCATTGTATTAGATATTGACTATGTTAATGCAAATGTTTGTTATTCTCTTCTCACGTCTCTTAATTCATATGATAATGATGTGAATGTGTGGCATGCTAGACTTGGTCATATTGGTCAACAACGTATGAATAGACTAAACAAAGAGGGCTTGTTGGGCAACATTGAAAAAGTCGTTTGGCCCATATGTAAGCATTGCCTAGAAGGGAAAACGACAAGGAAACCATTTGGAAAATGTAAAAGAGCTGAATTTCCTCTGCATTTAATCCATTCGATGTCTGTGGTCAATGAATGTGAGAGGAAGGCATGGGGCTATTTATTTCATCACTTTTATAGATGATTATACTTGATTCGGATATGTTTATTTGATTTCTCATAAATCTGAAGCATTAAGTTGTTTCAAAAGGTTTATGAACTTGGTAGAAAATCAATTAGACAAGAAAATAAAAGTATTGAGATCCGATCGAGGTCGAGAATATTTATCTGATGAGTTCAGAAAATTATGTGATGAAAAATGAATAGAAAGACAGTTGTCTATTCCATATACTCCTCAACAAAATGGTGTTGCGGAGAGAAGAAACAGAACCCTACTGGAAATGGTTAGGTCCATGATGGCGCATGCTAACTTACCTATCACTTTTTGGAGTGATGCGTTGTTAACTGCTGCCTATATACTTAACCGGGTGCCTTCCAAATCAGTTACTTCCACTCCATATGAGTTATGGACAGGTAGAAAACCGGACTTAAGTTTTCTTAAGTCATGGGGTTGTTCTACTTATACTCATGAGTCCTCTCACAAGTTTGGGAAATTGGGTCCCAAAGGAAAGAAGAGTATTTTCATAAGATACTCGGAACACTCGAAAGGGTATGTGTTCATAAGTGAGCAGGAAAGTGGGAGTATAACTGAATTTGAATCACGGGATGTCACATTCTTAGAGGATGAATTTCCTAAGAAGGGCGAAATAGGGGAAGATTACTCCTTATTTGAAATCTTGGATCAAGATAATGATATTAGTGGAGTTTGTCCAAGTGGGAGTAATATGAGAAGTGATGAAATGAATTCAACTCATTCTCAATTACAACCACATGATGAGACGACATCATCATTATCTAATCCAAGTGGGAGCATAATGGGGAATGATGTGCAAAGTGTACAATCTCCCATACGGCGAACAAGTCACCAAAGTATTCCCCGTCGACGTTTTGACATTGAAGGGGAAACTTTTATGATTGCTCCGCAAGATGAGGATGAGCCAATAAATATTAATGAGGCTCTAAGTTGCCCTAGTAAGGAAAAATGGATTCATGCAATGGAAGAGGAGATTGAGTCAATGAAGTCAAACCAAGTCTGGGAACTGGTTGATCTTCCATAAGGACGCAAAGCTATTGGGAACAAGTGGGTTCTCAAAATAAAGCGAAAGGTTAATGGCTCGATAGAAAGGCATAAGGCTCGCCTTGTAGCAAGGGGTATAATCAACGGGAAGGAATTGATTATGAAGAAACATTTTCTCCTGTAGTGAGATTTACCTCGATTACCATTATTCGGCAATAGTGTCTAGTATGGATCTTGAATTACATCAAATGGATATAAAGACTGCTTTCCTCAATGGAGAATTAGAGGAAGAAATATATATATGGAACAACATGCTGGTTTCATAGTGAAAGGCCAAGAAAAAAAGGTATGTCGACTTTTGAGGTCGATATATGGCCTTAAGCAGTCGTCAAGACAATGGTATATACGTTTTCATAATGCCATAATGGCATATGATTTTATAATGATTGATGAGGATCATTGTGTATATATCAAAAGATCCAAGGATCAATTTGTGATCATATCATTATATGTTGATGATATACAAATTGCCGGAAGCAATATGGAGTTTGTTAATACTTTGTCAAGATTTGGTTGTCTTCCAACTTTGAGATGAAAGATATGGGTGGGGCTGCATACATTCTTGGAGTTAAGATTTCAAGAGATCGTTCGAAGAGATCGTTATCTCTTTTGCAAGAAACATATATAAACAAGGTTCTTGAACGATTTCATATGCAAGATTGTAAACCCATAGACACTCCTATTGCAAAAGGTGAATGATTGAGCCATAAACTGTGTCCAATGACTCCACAAGAGAAGGAACAAATGAAACATGTTCCTTATGCTAGTGCTGTTGGGAGCTTGATGTACGCTATGATGTGTACAAGACCTGACATATGTTTTGCAGTTGGAATGGTGAGTAGATACCAATCCAATCCAATCCAGGTCCAGCACATTGGAAAGCCGTTAAGAGAATACTGAGGTATCTGAAGGGAATTGCTGATTACAAGTTGAATTACCAAGGAAATGATCTGAGACTTGAAGGCTATTCAGATGCTGATTGGGGAGGAGATTTAGATGAAAGAAAATCTACCTCTGGATTTGCTTTCTTACTGAACAATGGCACCATATCATGGAGCAGTAAGAAACAAACGTTTATAGCCTTGTCCACGATGGAAGCTGAGTTCGTGGCATTATCAGCAGCGGTACAAGAAGGAGTTTGGCTTAAGAGATTTTTGGATCATTTAGGTGTTATTGAGAAAGCTGCAAATCCATTGTTGGTTAACTGTGATAGCCAAGCAGCTATAGCGTACATCAAAGATCCAAAATATCATGGCAAGATCAAACATATAGATACCAAGTATAACTTTGTCAAAGATATAGTTGCACGAAAGGATGTGAACTTATAGTACATATCTACGCATAGAATGGTAGCAGATCATATGACAAAGCCAATACCTAGAAATGTGTTTTGTGGTCATGTAAAATCTCTAGGATTGCGTAGAGTCTGATGTACTGGATTGTAATTTCCCTGAGTTGTTCACATTAATGAACTTGTGTTTTTTCATTGTTAATGCCTATGAATCTTTGTTTGATCTTCTTTACCAAAAAAAAAAAAAAATCTTTGTTTGATCTTTATGCATCTTAATGCTCAGTGCATTATTTTAAGTTGAGAAAGAATGTCGGACAGATATAAGATTAGCCTACTCACACAGGTAATCGCCTCTATTTACTGTGTGATAAATAGAGACGAGACTGTTTTTAAGCTTATTATCTAGGTGATAATCGAGAGCTCAAGCTTAAAATACATATGTCGCCTTAACTAAATGTTAAGATAAGGACATAATACTTACGATGTCTGAAAGTAAAATAACCCACATATTTTACTTTATTTGTCTATGATGCCAGATGTGAGTTTTGATGAATTTTGTGAATGAGTAGATACGTGAACTCAAGTTAGACATTGGGTATGTCTGAACTATCATCTGTACGGTATTGAAAGTGTAGACATACGCTCCAAGGGAAATGAGTTAATACCGTAATACGTATTTCACACTACGTATGCATGAGACGACCAATAAGAGTAGCAAAAGTTTGATCTCAACTTTTATGCCGTGTGAGACTCTTGAGGAAGAGAGTTCCTCAATTTTAGTGCTCTCATGACTTTTTCTTATTCTAAAGATTTCTATTTAGTGTTTGCTATCTTAGGATGTTGCCAATGGTCATGAGTTGATTCGATCTAATGGGACATTTCTAGAAAAGCAAGCTGAACTGAAATTGAGAGTTTGAAGGAAGAGGAAGATCGAATTTGGAGAATTACATTGTAGTTTTGTATTTACTTTGGTCAACCAATTATGACTGTCTTTGGGATAATCATAATTGTGAATACAATATATATATATATATATTTATAATTGTTTAAAAGAGATTAAGAGAGATATAAATGTGATCGATCGATCTAGGGTACTGCATACTAAATCTACTCAGAGTGTGATGCCTATTATGAGCTGCTATATATTCCTAACAGATGTATAGCAACAAGCTTTCAAAGTATGCTGGTCGCACGAATTATTCACCGGTATCAATGTTGAAGAGAGGTAAAGAGAATCATGTTCAGCCCACCATATGCGAGTGGGAGATGATGGTTTTGTTTATAGTGATGGGCCTAAGTTGGCCCGTCCGCCCATGTTGGGCCTAAAAGCCCGGCCCACAAGATTGGGGCCCATGGATGGAGGGGATGTATATAAGGGAGGAAAGAGAGGGAGAACGCACCTTTTGGCAATTTGTGCGTACGTTCCTCTCCCTCTCTCCCTCAAAAAAGAAAAACAGTAAGCACACAGTGACGTTTTTCTTCCCTTCAAGGTCAATCGATGTCATCGGATCGAACGGAATCATTTTTCTCTTCCGCTTATAGACGTTGGTGTTTAATCTGTGGCTAACAAGGTACGCTCGATTCCGTGGTGTGCTTTAGGATTGGTGATACGTGTTTTTTTTTTTTTTGGGCTCGTCTTCCGCATTCGTTTTAGGGGTTCGATTTAGTGTCGAATCCGGTTTTTAGGAATCCGACAATCCCAACATTTGGATGAATCCGACCCGTTGGCCTCAGGCGTGCTTGGATTTCGGCTGTTTCTACGTGATCAATCATGGAGCTAGCCAGGATTTGATGGAGGAGGTGTTCGTCCAGAGCAGGCGGTTCTTCGGTCTGCCTTTAGGCGAGAAGATGAAGCTGCTGAGGAACGAGAAACACCGAGGCTACACCCCTCTGTTCGATCAGGTCCTCGACCCTGCAAATCTAATAAATGGTTTGTGTCTGATCATCCTGCTGAAGATTTTACTGCTTAAAGTGGACATGGATGAATAGCTGGTGATTTTGATGGCTGTAATCAGGTGGGGGTTGAGTAGCATTTCCTAGAAACGGAAGATCAATTAGTTATTATTCCTATGTCCGGTTGTATCCTTGGAGAGAACTGCCACAGAATTAGGAGTTTGAATTGCTAACATATGACCATGAGCTAATATTTCTTTTAAAAAAGATTCTACTTATGCTCAAGTTCTCATGAAATGCAGATTGCATTTTTCCTGGAGCCTAGTCATGATTGTCTCATTCAGTGCTTGCCAACATGTATGTTAGAGGAAAATCCTACGAAGTAAGTTGTCTTCTGCACATTAGTTACTTTCCTATATATCAACGAGATGGTGCAATTCTACTTCCTCTCTTATCAGTTATTGGTCCTAAGATCTAGTTCTCCTCCACGATTTGAACAAGAGTTCTCCTCGATTTGAACTAGTGTCTTTACGCATTGTGCTTGAATGCTGGTGCTCTGCTTTGAACATGCATGTTGAAGTGGATATTGCATATCCAAGGATCATTCAAGCACTGTAAAGAGGACTGCATCAAGTTTAACTCCATGATTCATGAGGAAAAAAAATGTTTACTCGTGAATTAGGCATTGACCTGTGGCAGATTTGATGAATTGATACGATCAACCACACGCTTACATTCTCTTTAAAGGGTTGGGTCCTTTTCGCGTGGGGATTTGGGTACTGCGTTTAACATAACTGCTCCATTAGTGATTAGACATGGTGCAGATTAGCAAATTTACACCAACATGGGATCCTGAGTTTGTTCAAAATTGCATCAATGTGCAGGTTTCCGCCAGTCCAATGTTAGACCTGCTTGTCCCAAAGACTCCACGATACTCATGCTGATTTAAATGTATACAGAAGGGAAGGAGCTTATATTTTTCCAGTGAGAGTGGAAGCCTGTCAAGCCGTGTTTGCCCGAAGTAGGGGTATGCTTTGAGAACTTGTACAGATGTGCGTAATGAGCTTAGAGAAGGGCATCCAATGGGGTACCTTTATGTACATGCATATGCATATACAACCAATGATCTGTTTATGTTTCTGCATGGAAGCAATAGTTCAGTCACTTCTGCCTTATTTTTCTCCTAAATTAGCTGTTTGTACATGCAACACTTTGAGAAAGGAAGTGAAAAGGAGATGCCACACTCATGTCTAAGCATCGACTCTCCTGCGATTCAACGGATGGGTCTGTCAGCTATTCAACGATAGTTACGTAGATTGGACTGTACATGCAACTTTCTGCGTACTTGACGAGATTTCTGGACGAGGTGGGCGTGTTGCTAAGCCTACAAAGGATTGGAAATTTTGAAGAGCTGAGGAAGAGAGACCAAAAATTTCCATGTGGATGGGACTATGAGCAGCATTGGCAAGTGCACTTACCGAGATCGTAAGCCACTTTAGCCACGTTGGCCGCCACTTGCCAAGAAATTTTTCTGAGATGTTTCTAAAAGATATATAGATCGTAAGCCATTTTTCTGACTGTTCATTATGGAGAAGTTAATCTGTTTTGCATTTGTTGATGCTTTGTTGGCTTCCCTATTGATGTTTCGCCAGATCAGGGCAAGGGCGAAGGAACAGGTATTATAATTTTACAATTTAAAGTCACCATGATACACACAAAATTCGCGTAATTTTCTCCATCAAACATTAGCTTCATAAAATTATTATCTATGACATATTTTATTTAAAATAATAAATGAAAGGATGACAAAAAACATATTAAATATATTACGAGTCTAATTAGACTAACTGAAAGTTGTGGGAAGATATTTCACATTAATTAAAAGTGATTTAATTGAATCAATTGAAAGTTCAAATATGACATGAAGCATGGATAAATTTTGACAGACTACTAATAACATTATCTCTTCCAATAATAGGAACTTTCAATCAATCAACTTCTCACGAGACACTTGATATTGCCCCTGCGGGAAGGTTACAATAGTTATCACAAAACCTTTTCACATTTGTGCTTTGGAGCATGATCCAAAGTTCCATTTGTACTCTCGCAGAGTTGAAAGTAAGTGTGAAAGTATAAATGTGAAGAATGGACCATAGACATGAT
Organism: Eucalyptus globulus; assembly: GCA_014182545.1. Classification (NCBI taxonomy): domain Eukaryota; kingdom Viridiplantae; phylum Streptophyta; class Magnoliopsida; order Myrtales; family Myrtaceae; genus Eucalyptus; species Eucalyptus globulus. Next base: position 16,310,146 of record CM024719.1, read on the forward strand.
TGGGGGACATCATTTGATAGTTGGTCTTTCTTTACATTGTTTTCTTTTTCTTTTTTTGATTGAGACAACTGTTTGGTAGGTTTTGGTATTGAACATTAAGAACATGTCAAAATTAGCGAACCGTCTATTGATGCAATCAAAGGAGACTCCAATAATTATGGAGGAGTTCATTCGTTTAGTATTTGTTGATGTTTTGTTGGCTTCCCTATTGATGTTTCGCCAGATCTAGGCAAGGGCGAAGGAACGGGTATTATAATTTTACAATTTAAAGTCACCATGACATGCACGAAGTCCGCGTAATTTTCTCCATCAAACATCAGCTTAATAAAATCGTTATCCATGACATATTTAATTTAAATTAATAAATGAAAAGATGACAAAAAATATATTAAATATATTACTGATCTAATAAGACCAATTCAAAGTTGCGGGAAGATATTTCACATGAATCAAAAGTGATTTGATTGAATTGATTGAAAGTTTAAAAAGTCCAAAAGTAAGTCTGAAATTAAGTGTGAACGTGTGAATGTGAAGAACGGGCCATAGACATGATCGAGGGACATCATTTGATAGTTAGTCTTTCTTTACATTGTTTTCTTTTTCTTTTTTCTGATTGAGACAACCATTTGGTAGGTTTTGGTGTTGAACGCTAAGAACATGTCGAAATTAGCAAACCGTCTATTGATGCAATCAAAAGAGACTCTACTCATTATGAACGAGTTCATCTTTTTAGCATTTGTTGATGTTCTCTTGGCTTCCCAGTTGATGTTTCACCAGATCTGGGTGAGGACGAAGGAACGGGTATTGTAATTTTATAATTTAAAGTCATCATGACACGCACAAAGTCCTCGTAATTTTCTCCATCAAACATCAGCTTTAGAAAATTGTTATCCATTACATATTTCATTTAAATTAATAAATGAAAGGATGACAAAAAAAAATATTAAATATATTACGGATCCAATAAGACCAATTCAAAGTTGTGGGAAGATATTTCACATTAATCAAAAGTGATTTAATTGAATTGATTGAAAGTTCAAAAGGTCCAAAAGTAAGTGTGAAAGTAAGTGTGAACGTGTGAATGTGAAGAACGGGCCATAAACATGATCGAGGGACATCATTTGATAGTTAGTCTTTCTCTACATTGTTTTCTTTTTCTTTTTTCTGATTGAGACAACCATTTGGTAGGTTTTGGTGTTGAACGCTAAGAACAGGTCGAAATTAGCGAATCGTCTATTGATGCAATCAAAAGAGACTCTACTCATTATGGAGAAGTTCATCTTTTTAGCATTTGTTGATGTTCTCTTGGCTTCCCAATTGATGTTTCGCCAGATTTGGGTGAGGACGAAGGAACGAGTATTGTAATTTTACAATTTAAAGTCATCATGACACGCACAAAGTCCACGTAATTTTCTCCATCAAACATCAGCTTAAGAAAATTGTTATCCATGACATATTTCATTTAAATTAATAAATGAAAGGATGACGAAAAACATATTAAAGATATTACGGATCCAATAAAACCAATTCAAAGTTGCGGGAAGATATTTCACATTAATCAAAAGTGATTTAATTGAATTGATTGAAAGTTCAAAAGGTCCAAAAATAAGTGTGAAAGTAAGTGTGAATGTGAAGAACGGGCCATAGACATGATTTAGGGACATTATTTGATAGTTAGTCTTTCTTTACATTGTTTTCTTTTTCGTTTTTTTTTTTATTGAGACAACCATTTGGTAGGTTTTGTTGTTGAACACTAAGAACATGTTGAAATTCGCGAACCGGCTATTGATGCAATCAAAGAGACTCTACTCATTATGGAGAAGTTCATCTTTTTAGCATTTGTTGATGTTCTGTTGGCTCCCCTATTGATGATTCGCCAGATCTGGGCGAGGGCGAAGGAACATATTATAATTTTCGGATAAGTGCTGCGGAAGTCCTAAAACTTGTCGTGAAAATGCAATTGAGTTCTAAAACTTGCAAAAAGTGCAATTAAGTCCTAAAACTTGTCAAAATGATTCAATTGAGTTCTAAAGTTAAAACCGTTAGCCTTTTTTCGTTAAAAATGCTGACGTGGCATTTTAAATTATTTTTTATTTTGTAGCTGGCTTTTTAAAATATTTTTTATTCAATTTTTAAAAAAAAAATTATATTTAAAAACTAAAATTCATTTTTTAAAAACTGTTAAAAAAAAAAAAATGGTAGAGGAGGCGGCCGCCCATCGCCGAAGGGGCTGGCGACGGTCACCGGCAACCCTCGCCTGGCGCGGGCTGAGATAGCTAGTATAAGCATCTAGAGGGGGGTGAATATGTGAAAAAATAATTTCTCGAGATAAGATAGCAATACTAAGCAGACAATAGAAAGGAAGTTCTCCTTTGGTTAACAAAACGAATTATGATCAAAGTAAAGCAGAGAGTAGGGAAGAGAAAATGAACACAAAGTTTATAGTGGTTCGGCTTATTCCAAGGCTACGTCCACTCTTCCGCACTGACAGCCCACTGGCTGGATTTCACTATGAACAAAAGAGATGTTACAGCAATGTTCTCCCTTGATTTCACAGTGTAGATATTCTACCACACTTCCTCAAGGTTTCTCACAAATATAGACTCTCTTTTGCGTACAAGATTTCGCTCAGCAAATGAATTGACTAAGAACAAGGAGCTTCAGACTTTAGAATTCTTCTATCATGCACACTCTCAAACAACTGGAACGTCTTCCTTTTATACTCCTTTATGCCATCATACCCGTTGGCACTTACCAAAGGAATTCCTCCAATCTACCCATTGGACGGAATCAATTAGGAAGATCATTCGAGCTATTTAAGGAACATGTCGATAGCCCATCAATCCTGTTCGCCCATACAATCAGGATCTCAGTTTCCATAAGTAGAACCTTCCAAGTATACTTCGCCAATCATCGGATCCTTAATCAATCTTGATTTGAATAAAGGATTCTGTTATGTCATATCTAGCCAAGAGATCTTCGTCAGTCGATAAAATCAAATCCTTAACGAAACATCCAATCCTGGATAGACCTTCTTTGACAAACTAGAAACTGTCAATAAGGATAGACTTTGAGTCTTGAGTCTAGCAGTCCGGAGGTCTTCAGACTTTAAATAGTAGAGTAAGCAAATCTTCAGACTAGACTGATGGAAACGTTTTGTCAGCTTCAAAACACTCCACGAAGATTTCTCCAACAATCTCCCCATTTTTTATGGTGACAAAACTTTCCTGCAGATTTGAATAACTTTGACCTGCAAATCATTACTCAAGCAAATATGGATATCTCATAAAGATTAATGGCTTAATGATAACACTAGAATCTGCAACCACAGAAAATAGGTTAGTCTTGCATGAGAGTAAAGCCATTCATAAGATATCAATAGCAGTCAAATCCAAATCCCAAATTCAGTCCACATCCAAACACAAAAGTCAAGTCAAACAACAAAACAAACTAAAAGTCTAACAAGTTTAAGTTCAAAGTTTTCAAATCTTGCATCTCTCCCCCTTTTTGTCATCATAAAAAAGGTTGAGATGGGAATAGAATAGAGTCAAGATTGCTTGGGAACACGAACAAGCTGGAAATCTCCCATTGATTGGACAATGCCTTCCAGCTTTTTCAAATCTTCCTTCAGTTGAGCTACATCTTCACCCTTAGCATTTGCTTGAATCTGAATAGCAAGGGCTTGAATCTGATCATTCAAAGAAACTGAAGAAGCTTGACTTGCATTCTGCAAATTCTGAACTTCGCATCCCAGAGCATATATCTGACCCCGCATTTCCAAGAGAACATCAAGAATTCTGCGAAAATCTACTGAATTACCTATCTACGTACTGGCTTCTGCACGATCAGATAGAGTAAAGGCAGATGATGACAAATCAGCATAGTCACGCAAATTGGGCGATGAAACATCATGTCCCTCCTCAAGAAATTGAGAGGCATAAATGTCCTCTGGATCTGCTGGAGAGCGACTGACTTCTTCACTGGTAGTAGGATATGAGGACATTTCTCTTTTCTCACGGTCTCCCCGTTTCCATGCCTTCAGGTGGAGAAGAGTGTTCCTCATGCTCTCTTTTCTCCTCTTCTTCTTCTTTTTCAATTCTTTCCTTCTCAGCATCTCTTTCTTCTTCTTTTCTCTCCTTTGCTTCTTTCTCCTCTGCTTCCAAATCTTCTCTTTCTCCAGACCTCTATTCTATGTCTTTCTCTTGTCGTTCCATTGATTCTGGAACATAACGACTCAAGTTCCTCAATGCCATAGCAGAAATGGTGATGTCTTCCTCATCATCTTCATCCTCAACAATGAGAGCTCTTCTTTTCTTGGATGGAGCAACCATGGGCTCCTTCCCTTTTCTTTTTGCTGCCAAAAAGACTTGATGAGTTTTGACAGGGGTTTTCTCCTTGAATTTCTCCAACGCCATGTTGAGTTCCTTCAGACGCATTTTAGACACCATTTTCAATCCTACCACCATTTCGTGGTAAGATTGAAAACAGAGAATCCGTGGAGGCTAAACATTCAAATGTCTGAATAACTTTGTCACAAGAGCTGGATAAGGAAGTTGACCCTTATCCTTCACCACTGCTCTATACATGTGAAACATAATAGTGTGAGGAAGAGAAAACTTTTTCCCAGCATTGATGGCGCACATTAGCTTTGCCTCTGAGTTTGAAACATCAGTTTTTGAAGTAGACTTTGGCCTGAGGCAATTAATCACAATCTTGTGAAGCAGAATGTTGAACGCATGCATCCTTGAGTAGGAAATCCTTCCCTCTGTCCTTCTATCCTTAACAAGTTCCAATGTAGCACGAGCAATAGACACATTGATAGGTTGATATCTCCCTCTCTCAACCCCAAACACATCAGCCAACATATCTACATCCACCACATAATCCTGATCTCGGACACTAAAAGAGAGTCTATTCGCATCCAGGAAACTGAGATTCGAATAGAAGTATGCAGTGAGTTCAGCATAGGCTTCTGTAGAGTCAGAACAAAACTGCTCAAGTTGAAGAAGACTGAATTTTTCCCTCAAATTGACGTTCACAGAGTCAAGGAAATCAAAATCTACACTTTTAGGGTTTATCACCCCACGCTTCAACAACTTAGAGTATAGTTGCTTTTGTTCCTCCGATCGAAACAAGTCGGTCCTTTTTCCCCGAATTTTTGCCGCAACACCCATTCTTGGTTGAAACTGACTGTACAACTTATCATCATCATTCCCATCTAGCTAATTCATCCCTCCAACACGCGGATCACTTGGGATATAGCAAGGGTTTCTTCTGCCAACCCCGTAGGTGCAATTCCCAAACGCTCCATATTTCGTAAAAAGATGTACTCATTTCCATACCCTTTGTCCTTAAGAAACTCATTGATGTAGTTCAATGGAGTATCGGTCCTCTTTAAAGCATGATAAAACTTATAAATAAAAGAGGGCTTTTGAATTCTTACAGGATCTGCGCCTTCGACGATTTCTTCATTTTCTCGATGAGCAACATCCTGTGGACTAGATGGAGGAGAATGACGCTGCTAAGAATGTTATGGGCTCTGCTTCTGACTGGGAGTCTCTTCTTCCTCGGTGAGATCAAAGTGAGTAGGCCCTTCACGCACTTGCGGTCCCCTGCTTGCAATCCTCGAAGACTTCCTTTGAGACCACATCTTTCACAGTCTTTGAAAGATTCCAAACTTGACTTTCCCAAGAAAGATGACAACTTTTTCGAAGATTAAACAAGAGAAGAAGACATGAGTGGAAGATCGATGCTTTTTAGGGTTTTTGGAGTAAAACGAAGAGGAACGGATAGTATATAAGTAAGACGAAGAGAGGCATACAAAGCGTCGTAATGGAAATTAAAAAGATGCCCTTTAAAATAACTACCTTTTAAAAAAAGAAATAGATAACTGCTATTTTAAAAATTAACTCCTTTTTGAAAAAGAAAGATTGCACTTATCACGGAAATTGAAAGTAGCAAAAATCAATTATAGATAGATGATCGTACCTTTCCGAGATTTAATATGAGAGAGAATAACCTAGTGTCAAAATCTTGTTTGTCTGAGTCTGAGAGTCTCTAGACTTTAACTTCTTCAAACCTCAAAATGTTGAGTTTGGAACGGATGATTTCAAATTGATTTTTCTCCAAAGGCCTTGTGAATATATCCGCCAATTGGTTCTTTGAGTCAACAAACTGAATCGAAACTTCTCCATTTTGAACATGATCTCTAATGAAGTGATGTCGAATCTCTATATGCTTTGCTCGTGAGTGAAGAATTGGATTTTTGGTGAGATTGATTGCGCTGGTGTTGTCACAGTTAATCTCCGTGCATGAATCTTCAATTCCAAAGTCTCTTAGCTGTTGTTTTATCCACATAATTTGTGAACAACAACTTCCAAGAGCTACATACTCTGTTTCTGCTGTAGAAAGAGCTATTGTATTTTGCTTCCTTTAAAACCAAGACACTATCCTGCTTCCAAGTAGTTGACAGGTACCCGAGGTGCTCTTTCTATCAACTCTGCAACCAGCTAGATCTGCGTCTGAGTATCCAAGAAGAGTAAAGTCTCCCTTTTTAGGATACCAAAGACCAAGACTTGAAGTTGAAGCAATGTATTTGATAATACGCTTTGCAGCAGTTAGATGAGATTCTTTAGGGTCTGCTTGAAATCTAGCACAAATGCAAATACTAAACAAAATGTCAGGTATAGAAGCAGTAAGATAAAGAAGTGAACCAATGATACTCCTGTATAACTTCTGGTCAACTTTCTTTCCTCCTTCATCTTTGTCTATCTTCAAAGAACTTGACATTGGTATGTCGATCTTTTTGCAATTTTCCAGTCCAAACTTTTTGACAAGATCATTAGCATATTTTTCTTGATGAATAAAAAGTCCCTTCCTTCAATTGTTTCACTTGAAGTCCAAGAAAGAAGGTTAGCTCGCCCATCATGCTCATTTCAAATTCATCCCGCATAGACTTAGAGAATTTCTTGCACAAACTTTCATTAGAGGATCCAAAAATAATATCATCTACATATATTTGAACAAGCAGAAAACTTTTTGTTTTTCTCTTTTAATAAATAGAGTAGTGTCTACTTTACCTTTAACAAAGCCATTTTGAATTAAAAACTTACTAAGCATGTCGTACCAAGCTCGAGGTGCTTGCTTTAAACCATATAAGGCCTTTTTCGTCCAATACTAATATGATGCGGTTTCCTTGGGTCTTCAAACCCAGGTGGTTGTTCTACATAGACTTCCTCATGAATGAATCCATTCAGGGAAAGTACTTTTTGACGTCCATTTGGAATAACCTGAAATTCTTATAACAAGCAAAAGCAAGTAATAATCGAATTGCTTATAACCTTGCTACTGGTGCCTATGTCTCGTCATAGTCTATCCCTTCTTCTTGTGTATATCCCTTGGCCACGAGTCTTGCTTTGTTTCTTACGACCTTTCCTTTCTCGTCCATCTTGTTCCTGAAAACCCATTTAGCTCCAATGATAGATTTACCTTTTGGTTTAGGAGTCAATTCCCAGACATCATTAATGCTCAATTGCCTGAGTTCTTCTTGCATAGCTTCAAACCAGCTTTCATCAGATAAAACTTCTTCTATGCTTTTGGGTTCTATTTCAGAGACAAGAGCCACAGCACTAGACTCTTCGCACCTTTTGGATCTTGTGCGAATTCCTTCATTAATATCGCCAATAATAAAATCTTTGGGATGACTGGACTTATGCTTCCAATTGCTGATTGATTTGTCAGGTTGATGATCACTTCCTTCATTTGAATCTTCAATAATCACTTGTTGCTGATCTTTCAAAGTCTGAGCTGCTTCTTGAGATTTAGACTTTGTAGAGTCCGGAGGAGGTTCAGATTCTTCAAGATGAGTCTAAATAGATTCATTTTGCATAGAATCTTGGAATTTAACATTCATTGATTCCCCACAGATTGAGTCTTCTTGTTATAGACTCTGTAGGCTTTGCTTGAGGTTGAATATCCAAAGAAAATGCCTTCATCTGACTTTTCTTCAAACTTGCCAACTCGATCATTTGCATTTTTCAATATAAAGCATTTGCATCCAAACACATGAAAATATGAAACAATAGGCTTCTTTTCTTCGAATAACTCATAGGGGTTTTTTCCAGAATAGGCCTTAGAAAAACTCTATTAATGATATAACATGCTGTAGAAACTACTTCAGCCCAAAAACGTGAAGAGATGTTACTTTCAATCAAAAGAGTTCTAGCCATTTCTTGAAGCGATCTATTCTTTCTTTCCACAACTCCGTTTTGCTCTGGAGTATATGGAGAGGAGAACATATGCTGAAAACCAAATTCATCACAAAATTTTGTAAAATCTTGATTTTTAAATTCACCTCCATGGTATGTTCTTATACTTGAAATAACATACCATTTTTCATTTTGAACCTTTTTAGAAAAAATTTCAAAGTAAGAGAAGGTTTCGAGACTTACTTGCCAGAAATATACCCAAGTAAATCGTGAGTAGTCATCCACAATTACTAGGCAATATTTCTTACCTCCAATGCTCTATGTTCTGGTTGGTCCAAAGAGATCCATATGCAGAAGCTGCAGTACATGGTTAGTGGAAACTTGATTTATTGGTTTAAAGGAATTTCTTACTTGTTTTCCCAATATGCATGGTGTACATAGATCAGACTTTTGGTATGATAGATTGGGTAGACCACGAACAAGCTTCTTTGCTGAAATTTTGGCTATCTGCTTCATATTTATGTGCCCAAGCTTTTTGTGCCATAAGTTCGCTTCGTCTTGAATTGAGATTAGACATTGCGATTCATCTGGTTTCACATCCAAGAGGTAGATATTTCCATGTCTTCAACCCATGAATGACTGAGTAGAATCTTTACTGGTTCCTGAACATATTCCCTCTTGAAAGCTGATTTTGAAACCGGTATCACACAGCTGACTGATACTGAGCAGATTGTAGTTGAGTCCTTCCACTAAAGAAACATTGCTTATTGTGAGATTTCCAATCTTTACAGTTCCAAATCCCACAATTCTTCCTTTGCTGTTTCCTCCAAATGAGACTTTTCCACCATTTACTTGAACGAGTTTTATGAAGCAATTTGAATCTCCTGTCATATGTCTTGAGCATCCACTATCCAGATACCATTTTACATTTTTCTTGATAGTGACCTGCATTTAAAAAAGAGACTCAAACTTTCTTTGGTACCCATATTTTCTTGGGTCCATTGGTGTTAGTATGATATGCGGTTTTTGCCCATTCTTTCTTAACAGGTTTCCAAACCATAGGACATTCTTTTTCAAAATGATCTGCACTATTGCACTTTAAACATCTCGAGAGCATTACGACCTACTAGTTTTACAAAAACCTTTTTGAAATGATTTTTGTAAGCATCTCTTGTGGGTCTTTGCTTAATTGTTTCCTTCACTTTAGGAAAATCAATTAAAGAAATGGTTTCCACAGTCATTCCCATACCAGATTTATTGAAATAAGGTCTTTGTACTGAAAGAATTTTCTCAAGTTTCTCAGATCCTATAGAAAATCTTTTGGAAACATTTGATATGTCATTTTTTAAAAGGCATTTTCTTTTCGAAAGATTGTCTTCACTTTCTTTGAGAGTAGAAACATTCATGTCTAAACATTTCACCTTTTCTTTCAAAACATTTTCCTGTTGTTTTAGTGCGGTGTTTTCCTTTTTAAGTTCGGAAATCCTTTTAAGAGAAGTCTTAAGACTAAAACACAACTCATCAATGTATTTAGAAACTTTAATAGGGATTTTAAAGTTACTCACCTCAAATTCACTGTCTGAATCTGATTCAATCTCGGAGTTTGAATCTGAATCCGATTGTGCCATTAGACATATATTGGTATAATCATCATCACTTTCTTCACACTCTGTATCACTCCAGTTTCTCGCTTTAAGAGCCTTTCGATACTTTTCAGCTTTTCCTTTCTTCTTCCTCGAAGAGGACAGCTTGGGTCTCGATGTGTCCCTTTTTCTTACATTCAAAGCGAGACTACATCTTTGTTTGATTCATCATCCTCAACAGACTTAATCTTTGCTTTTGAAAACTCTGTTTCTTTGGATTGAATCTTCTTCCTTTTCGTTCAGCTTTCAATCTTCTTATCATGAAAGCAAGCTCCTTATCATCCATATCGTCTTCAGAATCGTAACATCGAATCATCATTGGATTTTAATGCAATGGATTTCTTACCTTTAGGATCTTCGTCTTCATTGATTCGCTCCACTTCATAAGACTGAAGAGTCCCAACCAACTCATCGACAGATAGTGGCATGATTCTTTGTGTCTCTCTTATTGAGGTCTTTATGTGATTCCAATCCTTGGAGAGTCCACGCAGTAGCTTGTTTCCCTTCATGGGATCAGAAATTGGTTGACCTTGATTTTCAAGACCATTCACGATTTCTGTAAAACGACTAAACATGTCAGTTATAGATTCTCCCGATTTCATTTTGAAGGCTTCGTTTTGATCGAGGATAATGTTGATTCTGGTCTCTTTCACTCGATCTGTTCCTTCATAGGTAATATGTAATCTATCCCAGACTTCTTTTGCTGTAACACAAGAAGATATTCTGTTATATTCAGTAGGTGACAAAGCACAATATAAAGAATAAATTGCTTTTGCATCAAGAGCTTGTCTCTTGATTATCTCATCCTGAGTCATTTCACTAGACTCAACGGCTTCTTTTCCTCTCTCTAAGACAGGTGCAGCTTTAGGAATGATTCCCTTTTCTACAATGTCCCATTCCAGAGGATCCTTTGATCTTAGGAACGCCTTCATTTTGTTTTTCCATATGTTGTATTTCTTTCCATCAAAGTAAGGCGGTCTGGTATTGCTTTGCCCTTCTACCAGCCCTGGAGCTAACATACTAGTCATGGATCTTTAACTCTGAAGTAAAACACTTCAAACAAAGTGAGTACACATGCTCTTATACCAATTGAGATAGCTAGTATAAGCACCTAGAGGGGGGTGAATAGGTGAAAAAATAATTTCTCGAGATAAGAGAGCAATACTAAGCAGACAATAGAAATGAAGTTCTCCTTTGGTTAACAAAACAAATTATGATCAAAGTAAAGCAGAGAGTAGGGAAGAGAAAATGAACACAAAGTTTATAGTGGTTCGGCTTATTCCAAGCCTACGTCCACTCTTCCGCATTGACAGCCCACCGGTTGGATTTCACTATGAACAAAAGAGATGTTACTGCAATGTTCTCCCATTGATTTCACAGTGTAGATATTCTACCACACTTCCTCAAGGTTTCTCACAAATATAGACTCTCTTTTGCGTACAAGATTTCGCTCAGCAAATGAATTGACTAAGAACAAGGAGCTTCAGACTTTGGAATTCTTCTATCGTGCACACTCTCGAACAACTGGAACGTCTTCCTTTTATACTCCTTTATGCCATCATACTCGTTGGCACTTACCAAAGGAATTCCTCCAATCTACCCGTTGGACGGAATCAATTAGGAAGATCATTCGAGCTATTTAAGGAACATGTCGATAGCCCATCAATCCTGTTCGCCCATACAATCAAGATCTCAGTTTCCATAAGTAGAACATTCCAAGTATACTTCACCAATCATCGGATACTTAATCAATCTTGATTCGAATAAAGGATTCCGTTATGTCATATCCAGCCAAGAGATCTTCGTCAGTCGATAAGATCAAATCCTTAACGAAACATCCAGTCCTTGATAGACCTTCTTCGACAAACTAGAAACTGTCAATGAGGATAGACTTTGAGTCTTGAGTCTGGCAGTCCAGAGGTCTTCAGACTTTAAATAGTAGAGTCTGCAAATCTTCAAACTAGACTGATGGAAACGTTTTGTCAGCTTCAAAACACTCCACGAAGATTTCTCCAACACGGGCAAGGGTTCGCCGGCCCCAGGCGAGGGCCGGTGACCCTCGCATGCCGAGGGCTGGAGACCCTCGCCTGATGTGGGCGAGGGCACCTAGATCTAGGCATGCCGGCCCTCGCCTGACGCGAGTGAGGGCGCCCGGATTTAGGCACGTCTGCCCTCGCCTGGGGGCCGGTGACCATCGCTAGCCCTGGGTGAGGCCTGCCAGCCCTAGGCGAGGGCCGTCGAGGTCTCGTCCAGGGCTGGCGACGGTCGCCGGCCCCCAGGCGAGGGTCGGCATGCCCAGATCTGGGTGCCCTCACCCACATCAGGCAAGGGTTGCCGGCCCTCTCTCGCGCCAGCCCCCCGCCCTAATAGGTGTCTTGCAGTTCTCCATAATTAGCGAGTCCATTCTCTATTCTTTTTTGAAGAATTTGACTTGCTACTTTTTTGCTTCTTTTTTTCAAATTTTTAGTAATCTATTCCGGGCATCTCACATCCCAACTAGCATCATGAGGCATCCCTTTGGGCACAAACCTCCAGGGCTTCCGGCATTTACACTCCCTGGCCGGGCATCTCGCATCCCAACTAGCATCGCGAGGCATCCCCCCGGGCACAAACCTTCGGGCTTCCGGAATTACGTACCGACATACCACCAGGATTCCCCCCTCCTCTGGAATTACGTACCGTATACCACCGGGCATCCCGACACTCCCGGGGCATCATCGGCTCACACCTCCGACGGTCTTCTCATCACCACGATGCATGTTCTTATACATCTCATTTTCATTTTCAATTTCACATTCACAATTATGGCTCAATTTCAACATGGCATGCGATGTGATGGCAACCAAGATCATATTCATCATTGAATTCATACATGCATCTCAAATCATTATCGTACATGCAGCAAGACACCATCATCCATAACAATACAATTCATGGAGTCCATGCAATTTAAAATGGTCCATATTTCATGCCTTTTCGAAGTTTACAAAATTCCAGCATATACTATTTTAGAAAATATTTAAATTAAATATCCATATGCTTCTCAAAAATCATGAAATCAAGGCATGTGATAGGCAAGACAATAAGATAGTAATTTCATGAAAACACATGCGCAATAGAGTTCCACACAAGCAGATACAATTCACACAAATACAGCATGCAATTTCGGATAGAAACAGAATGTGCAGTTTTCGTAATAATTCGATTAAAATACATGAGCGACCTCAGAAAATTATGAAAATTTACCAGGTTATATTTAAGACACTAAAGTATATTTTTTATGAAGACTTCTAGGCCAAATTCGTTTTAGGTAATTTTATATAGTCGTCCGAACTTCTGATTCTCATACCGAAACGTCCAGTGTGGTCATCTCCGAAATACCGAGTTTTTACCCACTTATTCTTCTTCGTTTCCTCTGAAATTTGGATATGTTTTACTTCAAGAGGTCCCCTACAACTTTCATTCAGAGATTTAAGCCAAATTTCCAAAGAACAGTCACCATATGGGTCCATGAAGTCTCGGGTGTCCTGTACCGCGTCTCCAGATTTACCGTCTTCAAGAGTAAGTCGATTCACTAGGAAATACTTGTTCATTTTACTTCAAATTTGAGTATGTTAGTATTTAAGATGTTCTCTACAAGTTTCATGAAGAAGTCAAAGGGAGATTCTTGATAAAATATCGACGTGCAACCCACAAAATTACCAAAAGGTCAGCAAAAAGTTCCAGATCTAGAGTCTTCGTAGGAAGAGGGTTTGACCACTTAAATCTCCACCATTTTGTCCCAAATTTTAGTATGTTGTAGTTTAAGATGTTGGTTACAACTTTCATGAAGGAATAGTCAAAATCCAACTCGAAACATGCATGCAAGCCTTCACAAGATTCTGGGTCAGGCGGTTCACACGAAAACAGCAAGCATTCTCAAGAACAAGTCACATTTTAGCTTCGGTTTTGCCTACCCTAACATCCGAAACCTACCACCAACAAATTACACATGCAAGGCACACATGCAAGAGTGGAAATCAGTCCCAACTTGCCTCCAAAACCGAGCAAACGAGGCACACCGGCGACGGACGGACGGCGTGCGGGCGGCGACGGGTGGACTCCTTCTCTCGGCTTCCCCTTCTCTCTCGCCACTCCCTCTCTCTCGCATCCTCCTCTCTCTCCCTTTGGCCGAATTCTCCACCAGCCACTCTCTCTCTCTCTCTTTTTGGTTGTATATATATGCATGCATTCTTAGTTTGCATGAGGGACACTTGTCCCCAAGGAGGAGACAAGTGTCTCCCTTGCCGAAGACACTTGGAGGCCATGCGGCTCCTCCTCCACCTCTCCATGGCCAAAAGACTTTGTGACATTAATCCATAAAATCAAATCTATAAAGTGCATAGTCAAGAAGAAAGTCTTCTTTATCTAATTGTCCTATAGCACCAACCTTGATCATCCATTAACATCTTCTACTTAAATAAATACTTAACTTGCAAAAATAATAAGGCCATTAAACTTGTAGTCACAAATCCATAAATTCCAATTTATGATGCACATGGCTAATGATAGAATTTTCTTTCCTCTCACATAATTATCCATTAAAAGCTTGGCCATAAATCTTATTGCAAATTATGGATTAAATGGCCATAACTTGATGATACTTCCATCACCTATTCATAGACTTTAATGTAACTAGAGGTCGTTATGAATTTTGGGATGCCACAACTAAGTACCATAGGAAAAGATAAAGCCATGTCACTTTTATTTACATATTTTCATGATGGATTTTCGCGGGTCGATACAACAAAAGAAAACCAAAATTTTCAGCTACACTTGGCCACATCCCAAAAAGATACTACGACCCCTAAAGTGATCACATGATATCCTCCATCTAACAGCGGCGGCTACTCCCAAAAAGAAACATTAGCTCTGTACCCCTCACGCAGCCATCACACCCATCTTGGTGTGTCGGGCGGTGGTGGCGTCAACATCCCCCTAAACACTCCATCTCGGCGGACATGAACTGACAGAAACTCCTGAATAACAGGGCCCTCAACTAGGTCTACATCATACATAACCAGCACTCGCACTCACACAAATGTCAGTCCAGGGACGAGGACGCAGTCGATCTCCGTACACTCTATCTCTACATCCGATGGGAGGCCATAGAAGGTGCCTCGCGTGACGGTAGGAAGCGACATCTTTCAAATCTGAAATGTTGGTCCCTGAAGGGGTGAGTACAACCACTCAGCAGGTAAATGACCAATAAACCACTCAATGCATCATACAATACAATCATCGCAATCATAGTATAACACATGTCATTCAAGCATCCATGCACAATTTACCTTGATATCATGCACATGTCATCATACCTCTTGTACATACATCATCATATAATCATCACCATCATGTCATACACTTACCATCATCATGTCACATGTACCATCATGCCATAGGTGCACATACCTCCATGCACTCACCATCATCATGCATCCATGCACTCATCATCATCATATCACATGTACCATCATGCCATAGGTGCTCGTACATCCATGCACTCACCATCATCATGCATCCATGCACTCATCATCATCATATCACATGTACCATCATGCCATAGGTGCACATACATCCATGCACTCACCATCATCATGCATCCATGCACTTATCATCATCATATCACATGCACCATCATGCCATAGGTGCACATACATCCATGCACTCATCATGCATCCATGCACTCATCGTCATGTCACATGCACTCATCATCATCATGCATCCATGCACATATCATCATCATGCCATACATATGCCATCATGCATCATTCAATTTCAAATTTCCCAATTCCATTCTTTCATTTTGGACGGCCACATTTCTCTTTCTCGGGACCAATGTTTGCATCCCACCTTCATCACTCGCACCCCACCTAGCATCGCGAGAACCATCCGGCATAATACCTACCGGGCATCCGGCATAATACCTGCCAGGCATCTCGTACCCCAACTGGCATCACGAGGCATCCCTCGGCACAATACCTATCGAGCTTTCGGCTCCCCCACTCTCCGGGCATCTCGAAACTCCAGAGGACCCTCTGGCATTCGGCCATTCAAGGCCACTGGGCAACTGGCGGTACCCTTCTAGCCAGGCATCCTGACACTCCCGGGGCATCGTCGGCTCACACCTCCGATGGGCTTCTCACTTATCTTAATTCACATCTTCAATTATAATTCAATTTTAACATGGCATATGATGTGATGGCAAACAAGATCATTTTCATCCTTTGATTCATATATGCATTTCCAATCATCATCATACATGCAGCAAGACACAATCATTCATAACAATACAATTCATGGAGTCCATACAATTTAGAATAGTCCATATATCATGCCTTTTTGATGTTTACTAAATTCCAGCTTGTACCATTTTAGAAAAAAATTAAATTAAATATCCATACGATTCTCAAAAATCATGAATCAGGACATATGATAGACAATACAATAAGGTAACAATTTCATGAAGAACACATGCCCAAAAGATTTTTACACAAGAAGATATAATTCACACAAATACAGAATGTAATTTCGGATAAAATCAGATTGCGCAGTTCTTGAAATATTTCAATTAAAATACCGAATGACCTTCGAAAATTATGAAATTTTACCAGGTTATAGTAAAGACCCCAAAGTATATTTTCATACAGACATCAAGGCCAGATTCGTTCTATATAATTTTCTATATACGTCTGAAGCTCCTGATTCTAGCACCGAAACGTCCAGTTTAGCTATCTCCGAAATATCGAGTTTTCACCTACTTATCCTTCTTTCTTTCGTCTGAAATATTGATATGTTTTGCCTCAAGAGGTCCCCTACAACTTTCATTGAGGGATCTAAGTGAAATTTCCAGAGAAAAGTCACCATATGGGTCCAAGAAGTCTCGGGTGTCCAGTACCGTGTTTCCAGATTTACCGTCTTCAAGAGAAAGTCGATTCACTAGGCTACACTTGCTCATTTTACCTCAAATTTGAGTATGTTATTATTTAGGATGTTCTCTACAAGTTTTATGAAGAAGTAGAAGGGAAATTCTCGGGAAAAAGCAACATGCAACCCATAAAACTACCAAAAGGTCAGCAAAGCAGTTCCAGATCTAGTGTCTTCGTAGGAGGAGGGTTTTGCCCCTTAAAACTCAACTATTTTGTCCCAAATTTTAGTATGTTATACTTTGAAATGTTTTATACAACTTTTGTGAAGGAGTCGAAGTCAAAATCCAACTCGAAACATGCATGGAAGCCTCCACAAGTTTCTGAGTCAGGCGGTTTACACGAAATCAGCAAGCTTTTTCAAGAACAAGTCACACTAGCTTCGGTTCCTTCCCTCTAAACACCCAAGATTCAACACCATTTCAACCACACATGCAAGACACACATGCAAGAGTAGAAATTGATCCTAACTTGCCTCTAAGATCAAGTGAACGGACGATGGCACACGGACGGCACACGGACGGGCGAATGGACGGCGTGCGGGCACGGCTCCTTCTTCTCCTCTCTCGGCTTCCCTCTCTCTCTCTCCTCTCTCTCTCTCTCACTCTCTTGGACTTTTGGCTTGGCCCCCCATCAACCAGCCACTCTCTCCCTTTTGTTTCCCTAAACTCCATCATTAGCAATGATTATGGCCACCCACAATGGCCAATGCATGGGACCCTTTTTGCCACTTGGCAAGACTCATGCAAGATGGGCTTGGGCTTGGAAGAAGTGGACCGGCAACTCCTCCCCTCCTTGGTCGACGGCCACCTCTCCTTGGCTTCAATGGGCCGGCCATTTGGCCCACCAAGAGTCCAAGCTATTGGGCCTAAGGCCCAAACCTAATTAAAATCAAATTTTAACCTTTAAATACTTTTTAAATCCTTATTGACTAAAGTACTAATTTCAGGGTAAAATCTTAAATAACTAAACACTTAAAATCTCAAATCCATAGATTCTATTCTCATTAATTTAGCCTAAAGATAAGTCATCCTCTTCCAAGATTTATCCATTTAAAAAACTAATTGCCATAAATCTAGACCATACAAGACATTAATTGGAGCACCCCATCTAGAGGTTGTCAAAGAATTTTGGGATGCCACAATTCTCCCCTCCTTAGAGAATTTCGTCCTCGAAATTAGATACCACTCGTGCCTTCTTGAAATAAGTAAGGGTACTTTTCCTTCATCTGATCTTCACTTTCCCATGTGGCTTCCTCCATATCATGATGTCACCATAATACCTTAACCAGATGAATCTTCTTATTCCTAAGAATTTGCTCCTTCCGATCCAGTATCTGTACAGGCTCTTCGATGTACCTTACTTTCTCATCCACTTTGATGGCTTCATGATCGAGTATGTGACTAGGATCTGGCTGGTACTTCCTCAACATCGATACATGAAACACATTATGCAAATTTCCCAACTTAGGAGGCAGCGCTAAACGATAAGCTACATCCCCTATCCTTTCAAGTATCTCAAAAGGTCCTACAAATCTAGGGCTTAACTTACCCTTCATCCCAAATCGAGATATCCCTTTCATTGGAGATACCTTAAGGAATACATAGTCTCCCACACTAAATTAAAAAGGCCTTCTACGTTTATCTGCGTAGTCTTTCTGTCTACTCTGAGCTGTTTTAAGCCTTTTTCTGATAATTTCAACAGCTTCAGTGGTAACTTGTACCAATTCAGGTCCTGTCAATTTCCTTTCACCTACTTCATTCCAACAGACAGAAGTCCTACATCTCCTTCCATATAATGCTTCATAGGGAGCCATGCCTATACTTTTATGGAAACTATTATTATAGGCAAAATCCACCAAATGCAATATTTCATCCCAATTTCCTTTGAAATCAATTACACAAGCCCTCAACATATCCTCTAATGTCTGGATTACTCTTTCTATTTGTCCATATGTCTGGGGATGAAAAGCAATACTAAACTGAAGTTTAGTTCCTAATGCAATTTGAAGACTTCGCCAAAAGTTCAAAGTGAATCTCGAATCCCGATCTGAGGTAATAGTTACTGGAACACCATGTAGGCGTACCACTTGACCCACATATGTCCGCATATTTGTCCATTGGGTAGTCCATGCGAATGCTAGGAAATGAGCCGATTTAGTCAAACGGTCCACTATAACCCAGATAGAGTCATGACTACTTGACGTCCTTGGTAATCCTTGTATAAAATCCATTGTTATATGCTCCCATTTCCATTATGGTATGTCTAATGGTCTCAAGAGTCTTGCAGGTTTACGATGTTTTGCTTTTACCTGCTGGCACATCAAACATTGAGAAACGTGCTTAGCCGTATCTGCCTTCATACCATTCCACCAAAATTGCTGACGCAAGTTCCTGTACAGCTTTATACTACCCAGATGAATACTATAATCACTCTTATGCGCCTCCGACAGAATTTCCTTCTTTAATTCTTCGTTGTCGGGAACACAAAGTCGTCCTTGGCATCTTACCACTCCATCATCAAAGACTTGAAATTCTGGTTTTTTTCCTAAAGACACTGCATCTTTCATTTTCAAAATCTCCGGGTCAGACTCTTGTAAGATTTTAACCTTCTGAATAATTTCAGGTTCAATCCTTAATGCACTAAGCATACCATTAAGACATTCTACTTTTAATTTAAATTCTGAGTCTGTAACGGATTTTAACAAGCTCCATTCCGCCATTCTTAAACTGGCCATCTCCATAGCCGACTTACGACTAAGAGCATCCGCTACCTTATTCGCCTTTCCTGGATGGTATTTTATCTCACAATCATAATCCTTTAACAATTCCATCCATCTCCTTTGTCTCATGTTCAACTCCTTTTGTGAGAACAGATATTTCAAACTCTTATGGTCCGTATAAATCTCAAACTTTTCCCCATATAAATAATGCCTCCATATCTTCAAAGCAAACACTATAGCTGCTAACTCTAAATCATGCGTTGGGTAGTTCAGCTCATGGGGTTTTAATTGCCTAGATGCATAGGCTATAACCTTGCCATGCTGCATCAAAACACATCCCAGTCCTTTGTGAGATGCATCACTATACACTGTAAAACCATTAGGTCCAGTTGGTATAGTCAGGATTGGAGCCGAGGTCAATTTCATTTTAAGCTCTTCGAAACTCCTTTCATATTCCCCATTCCATTCAAACTTCACGTTCTTTCGAGTCAACTTAGTTAAAGGACCTGCCAGTCGTGAAAATCCTTTAATAAACCTCCTATAATAACCAGCCAGTCCTAAGAAACTTTGTATTTTAGTAGGTGTCGTCGGTCTCGGCCAATTTACTACCATCTCAACTTTTGCCGGGTCTACTGCAATTCCTTCTCCTGATACCACATGCCCTAAAAATATTATCTGGTCCAGCCATAATTCACACTTACTAAATTTGGCATACATCTTTTGCTCTCTCAGGGTTTGCAAAACTATCCTCAAGTGTCGCTCATGCTCCTTAGGTCCTCTTGAATATATCAGGATGTCATCAATAAAAACAATTACAAACTGGTCTAAATAAGGTTTAAATACCCCATTCATTAGATCCATAAATGCAGCCGACGCGTTAGTCAATCCAAATGGCATGACCAGGAATTCATAATGCCCATAATGAGTCCTGAACGTAGTCTTAGGGATGTCTTCTTTCTTAATTCTCAACTGATAATATCCCGACCTTAAGTCAATCTTAGAGAAGATCGAACTTCCTTGGAGTTGGTCAAACAGGTCATCAATTCTAGGTAAAGGATACTTATTTTTAATGGTCAGCTGATTTAGTTGCCTATAATCAATGCACAAGCGCATCGATCCATCTTTCTTTTTCACAAACAAGACCGGTGCACCCCAAGGTGAAGCACTTGGTCTAATGAATCATTTGCCAAGCAACTCCTGTAGTTGCACTTTTTCAATTCCTTCAATTCGACTAAGGCCATCCTATATGGGGCTTTTGATATTGGTCCTCTTCCAGGCATTAATTCAATTTCAAACTCAATTTCTCGCTCTGGTGGCAATCCAGGCAATTCCTCAGGGATTACATCTTGAAATTCGTAGACTACCCGAATTTCATCAATCTTAGGCTCTTCCTTAGTATAATCTCTAACCATGGCTAGGTACCCTTGACATCCATTGTCAAGTAACGCACGGGCTTCTATTGCTGAAATAAGTGCTACAGGTAGGTGGGTCTGACCTCCTAGAAATTCACAACTAGACTGATCAGGTAAGGTAAATTGGATTACTTTCCTATAACAATCCATTTGGGCTCGATACTTACAAAGCTAGTCCATTCCTATGATAACATCAAAATCATACATGGCCATTACAACTAAGTCTATTTCCATATCCTTTCCCCCCCATTGTTATTTTACAATTTCCACACACCAGCGTAGACAATAACATATCATTTAGAGGCGTAGAAACACAAAGAGGCGTCTCAAGAGGCATAGTTTCTATCATATTCAACTGTCTATATCTTTTAGACATAAATAAATGCGTAGCACCCATATCAAACAATGCATATGCCTTTTTATCATTTATAAGGATTGTACCTGAGATAACATTTTTTGGAAGCTTTCGCTTCCTCTTGGGTGATCGCATACACTCTTCCTTGTGCTGGTGGCCTCTGGGGATTCCTTGGTAAGTTTGGCCTAACAGCATTCCGTTGTGGCTGCTGCACCGAGCCCATACTCACGTGCGACCTTTCCTGTGGGCAGTTTCTCTTAATATGACCTATTCGTCTACAACTATAACATTTCGGTTGCCAATTGCAAGGTCTTGGGCCATGTCGCCCATTACACCTTCGACACTCCTCATTTTGATAAGGTGTCCTTTCCAAATTCAGGCTACCCCTGCCTCTTCCAAAGTTCCCAAAATTGCCCTTCTTCTTAGATTCCCAGGTTTGACCTTGACCTGCATAGGGTCTCTTACCCCGTCTCACATCACCAAAGGACAATGGTTTCTTATTCTCCGAATGTTTCCTTACCAACTCCTGCTCCACCAACTGTGCCCTTTCATAGATCTCATTATAATCTCTTATGTTCAAAGGCACTAGTTGTTTCCTGATATCAGTCCTCAACCCTTTTAGAAACCTCTTAGCTTTCTCTTCTTGATCCTCAACTAGCCTAGGAGCATATCTAGACAATTCAGAAAATCTTGCCTCATACTGGTCTACTGTCAGTTCCTTTTGTTCTAATTGAACAAATTCAGTAATTTTCCTATCCTTAGCACAGTTAGAAAAATGATTTCTATTAAAAGATCTCACAAACTTTTCCCAGTTAACCTCAGTACCTGGTGGGAAGATTGTGTCCTCGATGCTCTCCACCAAAACTTTGCATTTCCTCCAACTGGTACTCGCAAAGTTATTTTCTCGGCATCAATGCAATCCAACAACCTGATAATTTGTTCCATTCCATCAATCCAATGTTCCGCCTCCTCAGGACTTCCCATTCCACTGAACTTAGGTGGCTTCAGCTTCAAAAACTGCTCCACCAATTCTTGAGTACGGCGTTCTGCTCCAGGTTGTTGCTGCGCCTGCCTTTCCATCAGATTTCCAATATTGGCCAATGCCTGCAGGATGTCTTCCATTTGGGGTTCAACCCTTGCAGCAGAAGCTTCAGCCCTCGATGGATGAGCACTTCCAGCTCGCACCATGACTTTCCTGCAATTTCCAAGCATTGCCTCAGGAAAAATCTGAGACTCACTGTCTCCATTTAAAGCAACTACTACTTCTACATAAGTAACATATACATGTTACTGGTACCTAAAGACAACTCAAAATTAACTACTAGGGATCTACGAGTGAATACTCATCACCCGTTATTCAAAGTTAATCAATTATTCTGTTTTATATCCCATGGTGTGCATTGTCATCATGTTCCTCAATTTCCAAATGAGGCTCCATATCACTCCACCTATAACCATTGCTCTGATACCAAAAACAGGGGGGGGGGGCTTTGTGGCACCCCGAACACCTTAGGTCACCACAGGCACCTATTGCTACACCTAATGGACATTAGTTACATCTCTTAGTAGAAGCGTCGTAGTTCATATACATTTTTTTTTTTGAAAATGGTCCCAGCGCGACTCATTAGCGGAAGCAAAATTTAATATCGCCATCTCTCCCACTAACAATCATGATACAATGCACACCACTAAGTACCATAGGAAAAGATAAAGCCATGCCACTTTTATTTACATATTTTCATGATGGATTTCCGCGGGTCGATACAACAAAAGAAAGCCAAGATTTTTAGCTACACTTGGCCACTTCCCAAAAAGATACTACGACCCCTAAAGTGATCACATGATATCCTCCATCTAACAGCAGCGGCTACTCCCAAAAAGAAACATCAGCTCTCTACCCCTCATGCGGCCATCCCCCCCATCCTGGTGCGTCGGGCGGTCGTGGCGGCGGCAACATCCCCCTAAACACTTCATCTCGGCGGACATGAACTGACAGAAACTCCTGAATAACAGGGCCCTCAGCCAGGCCTACATCGTACATAACCAGCACTCGCACTCACACTCGCACAAATGTCAGTCCAGGGATGAGGACGCAGTCGATCTCCGTACACTCTACCTCTACATCCGATGGGAGGCCATAGAAGGTGCCTCACGTGACGGTAGGAAGCGGCATCTTTCATATCTGAAATGTTGGTCCCCGAAGGGGTGAGTACAGCCACTCAGCAGGTAAAGGACCAATAAACCACTCAATGCATCATACAATACAATCGTCGCAATCATAGCATAACACATGTCATTCAAGCATCCATGCACAATTTACCTTGATATCATGCACATGTCATCATACCTCATGTACATACATCATCATATAGTCATCACCATCATGTCATACACTTACCATCATCATGGCACATGTACCATCATGCCATAGGTGCACATACTTCCATGCACTCACCATCATCATGCATCCATGCACTCATCATCATCATATCACATGTACCATCATGCCATAGGTGCTCGTACATCCATGCACTCACCATCATCATGCATCCATGCACTCATAATCATCATATCACATGTACCATCATGCCATAGGTGCACATACATCCATGCACTCACCATCATCATGCATCCATGCACTTATCATCATCATATCACATGCACCATCATGCCATAGGTGCACATACATCCATGCACTTACCATCATCATGCATCCATGCACTTATCATCGTCATGTCACATGCACTAATCATCATCATGCATCCATGCACATATCATCATCATGCCATACATATGCCATCATGCATAATTCAATTTCAAATTTCCCAATTCCATTCTTTCATTTTGGACGGCCACATTTCTCTTTCCCAGGACCAATGTTTGCATCCCACCTTCATCACTCGCACCTCACCTGGCATCGTGAGAACCATCCGGCACAATACCTGCCGGGCATCCGGCACAATACCTGCCAGGCATCTCGTACTCCAACTGACATCACGAGGCATCCCTCGGCATAATACCTACTGAGCTTCCGGCTCCCCCACTCTCCAAGCATCTCAAAACTCCCGAGGACCCTCCGGCATTCAGCCTTTCAAGGCCACCAGGCAACTGGCCGTACCCTTCTAGCCAGGCATCCCGACACTCCCGAGGCATCGTCGGCTCACACCTCCGACGGCCTTCTCACTTATCTTAATTCACATCTTCAATTATAATTCAATTTTAACATGGCATATGATGTGATGGCAAACAAGATCATTTTCATCCTTTGATTCATATATGTATTTCCAATCATCATCATACATGCAGCAAGACACAATCATTCATAACAATACAATTCATGGAGTCCATACATTTTAGAATAGTCCATATATCATGCCTTTTTGAAGTTTACTAAATTCCAGCTTGTACCATTTTAGAAAACATTTAAATTAAATATCCATACGATTCTCAAAAATCATGAAATCAGCACATGTGATAGACAAGACAATAAGGTAACAATTTCATGAAGAACACATGCCCAAAAGAGTTTTACACAAGAAGATATAATTCACGCAAATACAGCATGTAATTTCGGATAAAATCAGATTGCGTAGTTCTTGAAATATTTCGATTAAAATACCCGAATGACCTTTGAAAATTATGAAATTTTACCAGGTTATAGTAAAGACACTAAGGTAGATTTGTGATGAAAAAATCTAGGCCAGATTCGTTTTAGATAATTTTCTATAGACGTCCGAAGCTCCTGATTCTAGCACCGAAACGTCCAGTTTAGCTATCACCGAAATATCGAGTTTTCACCTACTTATCCTTCTTCCTTTCCTCTGAAATTTTGATATTTGTTGCCTCAAGAGGTTCCCTACAACTTTCATTAATGGATCTAAGTGAAATTTCCAGAGAATAGTCACCATATGGGTCCAAGAATTCTCGGGTGTCCAGTACCGTGTTTCCAGATTTACCATCTTCAAGAGAAAGTCGATTCACTAGGTTACACTTGTTCATTTTACCTCAAGTTTGAGTATGTTAGTATTTAGGATGTTCTCTACAAGTTTCATGAAGAAGTCGAAGGGAAATTCTCGGTAAAAAGCAACATGCAACCCATAAAACTACCAAAAGGTCAGCAAAGCAGTCCCAGATCTAGTGTCTTGGTAGGAGGAGGGATTTGCCCATTAAAACTCAACCATTTTGTCCCAAATTTTTGTATGTTATATTTTGAGTTGTTTTCTACAACTTTCATGAAGGAGTCAAAGTCAAAATCCAACTCGAAACATGCATGCAAGCCTCCACAAGTTTCTGAGTCAGGCGGTTTACACGAAATCATCAAGCTTTTTCAAGAACAAGTCACACTAGCTTCGGTTCCTTCCCTCTAAACACCCAAGATTCAACACCATTTCAACCACACATGCAAGACACACATGCAAGAGTAGAAATTGATCCTAACTTGCCTCTAAGATCAAGCGGACGATGGCACACGGACGGCACACGGACGGCGAACAGACGGCGAACGGACGGTGACGGCTCCTTCTTCCTCCTCTCTCGGCTTCCCCTTCTCTCTCGCCACTCTCTCTCTCTCTCTCTCTCTCACAACTTCCTCTCTTTTGGCTTGGCCGAATCCCTCAACCGGCCACTCTCTCTCCCCCTTTTGTTTCCCCTAAACTTCATCATTAGCAATGATTAAGGGCCACCCACAATGGCCAATGCATGGGACTTTCTTTTTGCCACTTGGCAAGACTCATGCAAGATGGGCTTGGGCTTGGAAGAAGTGGGCCGGCCACTCCTCCCCTCCTTGGTCGACGGCCACCTCTCCTTGGGCTTCAATGGGCCGGCCATTTGGCCCACCAAGAGTCCAAGCTATTGGGCCTAAGGCCCAAACCTAATTAAAATCAAATTTTAACCTTCTTTTTAAATACTAATTAAATCCTTATTGGACTAAAGTACTATAGGGTAAAATTAAATAACTAAACACTTAAAAGCTCAAATCCATATATTCTAATTCACGATACGTATGGCCAAAGATAAGTCATCCTCTTCCAAGATTTATCCATTTAAACTCGACCATAGATCTCAATACAAGACATTAATTGGAGCACCCCTAATGACTGGCATAGAATTTCAGGATGCCACATATAGTGTTCGCTTTGAAGATATGGAGGCATTATTTATATGGAGAAAAGTTTGAGATTTATACGGATCATAAGAGCTTGAAATATCTGTTCTCGCAAAAGGAGTTGAACATGAGACAAAGGAGGTGGATGGAGTTGTTAAAGGATTATGGTTGTGAGATACAATATCATCTAGGGAAAACGAATAAGGTAGCAGATGCTCTTAGTCGTAAGTCAGCTATGGAGATGGCAAGTTTAAGAATGGCGGAATGTAGCTTATTAAAGTCTGTAGCAGACTCAGAGTTTAAATTGGAAATGGATTGTCTTACTGGTATGCTTAGTGCATTAAAAATTGAACCCGAGATTATTCAGAAAGTTAAGACATTACAAGGATCTAACCCATAAATTTTGAAAATGAAAGATGCAGTGTCTTTAGGGAAAAGACCAGAATTTCATGTCTCTGAAGATGGAGTGGTAAGATGCCAATGACGACTCTGTGTTCCCGACAACGAAGAGGTAAAGAAGGAAATTTTGTCGAATGCACATAGGAGTAATTACAGTGTTCATCCAGGAAGTACAAAGATGTACAGGAATTTACATCAGCAATTTTGGTGGAATGGTATGAAAGCAGATACGGCTAAGCACGTTTCTCAATGTTTGACGTGCCAGCAAGTAAAAGCGGAGCATCGCAAACCCGCAGGACTTTTGAGATCGTTAGACATACCAGAATGGAAATGGGAACATATAACAATGGATTTTGTGCAAGGATTGCCAAGGACATCAAGTGGTCATGACTCTATCTGGGTAATAGTAGATCGCTTAACCAAGTCTGCTCATTTCCTAGCAGTTCGCATAGACTACCCAATGGATAAATATGCGGATCTATATGTAGGTCAAGTGGTACGCCTACATGGTGTTCCAGTGACTATTACCTTAGATCGGGATTCAAGATTTACTTCGAACTTTTGGCGAAGTCTTCAAATTGCCATAGGAACTAAACTCCAATTTAGTACTACTTTTCACCCTCAGACAGATGGACAAACAGAAAGAGTAATCCAGACATTAGAGAATATGTTGAGGGCTTGTGTAATTGATTTCAAAGGGAATTGGGATGAAAGATTGCATTTGGTGGAATTTGCATATAATAATAGTTTTCAGAAAAGTATAGACATGGCTCCCTATGAGGCATTATATGGAAGGAGATGTAGGACTCCTGTATGTTGGAATGAAGTAGGTGAAAAGAAATTGATAGGACCTGAACTGGTACAAGTTACCACTGAAGCTGTTGAAATTATCAGGAAAAGACTTAAAACAGCTTAGAGTAGACAAAAAGACTACGTAGATAGGCGTAAAAGGCCTTTGGAATTTAGTGTGGGAGATCATGTATTCTTGAAAGTATCTCCAATGAAAGGGATATCTCGATTTGGAATGAGAGGTAAGTTAAGCCCTAGATTTGTTGGACCCTTTGAGATACTTGAAAGAATAGGAGATGTGGCTTATCGTTTGGCGCTGCCTCCTAAGTTGGGAAATTTGCATGATGTGTTTCATGTATCGATGCTGAGAAAGTACCAGCCGGATCCTGATCACATACTCGATCATGAAGCCATCAAAGTGGATGAGAAAGGGAGGTACATTGAAGAACCTGTGCAGGTACTGGATCGGAAGGAACAAAGTCTCAGGACCAAGAGAATCCCATTGGTCAAGGTATTATGGCGACATCATAATATGGAAGAAGCCACATGGGAAAGTGAAGATCAGATGAAGGAAAATTACCCCTACTTGTTTCAAAAGGATATGATTAATGTTTAATTTCGAGGAAGAAATTCTCTAAGGAGGGGAGAATTGTGGCATCCCAAAAATTCAAGGCGACCTCTAAGATGTATTATAGGATAAATTAAGATGTATTCAAGCCCATGATTAGCTAATGAAATTACCTATGGTTTATGTTTTAGCCATTGGTTTTCTTTAAGACTAAGTGTTATATGCTTGTGTTCATGAGTTTTTAAAATTAGTATTATAGGATAAATTAATAAGAAGAATTTATTCTTGGCTATGCACCTCATAGATTTAATCCCTATAGATTAAATGTTACAAGATTATGGCCATATGAAATTGAAAATTTGGAATCTATAAAAGAAAGAATTAAAAGTGAATTATTAAAAGTAAAATTTGGGGTTTAATTAGGCTTTGGTCTTAGGCCCAAGAGCATGGACCTTTGATGGGCCAAAATGGCCGGCCCATGAAGCCCAAGGAAGAGCTGCCATCGGCCACAAGGGGGAGAGAGGCCCAATTCTTCCAAGCCCACTTCTTCCCAAGCCCATCTTGCATGTGTCTTGCCAAATGGCAAAAAGAAGCCCCATGCATTGGTAATTGTGGGTGGCTACTAATCATGACTAATGATGGGGTTTAGGGGAAACGAAAGAGAGAGAGTGACCGGTTGAGGGGCTGTCACTCAAGGCAAGAGAGAGAGAGAGAGAGAGAGAGAGAGAGAGAGAGTTGCGAGAGAAAGAGAGGAACCGAGAGAGAGGAGGAAGGAGCTGCTCGCCCGTCCGTCTGTCCGTCGCCGACCGTGCGCCGTGTTTGCTCGATTTTGGAGGAAAATTAGGATCCATTTTCTGCTCTTACATATGTGTCTTGCATGTGTTTTTGGAATGGTGTTGAATCTTGGGTGTTTAGGAGTGAGAAACCGAAGCTAGTGTGTTTTGTTTTTGAAATAGCTTGCTGTTTTCGTTTATACTGCCTGACCCAGAAATTTTTAGAGGCTTGTATGCGTGTTTTGAGTTGTATTTTGACTTCTACTCCTTCATGAAAATTGTAGAAAACATCTCAAACTATAACATAGTAAAATTTGAGACAAAATGGTTGAGTTTTAAGGGGCGAAACCCTTCTCCTACGAGGACACTAGATCTGGAACTGCTTTGTTGACCTCTTGGTGGTTTTGTGTGTTGCATGTTACATTTTACCGATAATTTCACTTTGACTTCTGGATGAAAGTTGTATATAACATCCCAAATACTAACATACTCAAATTTGAGTTAAAATGAGCAAGTGTGGCCTAGTGAAACGATTTTCTTTTGAAGACGGCAAATCTGGAAGTACGGTACTGGACTCCCGAGACTTCTTAGACTATATGGTGACTATTCTTTGAGAATATCACTTAGATAACTTAATTAAAGTTGTAGGGGACCTCTTGAGGAAAAACATATCAAAATTTCAGAGGAAACAAAGAAATATAAGTAGGCAAAACCTCGATTTTTCAGAGATAGCTAAACTGGACTGTTCGATACTAGGAACAGGAGCTTCGACCGTCTATAGTAAATTATCTAGAATGAATCTGGCCTAGATGTCTCATGAAAAATCTACATTTGGGTCTTGACTATAACCTGGTAAAATTTCATAATTTTTGGAGGTCATTCGAGTATTTTAATCAAAATATTTCAAAAACTGCGCAATCTGACTTTGTCCGAATTTTGCATGTTGTAATGTGTGAGCTATATCTTTTTGTGTGAAGCTCTTTTGGGCATGTGTTCTGCATGAAATTGTTACCTTTATGTCTTGTCTATTACATGCTTACATGCTCTGATTGTGTGATTTTTGAGGATCATATTGATATTTAATTTAATGTTTTCCAAAATTGTGCAAGTTGGAATTTAGTAAATTTCAAAAAGGCATGATATATGGACTATTCTAAGTTGTATGGACCCCATGGATTGTATTGTCTTTAGTGATTGTATCTTGCTGCATGTATGATGATGATTGGAAATGCATATAATAATTAAAATGATGAAAGTGATCTTGTTTGCCATTACATCATGCGCCATGCTGATTTTGAGACACAAATTGGTGAACATGAATTATGATAAATGAGGAAATTGTGGAGGCGGTTGATAATGCCCTGGGAGTGTTAGGGTGCCCGGGATGCCCGGTTGTATTGTGATACATGCCCGGATGTCCTTGGGAGTTTCGAGATGCCTAGAATGGTTGGGTGCCGGAAGCCTTCGAGGTTTGTGCCAGAGGGGAATGCCTCGTGATGCCAATTTGGATGCGAGATGCCCGGAATGTGGGGGTGCCGGATGCCCGATGGTGTGTGCCGGAGGTTTTCTCGCGATGCCAGGTTGGGGTGCGAGTGATTAAGCGTGGGATGCAGTTACTGATCTCGAGAGAGAGAGATGTGGTGATCGAATTGAAAAAAAAGAAGAAGTGGAAATTGAATCATGCATATATGATATGATGATGATCACCCATGGTATGATGATATGTGTGTAACATGATGATGATCACCTATGGCATGATGATATGAGTATGACATGATGATGATCACCTATGGCATGATGATATGAATGTGACATGATTGTGATGAGTATATGAGGATGTATGTATATATGGCATAATGACATATGCATGGCTGCAAGGTAAGTTATGCTTGGATGCATGAATGGCATATACTATGCTAAAATTGTTATGATTGAATTGTGTGATGCATTGAGTGGTTAATTGGATCTTTTACCTGCTGAGTGGATGTACTCACCCCTTCGGGGACCAACATTTCAGATTAGAAAGATGCCGCTCCCTACCGTCACGCGGGGCACCTTCTATGGCCTTCCATCGGATGTAGAGGTAGAGTGTACGGAGAGTGACTGCGTTACCGTCCCTAGCCTGACATTTGTGCGAGTGCCAGTGCTGGTTATGTACAATGTAGGCCTGGCCGAGGGCCCTGTCATCCAGGAGTTTCTGTCAGTTCATGTCCGCCGAGATGGAGTGTTTAGGGGGATGTTGCCGCCACCACCGCCCGACGCACCAGGATGGGTGTGATGGCCATGTGAGGGGTAGAGAGCTGATGTTTCTTTTTGGGAGTAGTCGCCACTATTAGATGGAGAATGACATGTCATCACTATAGGGGTCGAAATATCTTTTTGGGATATGGCCAAGTGTAGCTGAAAATCTTGGCTTTCTTTTGTTGTATCGACTCGAGAAAATCCATCATGAAAATATGTAAATAAAAGTGGCTCGGCTTTATCTTTTCCTATGGTACTTAGTGGTGTGCATTGTATCATGATTGTTGGAGGGAGAGATGGTGATATTAAATTATGCTTCCGCTAATAAGTCGCGATGGGACCGTTTTCAAAAAAAAAAAAATGCCTATGAACTATGACGCTTCTACCTAGAGATGTAACTAGTGTTCATTAGGTTTAGCGATAGGTAACTGTGGCGACCTTAGGTGGTTCGGGGGTGCCACAGAGGAAGTGTAGCAGAGTCTCTACATTGTGAAATCAAGGACGTGAGACTGTAAAATCTCTTTTGATTCTTAGTGGAATTCTGCCAGTGGGCTGTCAGTGCGGGAGAGTGGACGTAGGCTTGGTCTAAGTCAAACCACTATAAACCTTGTGTTTTGATTCTCTTTCCCTAAACTCTTTACTTTAAATCGCAGCTCTATATAACTGTTTTTAGTTGTTCACGACTTTAGTTTATTATTCTTAGAAGTTAACTTGTTTTGATAAGATTTGCAAAAACTTCTTTGATCACCTATTCACCCCCCTTCTAGGTGCTCTTACTAGCCCTTTCACAATTTTCAAATTTTTGAGATTGAGAACTAAATTGATTAGTTATGGAACCGTTGCTTCCTGATTCTATTGGTTCTCGGTTCTAGTTGGAAATTAGTCCTCTTTTTATATTTCATGTAAAAAATCAAATTCTTATAATAAAATGCAAGAATTCCACCTTTTCACTTAATAGCATATTTGGTGAAATAGATTTGTGATTGTTTATTCACGATGAAGACCATAATTCAATTTTCAGTTCAACCCAAAAACCTGTTTAGATCGGTTCTTTGAGTAGAATTGGCGATTTTGACCTTGGAATAGGAACCAAGCTGATACTAGGCTGGTTCTAAGTTTGGACTAGGAACCAAGCTGATACTAGGCTAGTTCTAAGTTTGTTGAAGTGGAAATAGTAGCGATTCTCAAAATCAACCCAAAATCAATAGGTCTAGACTAATTCAGTTCGATTCTCAGGTTGAATTGGTCTCAATGCTCATCCTTATTTGTATCGACTCATTTGACTATTGCTTGCATCACATAACATAAAGCGTTAGTTAAAGTGTAGGAATTCGTGCATTTTTTGTACTTTGATGAGCATGCATGTAATTCATTCGATTGGTGGAATGGAATGTGATTGATACACTTTATGGAGTTCATATTGTTCAAAAGTCTTTTCATTTGAGATAAGGCCTTGCTAGTCTGGAAGAGCAATAGAAAATGGAATAGCTCTCCTAGAATTTGTGTTTTTCTTAACCATTTAAAAATGAAATATCACAAAGAGTAAATTAAAAAGGATAAACATGCATGTAAATATAATTATTTATAAGAATTTTTAAATTTTAAGGGGTTCGTTTATTTTGCAGAAAATGTATAAATTAAAAATTATTTTAAAAAATGATTTGTTGTATTGAATAGAATAAACGCTGTTTGGTAACCTTATGGGGAACAACTATTTCTATTTTTTTTGTTCTTCGGAATGAAAAAAAGAATAGAAATTCGTTTGGTAAAATTTTTGTTCCCAAGAACAAAAATCTATTTTTTTTGTTCTCAAGAATAGATTTGGAACAAAATCGAGAAGTAGAAAAAAAGTTGCTTCTTGTTTTTGGGAACAAATTTTAGAATTAGTTCCTTTTTTTTTCTCCATTTTTCTTCTCTTCCCCTTTCTTCTTCTTCCTTTGCGACCGGCCTCTAGCGATGTTGAGCCATGGAGAGGCTTGGCCTCGCCGAGCCACCCCCAGGCCGAGGCTGAGCCTCGACCTCACCAAGCTAGGGCGAGGTCGAGCCTTGCCTTGGCCAAGGGAGGCGAGGTCCGGTGAGCTTGCCAAACCTCACCCAGCAGGTTGCCGGCCATTGTGGCCGGTGATTGGCTATAAAGAAGGAGGCAGAAGAAGAGAAAAAGTAAAAAGAAAAAAAAAAAAAAAAGAGAAAAAAATAATTAAAATATTAAAATATTAAAAGAAATAAAAAAAAATTAAGAATCCTATCAAACGCATTTATATCTCAGAAATGAAAATTTTGGACAGTTATGAAGCACATTCTTTTGCTAAAAAATTATTCCCGAGAATAGAATTAGAAAAATTTATTTCCGATAAAAAATTATTCTTGGAATGGAATCGTTATCAAATGTGCCCTAATTAGTATGCATAAATGCTTTAAAATTTGTAGAAAGCATTAATACGGGTGAACGAAGACGTCACTGATGGCCGCACCGAATATCTTTGCTGATTCTTTAATCTTCCCATGCTGTCGTTTTCCCTCTTTTTCTTTTCTCAGCCCCCGTGTCCTCAATCACCTGCAACTCAAATTCCCGTCCGGCCTCGATCATTGCCGGTCGTCATCATCACCGCGAAATCAGTCAAGCGAGCGGATGGTGAGCATGGATGAGGCGAACGCTGTCGACGTCGCCAGAGTTCGGCTTCCACTCTCAACCTCATCAACCTCTCGAGCTTTGACATCCGACGGTTGGTGTCCCTCCTCAAACAGGTCTGCGATTCTCCCGCCTTTTTCCGCTATTTTTAGTTCGATTTCCGGTACATGAAATCGAGGAAACCAAGGTCTTTCGAGTTGAGAGGGACACTGACGGATGAATCCAATCCGTTGGCCTCGGGCGTGCTTGGATTCCGGCTTTTCTACGTGATCAGTCATGGAGTCAGCCAAGACTTGATGGAGGAGGTGTTCGTCCAGAGCAGGCGGTTCTTCGGTCTGCCTTTGAGTGAGAAGATGAACCTGTTGAGGAACGAGAAGCATTGAGGCTACACTCCTCTGTTCGATCAGGCATTCGACCCTGCAAATCATATCAACGGTTTGTGTCTGAAGATTTTGCTGCTTAAAATGGACATAGATGAATAGATGGTGATTTTGATAGCTTCTTGGAATCAGGTGGTAGTTGAGTAGCAGGTCTTAGAAAACGAAGATGAATTAGTTATTATTCCTATTTTTGGTCGTATTCTTGGAGAGAACTGACACAGAAGTAGGAGCTAGTTGTTTGAAGTGCTAAGCTCTAAGACGAAGATTTGGCTGAAACTTGTTATTACCTATCTGCTTATCATCTTTTGAAGATTGTTCGAGCAATAATGAATTTATTGACGTTTTGTAGGATATTATAAGGAGGGATACCACATAGGAGTGGAAGTACCAGAGGACGATCCTCGGGCGCAGAAGCCTCATTTTGGACCAAACCTCTGGCCTTCTGAGGGTAAATTGATGTTTATTGTAATTTCTGTCCAACGTAAATCAGTTGTTGATTGTGAATGTTTATTTTGGTTTCTTTGTTGTATTTTGACTAGATATATTGCCAAGATGGAGGCAGGCAATGGAAAAATTTCGTTGTCAAGCATTGTGAGTTTTTGCTATAGATGATATAGAGCAATAGGCATTAATTTTTCTTGCTAGTTCCAGGATTTAAATTTTGTTCCATCCAAGTAAAAGATAATACAGAGATCTTCTGTTTTTCTGATGGGCTATTTTGGGCATTTTCAGTACCCGATAGTCACCATGTTCCTCTTCTATATGCATCAGATATTGCCAAGTTCTTGTGATTTTGGAGGTGGCCAAATGGGAGTTAAATTGCCTGACTTCTGAACTGAATATGCTCTCTTGGGCTCTTGTCCTATGTTGGCCAAAGTAAAACTCTTATGGTTATTATTTTTTTTTTTTTTTAGGTAAGGACTCTTCTGGTTATTTGTAGCAGCTGATTAAACAATTTTGTGGGTATTGTTCAAAAGCTACTATGCTACAATATGAACCGGTTATTTTTAGCTGTCAAGATTTATCATTAGTCACATTGACCAAGAGCCTCAACGCAAGTGTCTAATTGCTTACACTGGGATGGCTGATATTACAGTCAATAGGGTCTCCAACTCTAAATCATTTGACTTTTAGATCCAAGACTAATGCCTAGATGATCTTTGTGGCAAGATTAAGTGTAATTTGTTGGTATAAACAAAGCGATGGTAGTCATTTTGGTAATTTTTTTATTTGTAAATTTGCACACTCAGAAATGTGGCAAAAGTAGTTGCAAGGATCATTGCTCTAGCACTTGATCTGGAGGCTGATTTTTTTGACAAGCCAGAAATACTCGGCGAGCCTATTGTGACCTTGCACTTGTTGCACTATGAAGGTAGATTTTGTTAAATTAATATCTCGAGTTTGAATTCGGATAATAATTTGTTAAATTGAATTTGTTGATAAAGATTTCCCAAGTAGATTTTAAATTGGATGAAGAAGCCCTTATTTTTCTTGGACTCCTTAGAGCTGTACAAAGGAGGAAAATTAAATAAAAGGAGCAAGTTTCCTCTTTTATACAGAGGACTTGAATTCGTGCAAGTCTCCACGCTGAGGAAAGAGAGCTGCATGTAGAGCGGCTGAAACCCTACGAAACAGAAAAGGAAGGCTTCACCTTTATGTGCAACGTCCCTCTGCACGTGAAGAATGGAAATTCGTGGGGCCTAAGGTCAAACTTTTGACCTTGGGCACACACACATATATATAAAAAGCGGAAAGATCAGTGAAGTTTTTTTCTTTGGTTACAACACGTACAAGCCAAGTGAAGGAAGGAGCCGCCGCATGACGTCAAGCTGACGCACATAGGAGCACGTAGAAGCCACGCGAAGCCGTATGTAGAGCGTTTTGTTTCAAGCTTGAACACGTGGTAATTTTGTGTCGTCAGTTTATATCCAAGTGAGTTGTTTATTTATAAATACTTTGAGTTTGGGGTTAAATCTAGGTGTGGGAAACACTCGAGCGTGTGAGCGATTGTAAACTCTGATTCTCCGATTATAGTGGATTATTTGCTACTGGCTCTCCTCGTGAACGTAGGTACCAATACTCGGACCGAACCACGTAAATTTCTGGTGTCCTCATTATTTCTCGTTTATTTCTCTGGTGATTTCGCGTTGACATAAATTGCAAGATTCTGTCGTTTTCGCGTATTATATTCCAACAATTGGTATAAGAGCTTGCTTGGGATTGGATTTCTTGATTGTGATTTGGAGCTTTTGCTTGTCTGATTATTATCTGGAAATTTTGTTACCGCATTTATGTTTGAGAGAAAATCTGAAATTGAGAAGTTTAATGGGAGTAACAACTTTGTGTTATGGAGCATTGAGATGCGGGCATTATTGACAACACAAGGTTTGGCCAAGGCACTGGATGGTGAAAATGAGTTGCCGATTGTAATGAAAGCCTCAGAGAGGATAGAGCTAATGGAAAGAGCAAATAGCACAATCCTGTTAAATTTGTCGGATGAGGTTTTAATAAAGGTTGCTGAGGAGAAGGATGCCGCAGCATTATGGGCAAAACTTCAAGCACTCAATGTGAAGAAAGGTTTGAACAATTGCTTGTACATGTTGAAGAAGATGTTTCAATTTAGATATACTGAAGGTACGTCTATCAGAACCCACCTAGATGAATTTAATAAACTCATGATGGATTTGAAGAATGTCGGTAAGATACTGGATGATGAAGAACAGGGCATGATGTTGTTAGCCTCTTTATCAGAATCGTGGGAGTACTTTACTGATTTACTGTTACAGGGGCGTACTACAATTACCATAGAAGAGGTAAAGTCCGCCTTATTCTCTAAGGAGTGGCAGAAAAAGTTGCGAGATGACGGTCTGGCATAAGGAGTAGCGTAAGCACTGACAATTCGGGGTAGAGAACAACATCGAGGGCCTAGTAGTAGCAGAGGTAAAAGCATATCAAAATCACGCCATAAAAATTCCAAGGGACGTGTGAAGTGCTTTGAGTGTCATGAGGAGCGGGACATCAGGAGAGATTGTCCAAAGCAGAGGAATAAAGCTGATAGGCAAAATGCCATAAGTAGTGTGGCAAATGTTGCCGAGGGGAGTAATAGTGATGTAGAAGATGTTTTATGTGTGACTACTATTTCGTTAGGAGACGAATGGGTGCTAGATTTGGGGTGTTCTTATCATATGATGCCTCATAAGAACTGGTTTACTACTTACCAGACTATAGATGGTGGTAGAGTTCTTTTGGGGAATAATGCAGTATGTAAGGCTGTGGGGATATGGACAATTCGAATTTGGATGCACGATGGGGGTGGTGCGCACATTGACATATGTGAGGCATGTACTGGAGCTCAAGAAGAACCTTATTTCTCTAGGGACACTCGATGATATCAGGTGTAGGTATACCGCTGAAGGTGGAGTATTGAAGATCTCTCGAGGTGCCATGACAGTGATGAAGGGAAAGAAAGTGAATATTCTCTATCATTTACTGGGAAAGACTATGATCGGAACTACTGCAGTTTCATCAGGTAAGTCAGACTCAAACTTGACTCAATTATGGGAGGTGAGGACACCTAGAGTGCCATAACTTGGCACGCCGGGACACTAAGTGCCATAACTTTAAATGGTACACTTAAGTGCCATCATCGGAGTAAAATGGGACACTTAAGTGCCACTCCGGCGAAAATCCGGCCAAATGGCTGACGTGGCAATTTTCCGGCGAGTTTAGTCCAAAACGGCGTCGTTTTGCACGCTGACGTGGCAGAAAACGCAAAAACGACGCCCGTTTCGTGCCTACGTGTAAATAATAATATAAAATTAATTAAATTATAAAGTATTCAAAAATTTAAAAAAATTTTAAAAATTAAGAAAAATTTAAAATTTTTAAAAAATTAAGAAAATTAAAAATTAAGAAAAAAAGGGTGGGGAGGGTCGAACGGGCGGGCGAGGGCTGAGCCCTCGCCGCCGCCGCCTCCCCCGCCGTCGCCGCCTCCCGCCATCGCCGGGAAGGGCGGGCGACGGAGGGGGAGGGTTGGCCGGGGTCGCTGGCCCCCGGCCGACCGACGGCGAGGGCTGCGAGCCCTCGCCGACCGCGGCGGGGGCCGTGACCCTCGCCCTAGATCTGGGCGAGGGCTCGCGGGCCCTCGCCGACCTCCCACTCCATCGCCGGCCCTTCCCGGCGGCGGGGAGCGGCAGGGCCGCGACCCTCGCCCAGATCCGGCGAGGGGTCGCGGGCTCTGCCGCCTCCCGCCGCCGCCGGGAAGGGCCGGCGACGGAGGGGGAGGGTCGGCCGGGTCGCCGGGCCCCG
This sequence comes from Eucalyptus globulus, assembly GCA_014182545.1. Lineage (NCBI taxonomy): Eukaryota > Viridiplantae > Streptophyta > Magnoliopsida > Myrtales > Myrtaceae > Eucalyptus > Eucalyptus globulus. The sequence continues at coordinate 16,348,641 of CM024719.1, forward strand.
GCCGGGGCCGGCCGGCGCAGCGAGGCCCGCGAGCCCTCGCCCGAGATCTAGGCGAGGGTCGCGGCCCTCGCCGCGATTTGGCGAGGCTCGCAGCCCTCGCCGTTGGTCGGCCGGGGCCGGCAACCCCGACCGACCCTCCCCCTCCCCGTCGCCGGCCCTTCCCGGCGGCGGCGGCGGCGGCGGCGAGGGCTCAGCCCTCAGCCGCCCGTTCGACCTCCCCACTTTTTTTTTTTTTTTAAATTCTTAAATTTTAAATTTTTTTAAATTTTCTTATTTTTTAAAAATTTTTAAAATTTTCTTTTTTAAAAATTTTTTTGTTAATTTTTATGCTGATTTGGAGCTCCGGCGAGCCACGTAGGCAAAAAATAATAATAAAATATTGCCACGTAGGATTTCCGGCAGGGTCGCCGGAGGTGGCACTTAAGTGTCCCACTCGAAAAAGTGGCACTTAAGTGTACCATTTGGAAGTTATGGCACTTAAGTGTCCCGGCGTGCCAAGTTATGGCACTTGTGCTGTTCTTCTGCCCAATTATGGTATATACGTTTAGGGCACATGAGCGAGGCAAGTATGACGATGCTGAGTGAAAGGGGGTTGTTGAAGGGTCAAAAGACAGGGAAGCTGAACATATGTGAGCACTGTATCTTTGGGAAGCAGCATTAAGTTAAGTTTACTACAGCTATTCATTCGACCAAGCGACTAGTTGAATATATTCATTCAGACGTTTGGGGCTCGTCTTCGGTTCCTTCGAAAGGAGGTGCTCGATATATGTTGACATTTATTGACAACTATTCGAGGAAAGTATGGGTATACTTTCTGAAGCACAAATATGATGTGTTTGATTGGTTCAAGAAATTTAAGGCATTGATTGAGAAGCAATTAGATAAACAAATCAAGTACCTGAGAACCGATAATGGCATGGAATTCTGTGGTAAAGATTTTATAGAGTTCTGCAAGAAAGAAAGTATTGTAAGACACCGCACAGTACCTGGGACACCACAGCAGAATGGCGTGGCAGAATGGAAGAACAGAACTTTGCTTGAGTGAGCTCGATGCATGCTTTTGCATGCAGGACTTGGCAAGGAATTTTGGGCCAAAATAGTAAACATGGTATGTTACCTGGTTAATCGATCTCTATCTTCTGCTATCGAGTGGAAGACTCCTGAGGAAGTATGGTCGGGGAAACCTATTAATTATTTCGGATTACGTATATTCGGATGTCTTGCATATGCTTATGCGAGTGATGGTAAGCTTGAGCTGAGGGTAAAGAAGTGCAAATTTCTGGGTTATGCACATGGGGTGAAAGGCTACCGGCTATGGTGCACCAATCCTAGATCGCTCGGTTTTCTAATCAACAGAGATGTGATCTTCGACGAGACTGCAATACTTCAACAAAGGAGTTCTGAGACATAACCAATAGAGAAGACAAATCATGGTGTCATTAGTGAGGTGGAGCTTCAGGTGGAGACTCCAGAGTCCTCAAAGGTAATTGAAGTTAAGATTGCAAATGAAGCCACAGTTCCTGAAGTTGGTGATAGTGAATAACCAGCAAAGCTGCAGCACACTATAGTCGCAAATAGACAGAGAATGCAAATTAAATCACTGGTACGTTATGGTTATACAAATATTGCTTATGCATTGACTGTAGGTGATGAGGTGGAGACAGATGAGCCTTCGTCTTACTCTGAGGCGATGGTTAGTTCGGAGTCGTCGTAGTGGCTGGGGCTATGAGTGAAGAGATGGAATCATTCCATCGAAATCAGACATGGGAGCTGGCCAAAGTACCAAAGAGCCAAAAGATTGTCGAAAGTAAATGGGTCTTTAAACGGAAAGAGGGAATTCCCGGTGTCGAGGCAACGAGGTATAAGGCAAGACTTGTGGTGAAGGGATATATATGGCGTGAGAGCATTGACTACAATGAGGTGTGGTAAGACATACTTATATTCGTGTTTTACTTGGCTTAGTTGCTTCGCATGATCACGAGTTAGAGCAATTAGATGTAAAAACTACGTTTCTTCACGATGAGTTGGAGGAGCAGATTTACATGAGGCAACCAGAGGGATTTGCTATTCCGGGTAAGGAAGATCATGTTTTCTTGTTGAATAAATCTTTGTATGGGCTAAAATAGTCTCTTAGGCAGTGGTATAAACGTTTTGATGCTTTCATGGTTAGTCAACACTACACAAAAAGTCAGATAGCTAGCTGTGTTTACTATAGGAGATTGGAGAATGGTTCTTTGATTTATCTACTCTTATATGTTGATGATATGCTGATAGCAGCTAAGAATATGTCTGATATTGATGTGCTGAAGAGGCAATTAAATGCTGAATTTGAGATGAAATATTTATGTACTGCAAGGAAAATTTTGGGTATGGAGATTTTGCATGACATGACTACAGGAGTTTTACATCTATTTCAGAAGAAATATATTGAGAAGATCGTTGCACGTTTTATATGCAGTCAGCAAAATCTGTAAGTACACCTCTAGTGAAGCACTTTAAACTTTCAGATAAATTATCACTGCAGACTGAGGAGGAGGAGGAACATATGTCTCGTGTTCCTTATTCTAGTGTCGTTGGTAGTATTATGTATGCTATGGTGTACCCTAGGCCTGATATTTCACAAGCTGTGTGTGGCATCCCAAAAATTCAAGGCGACCTCTAAGATGTATTAAAGCCCATGATTAGGTAATGAAATTACCTATGGTTTATGTTTTAGCCATTGGTTTTCTCTTAAGACTAAGTGTTATATGCTTGTGTTCATGAGTTTTTAAAATTAGTATTATAGGATAAATTAATAAGAAGAATTTATTCTTGGCTATGCACCTCATAGATTTAATCCCTATAGATTAAATGTTACAAGATTATGGCCATATGAAATTGAAATTTGGAATCTATAAAAGAAAGAATTAAAAGTGAATTATTAAAAGTAAAATTTGGGGTTTAATTAGGCTTGGGTCTTAGGCCCAAGAGCATGGACCTTTGATGGGCCAAAATGGCCGGCCCATGAAGCCCAAGGAAGAGCTGCCGTCAGCCACAAGGGGGAGAGGCCGGCCCAATTCTTCCAAGCCCACTCCCAAGCCCATCTTGCATGTGTCTTGCCAAATGGCAAAAAGAAGACCCCATGAATTGGCCATTGTGGGTGGCTACTAATCATGACTAATGATGGGGTTTAGGGGAAACAAAAGAGAGAGAATGGCCGGTTGAGGGGCTATTGCCCAAGCCAAGAGAGAGAGAGAGAGAGAGAGAGTTGCGAGAGAAAGAGAGGAACCAAGAGAGAGGAGGAAGGAGCCGCTCGCCTGTCCGTCCGTCTGTCGCCAACCGTGTACCTCGTTTGCTTGATTTTGGAGGCAAGTTAGGATCCATTTTTCTGCTCTTGCATGTGTGTCTTGCATGTGTGTTTGGAATGGTGTTGAATATTGGGTGTTTAGGAGTGAGAAACCGAAGCTAGTGTGTTTTGTTTTTGAAATAGCTTGCTGTTTTCGTGTATACCGCCTGACCCAGAAATTTGTAGAGGTTTGCATGCATGTTTTGAGTTGGATTTTGACTTCGACTCCTTCATGAAAGTTGTAGAAAACATCTCAAAGTATAACATAAAAAAATTTGAAACAAATTGGTTGAGTTTTAAGGGGCAAAACCCTTCTCCTACGATGACACTAGATCTGGAACTGTTTTGTTGACCTCTTGGTGGTTTTGTGGGTTGCATGTTACTTTTTACCGAGAATATCACTTCAACTTCTTCATGAAAGTTGTAGAGAACATACTAAAGAATAACATAATCAAATTTGAGGTAAAATGAGCAAGTTTCTCCTAGTGAAACGATTTTCTTTTGAAGACGGCAAATCTGGAAGTACGGTACTGGACTCCCGAGACTTCTTAGACTATATGGTGACTTTTCTTTGAGAATATCACTTCGATTTCTTAATTAAAGTTGTAGGGGACCTCTTGAGGCAAAACATATCAAAATTTCAGAGGAAACGAAGAAAAATAAGTAGGCGAAACCTCGATTTTTCGGAGATAGCTAAACTGGACTGTTCGGTACTAGAAACAGGAGCTTGGACCGTCTATAGTAAATTATATAGAACGAATATGGCCTAGATGTCTTCATCAAAAATATACTTCAGGGTCTTGAATATAATCTGGTAAAATTTCAGAATTTTGTAAGGTCATTGGCGTATTTTAATCGAAATATTTCAAAAACTGCGCAATCTGACTTTGTCCGAATTTGCATGTTGCAATGTGTGAGTTATATCTTTTTGTGTGAAGCTCTTTTGGGCAAGTGTTCTTCATGAAATTGTTACCTTTATGTCTTATCTAGTACATTCTCTGATTTTGTGATTTTTGAGGATCATATTGATATTTAATTTAAATGTTTTCCAAAATTGTGCAAGTTGGAATTTAGTAAATTTCAAAAAGGCATGATATATGGACTATTCTAAGTTGTATGGACCCCATGGATTGTATTGTCATTAGTGATTGTATCTTGCTGCATGTATGATGATGATTGGAAATGCATATAAGAATTAAAATGATGGGAGTGATCTTGTTTGCCATTACATCATGTCCCATGCTGATTTTGAGACATAAATTGATGAACATGAATCATGATAAATGAGGAAACTGTGGAGGCGGTTGATAATGTGCTAGGAGTGTCAGGATGCCCGGGATGGGGGGTGCCAGATGCCCGGTTATATTGTGATACATGCCCGGATGTCCTCGGGAGTTTCGAGAGGCCCGGAATGGTTGGGTGCCAGAAGCCTCGGAGGTTTGTGCCCGAGGGGAATGCCTCGTGATGCCAGTTGGGATGCGAGATGTCCGGAATGTGGGGGTGCCGAATGCCCGGTGGTGTGTGCCAGAGGTTTTTTTCTCGCAATGCTAGGTTAGGGTGCGAGTGATTAAGCGGGGGATGCAATTATTGATCCCGAGAGAGAGAGATGTGGTGATCGAATTGAAAAAAAAAAAAGTGAAATTGAATCATGCATATATGGTATGATGATGATCACCCAAGGTATGATGATATGTGTGTGACATGATGATGATCACCTATGGCATGATCATATGTGTATGACATGATGACAATCGCCCATGGCATGATAATATGTGTGTGACATGATGATGATCACCTATGGCATGATGATATGAGTATGATATGATGATGATCACCTATGGCATGATGATATGTGTGTGACATGATGATGATCACCTATGGCATGATGATATGTGTGTGACATGATGATGATCACCTATGACATGATGATATGAATGTGACATGATTGTGATGAGTAAATGAGGATGTATGTATATATGGCATAATGACATATGCATGGCTGCAAGGTAAGTTATGCTTGGATGCATGAATGGCATGTACTATGCTATGATTGTTATGATTCAATTGTGTGATGTATTGAGTGGTTAATTGGATCTTTTACCAGCTGAGTGGCTGTACTCACCCCTTCGGGGACCAACATTTCAGATTAGAAAGATGCTGCTCCCTACCATCACGCGGGGCACCTTCTATGGCATCCCATCGGATGTAGAGGTAGAGTGTACGGAGATCGACTATGTCACCGTCCCTGGACTGACATTTGTGCGAGTGCGAGTGCTGGTCATGTACAATGTGGGCCTAGCTGAGGGCCCTGTCATCCAGGAATTTCTGTCAGTTCATGTCCGCCGAGATGGAGTGTTTAAGGGGATGTTGCCGCCACCACCGCCCGACGCACCAGGATGGGTGTGATGGCCGCGTGAGGGGTAGAGAGTTGACGTTTCTTTTTAGGAATAGCCGCCACTGTTTGATGGAGAATGACATGTGATCACTATAGGGGTCGAAATATCTTTCTGGGACCATCGTAAACCCGCAGGACTCTTGAGACCATTAGACATTCCAGAATGGAAATGGAAGCATATAACAATGGACTTTGTGCAAGGATTACCAAGGACGTCAAGCAGCCATGACTCAATTTGGGTTATAGTGGACTGTTTGACTAAATCGGCTCATTTCCTAGCGATTCACATGGACTACCCAATGGATAAGTATGCGGACATGTATGTAAGTCAAGTGGTACGCTTACATGGTGTTTCAGTGACTATTACTTCAGATTGGGATTCGAGGTTAACTTCGAACTTTTGGCGAAGTCTTCAAATTGCATTAGGAACTAAGCTTCAGTTTAGTACTGCTTTTCATCCCTAGACAGATGGACAAACAGAAAGAGTGATCCAGATATTAGAGGATATGTTAAGGGCTTGTGTAATTGATTTCAAAGGAAATTGGGATGAAAGATTGCATTTGGTGGAGTTTGCCTATAATAATAGTTTTCAGAAAAGTATAGGCATGGCTCCCTATGAAGCATTATATGGAAGGAGATGTAGGACTCCTGTCTGTTGGAATGAAGTAGGTGAAAGGAAATTGACAGGACCTGAACTGGTACAAGTTACCACTGAGGCTGTTGAAATTATCAGAGAAAGACTTAAAACGGCTCAGAGTAGGCAGAAAGGCTACGCAGATAGGCGTAGAAGGCCTTTGGAATTTAGTGTAGGAGACCACGTATTCCTTAAGGTATCTCCAATGAAAGGGATATCTCGATTTGGGATGAAGGGTAAGTTAAGCCCTAGATTTGTTGGAACTTTTGAAATACTCGAAAGGATAGGGGATGTAGCTTCTCGCTTAGCGCTACCTCCTAAGTTCGGAAATTTGCACGATGTGTTTCATGTATCGATGTTGAGGAAGTACCAGCCGGATCCTGGTCACATACTTGATCATGAAGCCATCAAAGTGGATGAGAAAGTAAGGTACATTGAAGAACCTTGTGCAGATATTGGATCGAAAGGAACAAATTCTTAGGACTAAGAAGATTCCTCTGGTTAAGGTATTATGGCGACATCATGATATGGAGGAAGCCACATGGGAAAGTGAGGATCAGATGAAGGAAAAGTACCCTTATTTGTTTCAGGAAGGCACGAGTGGTGTCTAATTTCGATGACGAAATTTTCTAAGGAGGGGAGAATTGTGGCATCCCAAAATTCAAGACAAGCTCTAAGGTGTATTAAAGCTCGTAATTAGGTAATGAAATTACCTATGGTTTATGCTTTAGCCATGAGTCTCCCTTTTAAGATTAGGTGATTTGTGCTTGTGTTTATGAGATTTTAAATTAGATAGATTAATGATAATAATCTATGCTTGGCCATGCACCCTATAGACTAAATTCCTATAAATAAATGTCACAAGACTTTGCCCATGTGGAATTTAAAATTTATAATTTATAGAAGAAAGTATAAAAAAGGGAAAATTTAATTTTTAATTAGGTTGGGCCTTAGGCCCATTGGCCTAAGCCTTAGTGGGCCAAGCTGGTCGGCCCAATAGAGGCCCGCGAAAGGGGCTGCTGTCGCCGGCCCATTGAGGCCCAAGGAGGTGTGGCCGTCGGCCACAAGGAAGCCCAAGCCCAAAGCCCAAGCCCATGCATGTGTTGTGACAAGTGGCAAGAGGGATGGCATGCATTGGCCAAATTGAAAGGCAAACTAATCATTGCAAATGATTAGGCAATGGGGAATAAAAGGGAAGAGGAGAGAGAGAGGGTGGCCGGTTAGCCATTCGGCCAAGAGAGAGAGAGATTGTGCGAGAGAGAGGGAGAGTGTGGCCGAGAGAGGAGAAGCCGAGAGGGAGAGGAAGGAGCCGCCGTCGCACGCCGTCCGTCCGCCCGTGCGCCGCCCATTCACCGCCGTGTGCCGTCGTTCGTTCGGTTTAGAGACAAGTTGGGAATCCACTTCCTACTCTTGCATGTGTGTCTTGCATGTATGTTTGGTGTAGTGTCGAAATTTGAGTGATTAGAAGGGAGAAACCGAAGCTATAATGACTTGTTCTTGAGTGATGTTGCTGTTCTCGTTTGAATCCGCCTGAGTCAGAACTTTGTGGAGGTTTTCATGCATGTTTAGAGTTTGATTTTGACTTTGATCTCTTCATGAAAGTTGTAGCTAACATCTTAAACTACAACATACTAACATTTGGTACAAAATTATGGATATTTAAGGGGTTAAACTCTTATCCTACGGAGACCCTAGATCTGGAACGATTTCACTGACCTTTCAATGGATTTGTGGTTGCACGTTGATTTTCACTAAGAATATCTTTTTTATTTCTTCATAAAAGTTGTAGGGGACATCTTAAAATAAAACATACTCAAATTTGAAGTAAAATGAACAAGTATAACCTAGTAAATCGACTTACTCTTGAAGACGGTAAATCTGGAGACGTGGTACAGGACATCCGAGACTTCATGGACTCATATGACGACCATAATCTGGATATTTGACTTGAATCTCTTCATGAAACTTGTAGAGAACATCTTGAAGTAAAACATATCCAAATTTCATAGGAAAAGAATAATAATTGATAGGTCAAGAATCAGTATTTCGGAGAAGCAAGCACTGGACGTTTCGGTGTTAGATCCAGAAGTTTTGTGTTACTGTAGAAAATAATCTAAAAAGAATTTGGCTTGGAAGTCTTCATGAAAAATCTAATTTAGTGTCTTGGCTATAACTTGGTGAAATTTCGTAATTTTTGGAGGTCGTTCGAGTATTTTAATCAAATTATTTCAGAAACTGTGCATTCTGATTTCATCCGAAATTACATGCTGTATTTGTGTGAATTATGAATTTGTGAGGAATTCTATTTGGCCATGTATTTTGCATGAAATCATCATTCTATTGTCTTGTCTATCGCTTGCCTTAATTTTATGATTTTTGAGAATCATATGGATATTTAAATTAAATATTTTCGAAAGTGGTACAAGCTGGAATTTAAATAAATGTAAAAAGGGCATGATAAATGGATTATTTTAATTGGTACGAATTCCATAAATTTTATTTTATGAATAATTGTACCTTGTTGCATGTATGATGAGGTCTTAATGCATGCATGACAATGAATTGAGATGCATGTATGGATTCAATGCCGAATATGATTTTGTTTGCCATTACATCATGTGACATGCTGAGTTGAAAACTAAATTGGTAAGCATGAACAATGATAAATGAGGAAATTGTTGTGGCAGATGATAATGCCACAGGAGTATCGGGATGCCCGGGATGGGGGTGCCGGATGCCCGGAATGTATAGAGATACATTGCCGGATGGCCCAGGAGTATCGGATGCCCTGGTTGGGTGCCGAAGCCTCGGAGGTCTTTGCCCGAGGGGATGCCTCGTGATGCGTGTTGGGATGCGAGATGCCCGGAATGTGGGGGTGCCGGATGCCCGATGGCCTTAAATGGCTAAATGCCGGAGGTTTTTCTCGCGATGCCAGGATGGGGTGCGAGTGTAAAGTATGAGATGAAATTGGTGATCCGAGGAAGGGTGATGTGGTGATCGAATTGAAAGTTAAAAGTGGAAATTGAAATATTTATAATATGATATGATGATGATCACCTATGGCATGATGATGATGATGATACGCATGTATGGCATGATATGATGATGATCACCTATGGCATGATGATGTGCATATATGATGTGATGTGATGATGATCACCTATGGCATGATGATGATGTATGATATGATATGATGATGATCACCTATGGCATGATGATGTGCATATATGATGTGATGTGATGATGATCACCTATGGCATGATGATGATGACATGTGTATGATATGATGATGTCATGATGACGATGATATGAGTATGACATGATGATATAAATGTATGATATGATATGATGATGATAACCTATGACATGACGACATGTATATGATATGATTGTGATGATGATGTATGATGGTATATGCATGGCATCAAGGTAAGTATGCATGGATGCATGACTGGCATGTATGATGTTGTGATTGTATTGTATGATGCCTTGAGTGGTTATTGGATTCCTTTACCTGCTGAGTGGTTGTACTCACCCCTTTGGGGACCAACATTTTAGATTAGTAGCATGCCGCTCCCTACTGTCACGCGGGGTGTCTTTTACGGCCTACCATCCGATGTAGAGGTCGAGTGCGAGGAGTTTGGCTGTCCCTCTGTTCCTGGATTGACGTATATTTGAGTGCGCTGTTTAGTTATGTACGATGTAGGCCTGGCTAGGGGCCCTGTTGTCCAGGAGTTCATATCCGTCCACATTCGTTGCGACGGTGTGATGCATGGGATGTTGCCGCCGCCACCGCCTGATGCACGGGGTTGGGTGTGAGGGCCTGTGCGTGACGAGTAGGAGCTGGAACTTTTTGGGATAGTTAGCCGACATTTGTGATGGGGATCATGCACGTGAGTTGTAGTGGGTCGAGGGTTTCTTTTTGGGGTTTTAGGCCGGGCGTGGCTGAGTCCTGGCTTTTCCTTTTGATGTATCGACCCAAGAAAGACCATCTTGGAAATACGTAAATAACGTGTCATGGCTTGTCTTTTAATCATGATGATTAGTGGTGTGTATTTGTATCATGGTTGATGGAGGGAGAGATGGCGACGTTTTATTTTGCTTCCGCTAATGAGTCGTGCTGGGACCGTTTAAAAAATAAATAAATATGTGTCTACTAATTACGATGCTTCTTCTTAGAGATGTAATAAGGTGTAACGTTGGTGCTTGTGGCGACCTAAGAAGGTTTCAGGGTGCCACAGCCGCCCTTTTTGGTATCAGAGCGAATGGTTATAGGTGGAGTGATAAGGAGCCTCATTTGGAAATTGAGGAACATGATGACAATGCACACCATAGGATACTAACTTGAATGGTTGACTAACTTTGAATAACGGGTGATGAGTAGTCACTCGTAGATCCCTAGTAGTTCATTTTGAGTTGCCTTTAGGTACCAGTAACATGTATATGTTACTTATGAAGTAGTAGTGGTTGCTTTGAATGGAGCGGTGAGTCTCGAGATTATTCCCGAGGCAATGCTTGGAAATTGCAGGAAAGTCATGGTGCGAGCTGGAAGTGCTCATCCATCGAGGGCTGAAGCCTGCTGCTGCAAGGCTGAACCCCGAATGGAAGACATCCTGCAGGCATTAGCCAATATTGGAAATCTGATGGAAAGGCAGGCGCAACAACAGCCCAGAGCAAAACGCCGTACTCAAGGACTGGTGGAGCAGTTTCTGAAGCTGAAGCCACTTAAGTTCAATGGAATGGGAAGTCCTGAGGAGGCGGAGCAATGGATTGATGGAATGGAACGAATTTTCCGGCTGTTGGACTGCACGATCTTTGAGAAAATAGTTTTAGCGAGTACCAGTTTGAGGGAAATGCAAAGTTTTGGTGGAGAGCTTCGAAGGACATAATCTTTCCACCAGGTATTGATGTTATCTGGGAGGAGTTTGTGAGAGGTTTCAATAGAAAGCATTTTTCTGACTGTGCTAAGGATAGGAAAATTACATAATTTGTTCAGCTAGAACAAAAGGAGCTGACAGTAGATCAGTATGAGGCTAGATTTTCTGAACTGTCTAGATATGCTCCTAGATTGATTGAGGATTAGGAGGAAAATGCCAAGAGGTTTCTGAAAGGGCTGAGGACTGACATTAGAAAGCAACTGGTGCCGTTGAACATAAGAGATTATAATGAGATTTATGAAAGGGCACAGTTAGTGGAGCAGGAACTGTTAAGAGAACAGTCGGAGTTTAAGAAACCGTTGAATTTTAATGATGTGAGAAGGGGTAAGAGACCTTATTCTGGTCAAGGTCAGACCTGGAATGTGAAGAAGAAGAGTAATTTTAGAAATTTTGGGGGAGCAAGAAATTGTCTGAATATAGGGAAAGCACCCTATCAGCCTGGTGTTTGTCAAAGGTGTAATGGGCGACATGGCCCAGGACCTTGCACTGGACGACTGAAATGTTTTGGTTGTGGACAAGTGGGTCATCTTAGGAGAAGTTGCCCACAAGAGAGGTCGCAAGTGAGTGTTGGCTCGGTGTGACAGGGATATCAGAGTGCTGTTAGATCAAACCTGTGGCACCTCGAACCCTTCTTAGGTCGCCACAAGCACCAACATTACACCTTATTACATCTCTAAGAAGAAGCAACGTAATTAGTAGACACATTTTTTTTCCTTTTTTTTTAAAAAACGGTCCCAGCGCGACTCATTAGCGGAAGCAAAATAAAACGTCGCCATCTCTTTCTCCATCAACCATGATACAAATACACACCACTAATCATCATGATTAAAAGACAAGCCATGACACTTTATTTACATATTTCCAAGATGGGCTTTCTTGGGTCGATACATCAAAAGGAAAAGCCAGGACTCAGCCACGCCCGGCCTAAAACCCTAAAAAGAAACCCTCGACCCGATACAACTCACGTGCAAAATCCCCATCATTAGTGTCGGCTAACTATGCCAAAAAAGATCCAGCTCCTACTCGTCACGCACGGGCCCTCACACCCAACCCCGTGCATCAGGCGGTGGCGGCAGCAACATCCCACACATCACACCGTCGCGACGAATGTGGATGGATATGAACTCCTGGACAACAGGGCCCCCAGCCAGGCTTACATTGTACATAACTAAACAGCGCACTCGAATATACGTCAATCCAAGAACAGAGGGATAGCCAAACTCCTCGCACTCGACCTCTACAACGGATGGTAGGCCGTAAAACACACCCCGCGTGACAGCAGGGAGCGGCATGCTGCTAATCTGAAATGTTGGTCCCCAAAGGGGTAAGTACAACCACTCAGCAGGTAAAGGAATCCAATAACCACTCAGGCATCATACAATACAATCACAACATCATACATGCCATTCATGCATCCATGCGTACTTACCTTGATGCCATGCATATACCATCATACATCATCATCACAATCATATCATATACATGTCGTCATGTAATAGGTTATCATCATCATATCATATCATACATGCATATCATCATGTCATACACATGTCATCATCATCATGCCATAGGTGATCATCATCATATCATATCATACATGCATATCATCATCATGCCATGGGTGATCATCATCATATCATATCATACATGCATATCATCATGTCATACTCATATCATCGTCATCATGACATCATCATATCATACACATGTCATCATCATCATGCCATAGATGATCATCATCATATCATATCATACATGCATATCATCATCCATAGGTGATCTTCATCACATCATATCATATACGTGTCATCATGCCATAGGTGATCATCATCATATCATATCATACATGCATATCATCATGCCATGGGTGATCATCATCATATCATATCATATCATATATATTTCAATTTCCACTTTTAACTTTCAATTCGATCACCACATCACCCTTCCTCGGATCACCAATTTCATCCCATACTTTACACTCGCACCCCATCCTGGCATTGCGAGAAAAACCTCCGGCATTCAGCCATTTAAGGCCACCGGGCATCCGGCACCCCCACATTCCGGGCATCTCGCATCCCAACAGGCATCACGAGGCATCCCCTCGGGCAAAGACCTCCGAGGCTTCCGGCACCCAACCATTCCGGGCATCTTGATACTCCCAGGGCCATCCGGCAATGTATCTCTATACATTCCGGGCATCCGAATACTCCCAGGGCATTATCATCCGCCACAACAATTTCCTCATTTATCATTGTTCATGCTTACCAATTTAGTTTTCAACTCAGCATGTCACATGATGTAATGGCAAACAAAATCATATTCGGCATTGAATTCATACATGCATCTCAATTCATTGTCATGCATGCATCAAGACCTCATCATACATGCAACAAGGTACAATTATTCATAAAATAAAATTTATGGAATTCGTACCAATTAAAATAATCCATTTAGGGCGGTTCACATTTTTGGGTAAAGCGAGAAGAAATTTACTATTCACTTTCTCTCTATTTTGGGCGATTTTTTCACTGTTCCTGGCTTCTGTCGAGTGGTTGATTCCGGTTGATTTTCTCGATGATTGGGGCTGATTTTCAGTGAGAATGGTCGTCTGTGGACCGCCGTCAGACCCTTGTGGAGCTTGATTCATATTGTCTCAAGTTTGGGGAGCATGGAAGGCCGCGATTAGGGTTACACTTCTGGTTTCTGTGCAATTGACGCTGCTGGTCGTTGGGCTTTGTGGGGCTTTGGCCCGGTTGGTAAGTGTTGGTGGCCAACATTGTCTTTTCCTCCCCAAATCGTGATTGAACACCTGGTATGGCTTGATTCTCAACTTCTGAAATCTTGGCTACGATTTCTGTTGCTTTTGTGCTTCATTACTGCTGCTGTTGGGTATGGCTTCTTCCTCGAACCCTACAAATTGTATGGGCCGACCTTTTGAGAAGTCCCAAGCTGGGAATAGGCGTAGCAGAAGCCGCCTTAGATTCGGCTCTCATGGCCCTGCTGCAGCTCGGCCTGATGCCCAAAAACCGAATATGCAGAAAGCCCCCCCAACCCGATCATGGGCTAGTGTTGCTAAGCTTTCAGCGAAGGGCTATGAACTTAGCTATATCCCCCCAAATTCTGTTGGGAAAAATGTTGTTGTCCACCTTTCTGAGGATGTTGTGCATGCTGCTGATCCGAAATGGAACCACTGTCTAGTGGGTTACTTTGTTGGCAAGAGAGTTCCTTTCAAAATGACCGAATCGGTACTTAAGGATACTTGGGTATCTCATTTAATGGAAGTGCTAGCTAACGATGAAGGATTCTATTTCTTTTTTATTCCGGATCATGATTATCACAAGAAAATTCTCAATGAAGGCTCACTAACGGTGGATAGAGTACCACTTATCCTTAAACAATGGCACCCCACTCTTGAGTTGAAGAAGGATTTGCAATCCTCTGTGCCCGTTTGGATTCGCATGAAGAACATCCCGTTCGCTTATTGGTCAGCTCCTGGTATTAGCTAAATAGCAAGTGCAGTGGGTAGACCGTTGTATGTAGACCCTTTTACTGAAAAAATGAGACAACTATCCTATGCAAGGGTATGTGTTGAAGTGTCTGCTAAGCTGGAAAGATGTGAAACGGTGGAAGTCTTCTTGAATGGTGAATCCTTCATTGTCCCCATCTTCTACGAGTGGAGACCGATCTCTGTCCCAAGTGCCATGTGTTTGGCCATAGCGTGAAAGAGTAGAAGTCTCGGTTCCCCCTGCTGTGGATTCTCGGGTGCCTGTTGTTGCTAAAGTCCCGGTCCCTCCTGCTGTGGAGTCTCGTACTCCTATTGTTGCTGAGCTTTCTTCGAATACTCAGATTCATGTGGCCTAAAGTGACCAGCATGAAGGATGGAAGCAAGTGACCCACGAGAAAAAGAAACAACAACCCAGTACATTAGCGATGGGTAAGTCTTCTACACCTCCTGTTTATGCATTGAAGTCCAAAGACAATGCGGAATCCTTGTTTCCACCTTTGAGCAAATCTGTCCAGAAAGACCAAGAGAACCTTAAGCCTAGTGCTGCAGGACCTTCTTCTTCGATTGTCCTAATGGAGCCGATTTTAAAAAATGCCTTTATGATGTCTGGCTCATTGGATGAAGATTATGAGGATATGGCTAGTGCAATGAGTAGTAGCTCTGAGGAGCTTGAGCCAAATGACTCTCGAGAGCCTGCTATTAATGATGATCGTATTGCTGAAATTGAGACAACTCCTATCAAAGAGGATATCCCTCAGGTTCCAACTCCATCAATCGAGGTGACTGCTCTTCCGAAACAGGGGACTAGTCGGAGGAGGCCTCCTAAACACCGGTAGCTCCTCTCCCTCTCTTTATATATATATATATAGCTATGATTATAGGAGTTTGGAATATAAGGGGTCGATGTCATCACTTGAGACAAGCGGAGATTAGGAATTTCGTTAGGTCCAATAACTTATGTTGTATTGGGATAGTTGAAACTAAAATTTCCCAGGGTGCTTTCGGTCCGGTCTCTGCTGTGTTGTTGCCGGGTTGGAATTGGGAAAGCAATTATAATTATTCCTCTAATGGAAGAATTTGGGTGGGGTGGAATCCTCTGGAAGTTTCGTTTATCGTTAACTCTTCTTCGGATCAAGCTATTCATGGAAAGCTTTCTAATGTTAGTTCTGGTAAATGGTTCTTTCTCCCGGTTGTTTATGCTGAGCATACATTTGTCTCTAGACGGCCTTTATGGACCGACCTTATTCAGACCCGTTCTCTTCATTCGGTTTCTCCTTGGATTATAGCGAGAGACTTTAATGCGATCCGTGACCCTTCGGATAGGTTGGGCGGGTCTAATGGCTGGATCCCAGCTTTTGACGAGTTCCGTGAGTGTCTCTTTCAAGCTAGTTTAGATGATCTCAGATATACGGGTAACAGATTTACTTGGTCTACGTCGATGGGTCCTAATCGTAAGCAAAGGAAAATCGACCGTGTTCTGGTTAATTCATGCTGGTCAGCTGAATTCTCTTTCTTTGAAGCTTCGTTTTTGGCCCCTGGCATTTCGGACCATTCTCCAATGGTCATTAAGATCCTCCCTGCCCCTAAGTCTTGCAAGCCATTTAAGTTCTTCAATTTTTGGCTTACCCACCCGGATTTCTCTAATATGGTTTCTCAAGTTTGGAACTCCTCGCTTAGGGGTACTCCGATGTTTATGCTTTGCTCCAGGCTTCGTCTCCTTAAATGTAGATTGAAGCAGCTCAATAAGGAGTTTTTTTTGGATCTCTCCTATAGAACGGCTGAAGCTAGACAGGTGTTATGTATTACTCAGGAAGCTCTACAAGTTGACCCTTATAATATTCAGCTTGCTGAATTGAAGAAACTTCAGCTCCAGTATTTTTTAGATTTACGCCTTCAAGAAGAATCTTTTTATAGACAGAAATCCTGAGTTCGTTGGCTGAAAGAAGGGGATCTCAATACAAAGTTTTTCCATCAATCGGTAAACAAAAGGCATCTTCATAACAGAATTATTTCGCTGTCCAATGGGAACTACACCACTTCAAATCCTTCTGAAGTTCAGAACCTTTTTGTTGATCATTTTCGTGAGCTCTTGGCATATTCTCCTCTAGTTGCTCGGCCTTCTTTGGAAGAGATGCGTGCGGTTCTAAGTCACACCCTCGATGAGGATCAGGTGCGTTTCATCTCTAGCCCTATTTCTAATGCTGAGATTAGAGATACGCTCTTCCCTCTTGCAGTGGGTAAAGCCCCTGGCCCCGATGGATATAATGTAGAGTTCTTTAAGCATTCTTGGGAAATAGTTGGACCCTCGGTTATTTTGGCAGTTAAAGATTTCTTTACAACAGGCAAGTTGTTGCGGGAGATAAATACGACCATCTTGGCCTTGGTTCCCAAAGTCCCTAATGCTTCTAATGTTAACGATTTTCGGCCAATTGCTTGTTGTAACACCATCTACAAGTGTATCACCAAGCTTATTGCCAACCGGCTCTCTCATGTGCTTCCCTCTATTATTAGCTTACCCCAAAATGCTTTTGTTAAAGGTAGGCATATAAGCGACAATATTTTGCTTGCTCAAGAGCTATTTTGTGGTTTCCACCTTGATCCTTATCGGCCTAAATGCGTGATAAAGGTTGACTTTAAGAAGGCTTATGATACGATGGATTGGAATTTCATTGATCTTTGTTTGCAAGCTTTTGGTTTCCCCTCGGAGTTTATTGCTCGGATTATGGTCTGCATCCGTACCCCTAAATACTCGATTTCTATAAATGGGGAGCTCCATGGGTTTTTCTCGAGTGGTAGGAGTATTCGACAAGGTGACCCGATGTCTCCCTACATCTTTACCCTTATGATGGAAATATTTACCGGCCTTGGATATCCAAACCGGCGTCTTGATTTTCGGTTCTTACCGGCGTTGCAAGCCCTCTAGACTCTCTCATCTTTTCTTTGCTGATGATGTATTACTCTTTGCTGAAGCTAGCTTGCCGTCCATTGAACTGCTTAAGGATGGGATTGACAAATTTTATAATTGGAGTGGGCTTGTTCCGAACCTTAGAAAGAGTGAAGTTTTTCTCTCTGGGGGCTCCTCTGATCTTCGGCAGGATATTTCAAATAAACTGGGCTTCCAGATGGGCACCATTCCTTTTCGTTACCTTGGAATTCCAGTTATTTGTGCAAGATTGAGTAAGGCGGATTGTGTGTCTCTGGTAAATTCAATCACGGCGCGTCTCCAGTCTTGGACTCATAGATTCCTCTCTTTTGCGGGACGCCTTCAACTTATAAGGTCGGTACTCCACTCTATCCAAGCCTTTTGGGCCAACGTTTTCTTTCTACCTTGTTCGGTCATTAACCGAATTGAACAAATGTTTCGGCAATTTTTGTGGAAAGGCCCGACGATGGGCCCTGGAGGTGCTAAGGTCTCTTGGTGTGATGTTTGTCTTCCAAAAAAAGAAGGAGGCTTGGGTATTAGAACTCTTCGGGAGAATAATATCGCTTTTATGCTTAAGCACATTTGGATTCTCTTCTCTGATAAGGAATCCCTTTGGTGCAAATGGATCCATTCTACTTTTTTAAAGCGGAAAAACTTTTGGATTGCCTCGTGTCCTACTTATTGCTCTTGGGCGTGGAGAAAGATATTAAATGTGCGAGAACATTTCCAACAATACTTCAAGCGGAATATTGGGAATGGACGATCGGTTTCGTTTTGGTTCGATCCATGGCACCCAAATGGCCCTTTATATAGGATCTTCTCCAACCAAGATATATGCCACTTCGGTATCTCCCGACTAGCGACAGTTGCTGAAGGCTTTACCACGCCCATGGGCTGGTACGTGATCAACATCCTGGCCAATTGGTGGAATCCACTCCCGATGTTTAACCAAGAAGATGATCGTTTTCATTGGCTGCCCCACCCCTCTGGTCGTTTTTCCTCCGCCTCTGCTTGGGAGTTGATTCGGCCAAAGGGCAATGCTGTCACTTGGGCCTACTTTATTTGGAGCACTTCCTTGCCCCCAAGATATCAAACTCACCTTTGGCTTATTACTCGCAACCGGCTCCCAACTTAGGTGTTGCTTATCTCTCATGGTAGAATTTTGCCTACCAATTGCCCCCTTTGCTCGTGTAGACCGGATTCTGTGAATCACTTGTTCTTTGCTTGTCACATTTCGAGTACCGTTGTTTCTTTTTGGGCAGCAAAATTTAACATTGTTTGGCAAAACAAGCAGTGGATGGAGAATCTTGTATGGCCATCCAAGCGGTTTGTGGCTAAAAGCTTTTATCAAACTATGGCTCACTTTAGTTTTGGTGCGATGTGCTACATCATATGGAAAGAGCGTAACAATGTGCTTTTTCGCAATCAAACCCTTTCTCTTCCGGCGATGAAGACGCACCTCCAGAAGGCGATTAAAGATAAAGCTATGACGTTTAAGCATGTGGCTGACATTCCAAAGAATAGAAGACTTCAACAGAGCTGGGATCTTTATCCTTC
Source organism: Eucalyptus globulus (assembly GCA_014182545.1). Taxonomy (NCBI): domain Eukaryota; kingdom Viridiplantae; phylum Streptophyta; class Magnoliopsida; order Myrtales; family Myrtaceae; genus Eucalyptus; species Eucalyptus globulus. Next base: position 16,367,920 of record CM024719.1, read on the forward strand.
TATCTTTGATTGATAGTAGTTCTTTGGTTTGTTTTTAGTCGTCCTTTCTTTCTTTTCGTTGTTTGTTCTGTTTGTTGGGAACCACGGTACCCCTACACTCGCCTAGACTCCTGTCTTCTTGAGTGTCTGTTTTTGTTGGTGCCGGGCCTCCCCCCTTGTTTTCTTCTTCGCAAAATCTATACTATACTTACCTTTACCAAAAGAAAAATAATAATAATCCATTTATCATGCCCTTTTTACATTTATTTAAATTCCAGCTTGTTCCACTTTCGAAAAATATTTAATTTAAATATCCATATGATTCTCAAAAATCATAAAATTAAGCCAAGTGATGGACAAGACAATAGGATAATGATTTCATGCAAAATACATGGCCAAATAGAATTCCTCATCAATTCATAATTCACACAAATACAGCATGTAATTTCGTATGAAATCAGAATGTACAGTTTCGAAATAATTTGATTAAAATATCCAGACGACCTCCAAAAATTACGAAATTTTACCAAGTTATAACCAAGACACTAAAGTATATTTTTCATGAATACTTCCAAGCCAAATTATTTTTAGATTATTTTCTACAGTCACACGTAGCCTCTGGATCTAACACCGAAACGTCCAGTGCATGCTTCTCCGAAATGCTGAGTCTTCACCTATCTATTCTTCTTTTTTTCCTCTGAAATTTGGATATGTTTTACTTCAAGATGTTCTATACAAGTTTCATGCAGAGATCCAAGTCAAATATCCAGAGTATAGTCGTCATATGCGTCCATGAAGTCTCGGGTGTCCTGTACCACGTCTCCAGATTTACCGTCTTCAAGAGTAAGTCGATTTACTAGGTTATACTTGTTCATTTTACTTCACATTTGAGTATGTTGTATTTTCAGATGTCCCCTACAACTTTCGTGAAGAAATCGAAAAGATATTCTTATTGCAAATCAACATGCAACCACAAATCCATCGAAAGGTTAGTGAAATCGTTCCAGATCTAATGTCTCCGTAGGATGAGAGTTTGACCCCTTAAATCTCCATCATTTTGTACCAAATTTTAGTATGTTGTAGTTTAAGATATTAGCTACAACTTTCATCAAGATATCAAAGTCAAAATCGAACTCTAAAAATGCATGCAAACCTCCACAAAGTTCTGACTCAGGCGGATTCAAACGAGAACAGCAACATCACTCAAGAACAAGTCATTATAGCTTCGGTTTCTCCCTTCTAATCACTCAAATTTCGACACTATATGTGGCATCCCAAAATTCAAAAGTCAAGCCATAAGGTGTGTTAAAGCCTCTAATTAGGTAATGAAATTACCTATGGTTTATCTTTAGCCATTAGTCTCTTTTAAGATTAGGTGATTTGTGCTTGTGTTTATGAGATTCTAAATTAAATAGATTAATGATGATAATCTATGCTTGGCCATGCACTTTATGGATTAAATTCCTATAAATAAAATGTCACAAGACTTTGGCCATGTGGAATTTAAAATTTAAAAATTTATGGAAGAAATTAATTTTTATTTAGGTTGGGCCTTAGGCCCATTGGCCTAAGCCTTGATCGGCCGAATGGCCGGCCCAATAGGAGCCCGCGGATGGGGCTGTCGACCGGCCCAAAGGAGGCCCAAGAAGAGGAGGCCCAAGCCCATGGATGAGCTTTGCCAAGTGGCAAGGAGGAGCTCATGCATTGGCCAATTGAAAGGCAATCTAATGATTGCAAATGATGAGGTTTAGGGGGAAATAAAAGGAAAGGAAAGGAGAGAGAATGGCCAGTTGATTCGGCAAAGAGAGAGAGAGAGAGAGAGAGAGATTGTACGAGAGAGAGGGAGAGTGAGGCCGAGAGGGAGGAGAAGCCGAGAGGAGGAGTCGCCGTTCGCCGCCGTGTTCGCCGTCGTGTGCCGCCGTTCGTGTGGTCTAGAGGCAAGTTGGGAATCCACTTCCTACTCTTGCATGTGTGTTTTGCATGTATGTTTGGTGTAGTGTCGAAATTTGAGTGATTGGAAGGGAGAAACCGAAGCTATAATGACTTGCTCTTGAGTGATGTTGCTGTTCTCGTTTGAATCCGCCTGAGTCAGAATTTTGTGAGAGCTTGCATGCATGTTTAGAGTTCGATTTTGGCTTTGATCTCTTCATGGAAGTTGTAGCTAACATCTCTCAAACTACAACATACTAAACTTTGGTACAAAATGATGGAGATTTAAGGGGTTAAACTCTCATCCTACGGAGACCTCAGATCTGGAACGACTTCACTGACCTTTTGATGGATCTGTGGTTTCATGTTGATTTGTGCTAATAATATCTCTTCAATTTCTTCATGAAAGTTGTAGGGGACATCTTAATCTATAACATACTCAAATTTGAAGCAAAATGAACAAGTATAACCTAGTAAATCGACTAAATCTTTGAGACGGTAATTCTGGAGACGTGGTACAGGACACCCGAGACTTCATGGACCTAAATGACGACTATACTCTGGATATTTGACTTAGATCTCTTCATGAAACTTGTATAGAACATATTGAAGTAAAACATATCCAAATTTCAGAGGAAACCAAGAATAATAGATAGGTGAAAACTCGGTATTTCAAAGAAGCATGCACTGGACGATTCGGTGTTAGATCCAGAAGCTTCGTGTGACTTTAGAAAATAATATAATAAGAATGTGGCGTGGAAGTCTTCAAGAAAAATGTACTTTAATGTCTTGGCTGTAACTTGGTAAAATTTCGTAATTTTTGGAGGTCATATGGATATTTTAATCGAATTATTTCGGAAACTGTGTATTCTGATTTCATCCGAAAATTACATGCTGTTTTGTGTGAATTATGGATTTGTGTGGAATTCTATTTGGCTATGAATTTTGCATGAAATCATTATCCTATTGTCTTGTTTATTACTTGCCTTAATTTTATGATTATTGAGAATCATATAGATATTTAAATTAAATATTTTTGAAAGTGGCACAAGCTGGAATTTAAATAAATGTAAAAAGGGCATGATAAATGGATTATTTAATTGGCATAAATTCCGTAAATTTTATTTTATGAATAATTATACCATGTTGCATGTATGATGAGGTCTTGATGTATGCATGACAATGAATTGAGATGCATGTGTGAATTCAAATATGATTGTTGGGTGCCATTACATCATATGCCATGCTAAATTGAGACTGAAATTGGGGAACATGAATAATGTTAAATGAGGAGATTGTTGTGGCGGATGATAATGCCCTGGGAGTATCAAGATGCCTGGGATGGGGGGTGCCGGATGCTCAGAATGTATAGAGATATATTGCCGGATGGCCCTGGGAGTTTCAGGATGCCCGGAATGGTTGGGTACCAGAAGCCTCGGAGCTCTTTGCCCGAGGGGATGCCTCGTGATGCCAGTTGGGATGCGAGATGCCCGGAATGTGGGGGTGCTGGATGCCCGGTGGCCTTAAATGGCTGAATGCCGGAGGTTTTTCTCGCGATGCCAGGATGGGGTGCGAGTGTAAAATATGAGATGAAATTGGTAATCCGAGGAAGGGTGATGTGGTGATCGAATTGAAAGTTAAAAGTGGAAATTGAATCATGCATATATGATATGATGATGATCACCCATGACGTGATGATGATATGCATATGTAACATGACATGATGATGATATGCATATATGACATGATATGATGATGATATATATGATATGATATAATGACGATCACCTGTGGCATGATGATGATGATGTTTGATAGGATATGATGATGATGATCACCCATGACATGATGATGATATGCATATGTGACATGATATGATGATGTCATGCGTATGATATGATGATGTCATGTGCATGATATGATGAAGGCATGTGTATCATATGATGATGACATGATGATGATGACATGTGTATGATATGGGTATGACATGATGATGATGGTATATGCATGGCATCAAAGTAAGTACGCATGGATGTATGAATGGCATGTATAATGTTGTGACTATATTGTATGATGCATTGAGTGGTTATTGGATTCTTTTACCTGCTGAGTGGTTGTACTCACCCCTTTTGGGGACCAACATTTCAGATTAGCAGCATGCCGCTCCCTGCCGTCACGCGGGGTGTGTTTTACGGCCTACCATCCGATGTGGACTTCGAGTGTGAGGAGTTTGGGTGTCCTTCTGTACCTGGATTGACGTATATTCGAGTGCGCTGTTTAGTCATGTACGACGTAGGCCTGGCTGGGGGCCCGGTTGTCCAGGAGTTCATATCCGTCCACATTCGTCGCGACGGTGTGATGTGAGGGATGTTGCCACCGCCACCGCCTGATGCACCGGGTTGGGTGTGAGGGCCCGTGCGTGACGAGTAGGAGCTGGATTTTTTTGGGGATAGTTAGCCGACACTTGATGATGGGGATTGTGCACGTGAGTTGTAGCGGGTCGAAGGTTCTTTTTGGGGTTTTAGGCCGGACGTGGCTGAGTCCTAGCTTTTCCTTTTGATGTACCGACCCAAAGAAATCCCATCTTGAAAATATATGTAAATAAAGTGTCGTGGCTCGTCTTTTAATCATGATGATTAGTGGTGTGTATCTGTATCATGGTTGATGGAGGGCAAGATGGTGATGTTTTATTTTGCTTCCGCTAATGAGTCGCGCTGGGACCGTTTAAAAAAAAATGTCTATGAATTACGACGCCTCTTTTAAGAAGAAAGGTAATAAGGTGTAACGTTGGTGCTTGTGGCGACCTACGAAGGGTTCGGGGTGCCACACTACACCAAACATACATGCAAGACACACATGCAAGAGTAGGAAGTGGATTCCCAAGTTGCCTCTAGACCAAACGAACGACGGCACACGGCGGCGAACGGGCGGCGCATGGGTGGACGGACGGCGTGCGACGGCGACTCCTTCCTCTCGGCTTCTCCTCCCTCTCGGCCTCACTCTCCCTCTCTCTCGCACAATCTCTCTCTCTCTTTGGGCGGTAACTCAACCGGCCACCTCTCTCTCTCCTCTTCCCTTTTATTCCCCCATTTCCTAATCATTTGCAATGATTAGTTTGCCTTTCAATTTGGCCAATGCATGCCATCCCTCTTGCCACTTGTCACAACACATGCATGGGCTTGGGCTTTGGGCTTGGGCTTCCCTTGTGGCCGACGGCCACACCTCCTTGGCCTCAATGGGCCGGCGACAGCAGCCCCTTTCGCGGGCCTCTATTGGGCCGACCAGCTTGGCCCACTAAGGCTTAGGCCAATGGGCTTAAGGCCCAAACCTAAATCAAATCGAATTTTCCCCTTTCTATACTTTCCTCTATAAATTTTAAATTTTAAATTCCACATGGCCAAAGTCTTGTGACATTTATTTATAGGAATTTAGTCTATAAGGTGCATGGCCAAGTATAGATTATTATCATTAATCTATCTAATTTAAAATCTCATAAACACAAGCACAAATCACCTAATCTTAAAAGGGAGACTAATGGCTAAAGCATAAACCATAGGTAATTTCATTACCTAATTATGGGCTTTAATTTCTCTAGAGGATGTCTTGAATTTTGGGATGCCACAATTCTCCCCTCCTAAGAGAATTTCGTCATCGAAATTAGACACCACTGGTGCCTTCCTGAAACAAATAAGGGTACTTTTCCTTCATCTGATCCTCACTTTCCCATGTCATGATGTCGCCATAATACCTTAACCAGAGGAATCTTCTTAGTCCTAAGAATTTGTTCCTTTCGATCCAATATCTGCACAGGTTCTTCAATGTACCTTACTTTCTCATCCACTTTGATGGCTTCATGATCAAGTATGTGACCAGGATCCGGCTGGTACTTCCTCAACATCGATACATGAAACACATCGTGCAAATTTCCTAACTTAGGAGGTAGCGCTAAGCGATAAGCTACACCCCCTATCCGTTCGAGTATTTCAAAAGGTCCAACAAATCTAGGGCTTAACTTACCCTTCATCCCAAATCGAGATATCCCTTTCATTGGAGATACCTTAAGGAATACATGGTCTCCTACACTAAATCCCAAAGGCCTTCTACGCCTATCTGCGTAGTCTTTCTGCCTATTCTGAGCTGTTTTAGGTCTTTCTCTGATAATTTCAACGGCCTCAGTGGTAACTTGTACCAGTTCAGGTCCTGTCAATTTCCTTTCACCTACTTCATTCCAACAGACAGAAGTCCTACATCTCCTTCCATATAATGCTTCATAGGGAGCCATGCCTATACTTTTCTGAAAACTATTATTATAGGCAAACTCCACCAAATGCAATCTTTCATCCCAATTTCCTTTGAAATCAATTACCCAAGCCCTTAACATATCCTCTAATATCTGGATCACTCTTTCTGTTTGTCCATCTGTCTGGGGATGAAAAGCAGTACTAAACTGAAGCTTAGTTCCTAATGCAATTTGAAGACTTCGCCAAAAGTTCGAAGTAAACCTCGAATCCCGATGTGAAGTAATAGTCACCGGAACACCATGTAAGCGTACCACTTGAATTACATACATGTCCGCATACTTATCCATTGGGTAGTCCATGCGAATCGCTAGGAAATGAGCCGATTTAGTCAAACGGTCCACTATAACCCAAATTGAGTCATGACTGCTTGACGTCCTTGGCAATCCTTGCACAAAGTCCATTGTTATATGCTCACATTTCCATTCTGGAATGTCTAATGGTCTCAAGAGTCCTGCGGGTTTACGATGCTCCGCTTTTACTTGCTGGCACGTCAAACATTGAGAAACGTGCTTAGCCGTATCTGCCTTCATACCATTCCACCAAAATTGCTGATGTAAATTCCTGTACATCTTTGTACTACCTGGATGGATACTATAATTACTCTTATGAGCCTCCGACAGGATTTCCTTCCTCAATTCTTCATTGTCGGGAACACAAAGTCGTCCTTGACATCTTACTATTCCATCATCAGAGACTTGAAATTCTGGTCTTTTTCCTAAAGATACAGCATCTTTCACTTTCAAAATCTATGGGTCAGATTCTTGTAAGATTTTAACTTTCTGAATAATCTCGGGTTCTATTCTTAATGCACTAAGCATACCAGTAAGACAATCCATTTCCAATTTAAATTCTGAGTCTGCTACAGACTTTAACAATTCCCATTCTGTCATCCTTAAACTAGCCATCTCCATAGCCGACTTACGACTAAGAGCATCCGCTACCCTATTCGCTTTCCCTGGATGATATCTTATCTCACAATCATAATCCTTTAACAACTCCATCCACCTCCTTTGTCTCATGTTCAACTCCTTATGTTAGAACAGATACTTCAAACTCTTATGATCCGTATAAATCTCAAACTTCTCCCCATACAAATAGTGTCTCCATATCTTCAAGGCAAACACTATAGCTGCTAGTTCTAAATCATGCGTCGGGTAATTCAGCTCATGGGGTTTTAATTGTCTAGATGCATAGGCTACAACCTTGCCATGCTGCATCAAAACACATCCCAGTCATTTGTGAGATGCATCACTATACACTATGAAACCATCAGGTCTAGTAGGTATAGTCAGGATTGGAGCTGAGGTCAATTTCCTTTTAAGCTCCCGGAAACTCCTTTCACATTCCCCATTCCATTCAAATTTTACATTCTTCGGGTCAATCTAGTTAAAAGGTCACGCCGATCGTGAAAATCCTTCAATGAACCTCCTATAATAACCAGCCAGTCCTAAGAAACTTCGTATTTCGGTGGGTGTCGTTGGTCTCGGCCAATTTACTACCATTTCAACTTTTCTTTGGGTCTCTTTTTTGCAATTCTTTTTCCTGACACCACATGTCCTAAAAATATTATCTGGTCCAGCCAAAACTCACACTTACTAAACTTAGCATACAACTTATGCTCTCTCAGGGTCTGCAAAACTATCCGCAAATGTTGCTCATGCTCTTTAGGCCCTTTTGAATATACCAGAATATCATCAATAAAAACAATCACAAACTGGTCTAAATAAGGCTGAAATATTCTATTCATCATATCCATAAATGTAGCCGGCGCGTTAGTCAATCCAAATGGCATAACAAGGAACTCGTAGTGTCCATAGCGAGTTCTAAACGCAGTCTTAGGAATGTCCTCTTTCTTAATTCTTAACTGATGGTATCTTGACCTCAAGTCAATCTTAGAGAAGACCGAACTTCCCTGGAGTTGGTCAAACAGGTCATCAATTCTAGGCAAAGGATACTTATTTTTAATGGTCACCTGGTTCAGCTACCTATAGTCAATGCACAAGCGCATTGATCCATCTTTCTTTTTCACAAATAAGACCGGTGCACCCCAAGGTGAAACACTTGGTCTAATGAATCCTTTGTCAAGCAACTCCTGCAGTTGTACTTTCAATTCCTTCAATTCGACTAAGGCCATCCTATATGGGGCTTTTGATATTGGTCCTGTTCTAGGCATTAATTCAATTTCAAACTCAATCTCCTGCTCTGGCGGCAATCCAGGCAATTCCTCAGGGAATACATCTTGAAATTCGTTAACTACACGAACTTCCTCAAGTTTAGGCTCCTCCCTTGCGTAATCTCTAACTATGGCTAGGTACCCTTGGCATCCTTTGTCAAGTAACTTACAGGCTTCTACTGCCAAAATAAGTGCTACAGGAAGATGGGTCTGACCTCCTAAAAATTCACAACTAGACTGATCAGGTAAAACGAATTGGATCAATCTTCTATAACAATCCACTCTAGCCCGATACTTACGAAGCCAGTCCATTCCTATAATAACGTCAAAATCATACATGGCCATTACAACCAAGTCTATTTCCATATCTTTTCCTCCCATTGATATCTTACAATTTCCACACACCAGCGTAGACAATACCATATCATTTAAAGGCGTGGAAACACAAAGAGGCGTCTCAAGAGGCATAACTTCTATCTTATTCAGACATCTATATCTTTCAGACACAAATGTATGTGTTGCACCCGTATCAAACAATGGATATGCCTTTTCACCATTGATAAGGATCGTACCTGAGATAACATTTTTGGAAGCCTCCGCTTCCTCTTGGGTGACCGCATACACCCTTCCTTGTACTGGTGGCCTCTGAGGATTTTCTTGTGGGTTTGATCTAACAGCACTCTGATATCCCTGTCACACCGAGTCAACACTCACTTGTGACCTCTCTTGTGCTCAACTTCTCCTAAGATGACCCACTTGTCCACAACCAAAACATTTCAGTCGTCTAGTGCAAAGTCCCGGGCCATGTCGCCCATTACACCTTTGACAAACACCAGGCTGATAGGGCGCTTTCCCTATATTCAGACCATTTCTTGCTCCTCCAAAATTTCCAAAATTACTCTTTTTCTTCACATTCCAAGTCTGACCTTGACCAGAATAAGGTCTCTTACCCCTTCTCACATCATTAAAATTCAGCGGTTTCTTAAACTCCGATGTTCTCTTCTCAGTTCATGCTCCACTAACTGTGCCCTTTCATAAATCTCATTATAATCTCTTATGTTCAATGGCACCAGTTGCTTTCTAATGTCAGTCCTCGGCCCTTTCAGAAACCTCTTGGCCTTTTCCTCCTGATCCTCAATCAATCTAGGAGCATATCTAGACAGATCAAAAAATCTAGCCTCATATTGATCTACTGTCAGCTCCTTTTGTTCTAGCTGAACAAATTATGTAATTTTCCTATCCTTAGCACAGTCATAAAAATGCTTCCTATTGAAAGCTCTCACAAACTCCTCCCAGTTAACATCAATACCTGGTGGAAAGATTATGTCCTTCGATGCTCTCCACCAAAACTTTGCATTTCCCTCCAACTGGTACTCTGCTAAAACTATTTTCTCAACATCAGTGCAGTCCAACAGCCGGAAAATTCGTTCCATTCCATCAATCCATTGCTCCGCCTCCTCAAGACTTCCCATTCCATTGAACTTAAGTGGCTTCAGCTTCAAAAACTGCTCCACCAGTCCTTGAGTACGGCGTTTTGCTCCGAGCTGTTGCTGCGCCTGCCTTTCCATCAGATTTCCAATATTGGCTAATGCCTGCAGGATGTCTTGCATTCGGGGTTCAACCCTTGCAGCAGAGGCTTCAGCCTTCGATGGATGAGCACTTCCAGCTCGCACCATCACTTTCCTGCAATTTCTAAGCATTGCCTCAGGAATAATCTGAGACTCACTGCCTCCATTCAAAGCAACTACTACTACTTCATAAGTAACATATACATGTTACTGGTACCTAAAGGCAACTCAAAATAAACTACTAGGGATCTACGAGTTAATACTCATCACTCGTTATTCAATTATTTCGTTTTATATCCTATGGTGTGCATTGTCATCATGTTCCTCAATTTCCAAATGAGGCTCCTTATCACTCCACCTATAACCATTCGCTCTGATACCAAAAAGGGCGGCTGTGGCACCCCGAACCTTTCTTAGGTCGCCACAAGCACCAATGTTACACCTTATTACATCTATAAGAAGAAGTGTCGTAATTAGTAGACACTTTTTTTCTTTTTCCTTTTTTTTTAAAAACGGTCCCAGCGTGACTCATTAGCGGAAGCAAAATAAAGCATCGCCATCTCTCCCTCCATCAACCATGATACAAATACACACCACTAATCATCATGATTAAAAGACAAGCCATGACACTTTATTTACATGTTTCCAAGATGGGCTTTCTTGGGTCGATACATCAAAAGGAAAAGCCAAGACTCAGCCACGCCCGGCCTAAAACCCCAAAAAGAAACCCTCGATCCGCTACAACTCACGTGCAAAATCCCCATCATCAGTGTCGGCTAACTATCCCCAAAAAGATCCAGCTCCTACTCGTCACGCACGGGCCCTCACACCCAACCCGGTGCATCAGGCGGTGGCGGCGGCAACATCCCACGTATCACACCGTCACGACGAATGTGGACGGATATGAACTCCTCGACAACAGGGCCCCCAGCCAGGCCTACATCCTACATAACTAAACAACGCACTCGAATATACGTCAATCTAGGAACAGAGGGACAGCCAAACTCCTCGCACTCGACCTCTACATCGGATGGTAGGCTGTAAAACACACCCCGCGTGACAGCAAGGAGCGGCATGCTGCTAATCTGAAATGTTAGTCCCCAAAGGGGTGAGTACAACCACTCAGTAGGTAAAGGAATCCAATAACCACTCAAGGCATCATACAATACAATCACAACATCATACATGTCATTCATGCATCCATGCGTACTTACCTTGATGCCATGCATATACCATCATACATCATCATCACAATCATATCATATACATGTCGTCATGTCATAGGTTATCATCATCATATCATATCATACATGCATATCATCATGTCATACTCATATCATCGTCATCATGACATCATCATATCATACACATGTCGTCATCATCATGCCATAGGTGATCATCATCATATCATATCATACATGCATATCATCATGTCATACTCATATCATCGTCATCATGACATCATCATATCATACACATGTCATCATCATCATGCCATAAGTGATCGTCATCATATCATATCATACATGCATATCATCATCCATAGGTGATCATCATCACATCATATCATATACGTGTCATCATGCCATAGGTGATCATCATCATATCATATCATACATGCATATCATCATGCCATGGGTGATCATCATCATATCATATCATATCATATATATTTCAATTTCCACTTTTAACTTTCAATTCGATCACCACAGCACCCTTCCTCGAATCATCAATTTCATCCCATACATAACACTCGCACCCCATCCTGGCATCGCGAGAAAACCTCCGGCATTCAGCCATTTAAGGCCACCGGGCATCCGGCACCCCCACATTCCGGGCATCTCGCATCCCAACTGGCATCACGAGGCATCCCCTTGGGCAAAGACCTCCGAGGCTTCCGGCACCCAACCATTCCGAGCATCCTGATACTCCCAGGGCCATCCGGCAATGTATCTCTATACATTCCGGGCATCCGGATCCTCCCAGGGCATTATCATCCACCACAACAATTTCCTCATTTATCATTGTTCATGCTTTCCAATTTAGTTTTCAACTCAGCATGTCACATCATGTAATGGCAAACAAAATCATATTCGGCATTGAATTCATACATGCATCTCAATTCATTGTCATGCATGCATCAAGACCTCATCATACATGCAACAAGGTACAATTATTCATAAAATAAAATTTATGGAATTCGTACCAATTAAAATAATCCATTTATCATGCCCTTTTTACATTTATTTAAATTCCAGCTTGTTCCACTTTCGAAAAATATTTAATTTAAATATCCATATGATTCTCAAAAATCATAAAATTAAGCCAAGTGATGGACAAGACAATAGGATAATGATTTCATGCAAAATACATGGCCAAATAGAATTCCTCACAAATTCATAATTCACACAAATACAGCATGTAATTTCGGATGAAATCAGAATGTACAGTTTCCGAAATAATTTGATTAAAATATCCAGACGACCTCCAAAAATTATGAAATTTTACCAAGTTATAGCCAAGACACTAAAGTAGATTTTTCATGCAGACTTCCAAGCCAAATTATTTTTAGATTATTTTCTACAGTCACACGAAGCTTCTGGATCTAACACCGAAACGTCCAGTGCATGCTTCTCCGAAATACTGAGTCTTCACCTATCTATTCTTCTTCGTTTCCTCTGAAATTTGGATATGTTTTACGTCAAGATGTTCTCTACAAGTTTCATGCAGAGATCCAAGTCAAATATCCATAGTATAGTCGTCATATGAGTCCATGAAGTCTCGGGTGTCCTGTACCACGTCTCCAGATTTACCGTCTTCAAGAGTAAGTTGATTTACTAGGTTATACTTGTTTATTTTACTTCAACTTTGAGTATGTTGTAGTTTAAGATGTCCCCTACAACGTTCGTGAAGAAATCAAAAAGATATTCTTAGTGAAAATCAACATGCAACCACAAATCCATCGAAAGGTTAGTGAAATCGTTCCAGATCTAATGTCTCCGTAGGATGAGAGTTTGACCCCTTAAATCTCCATCATTTTGTACAAAATTTTAGTATGTTGTAGCCTAAGATGTTAGCTACAACTTTTTTGAAGAGATAAAAGTCAAAATCGAACTCTAAACATGCATGCAAACCACCACAATTTTCTGACTCAGGCGGATTCAAACGAGAACAGCAACATCACTCAAGAACAAGTCATTATAGCTTCGGTTTCTCCCTTCTAATCACTCAAATTTCGACACTACACCAAACATACATCCAAGACACACATGCAAGAGTAGGAAGTGGATTCCCAACTTGCCTCTAGACCAAACGAACGACGGCACACGGCGGCGAACGGGCGGCGCACGAGGCGGACGGACGGCGTGCGATGGCGACTCCTTCCTCTCGGCTTCTCCTCCCTCTCGGCCTCACTCTCCCTCTCTCTCACACAATCTCTCTCTCTCTTTGGGCGGTAGCTCAACCGACCACCTCTCTCTCTCCTCTTCCCTTTTATTCCCCCATTTCCTAATCATTTGCAATGATTAGTTTGCCTTTCAATTTGGCCAATGCATGCCATCCCTCTTGCCACTTGTCACAACACATGCATGGGCTTGGGCTTTGGGCTTGGGCTTCCCTTGTGGCCGACGGCCACACCTCCTTGGTCCTCAATGGGCGGCGACAGCAGCCCCTTTCGCGGGCCTCTATTGGGCCGACCAGCTTGGCCCACTAAGGCTTAGGCCAATGGGCCTAAGGCCCAAACCTAAATGAAATCGAATTTTCCCCTTTCTATACTTTCCTCTATAAATTTTAAATTTTAAATTCCACATGGCCAAAGTCTTGTGACATTTATTTATAGGAATTTAGTCTATAAGGTGCATGGCCAAGCATAGATTATTATCATTAATCTATCTAATTTAAAATCTCATAAACACAAGCACAAATCACCTAATCTTAAAAGGGAGACTAATGGCTAAAGCATAAACCATAGGTAATTTAATTACCTAATTATGGGCTTTAATTTCTCTAGAGGATGTCTTGAATTTTGGGATGCCACAAAACCCACAAGGAAATCCTGAGAGGCCACAATACAAGGAAGGGTGTATGCGGTCACCCAAGAGGAAGCGGAAGCTTCCAAAAATGTTATCTCAGGTACGATCCTTATCAATGGTGAAAAGGCATATGCATTGTTTGAAACAGGTGCAACGCATTCATTTGTGTCTGAAAGATATAGACGTTTGAATAAGATAGAAGTTATGCCTCTTGAGACGCCTCTTTGTGTTTCCACGCCTTTAAAGGATATGGTATTGTCTATGCTGGTGTGTGGAAATTGTAAGATATCAATGGGAGGAAAAGATATGGAAATAGACTTGGTTGTAATGGCCATGTATGATTTTGACGTTATCATAGGAATGGACTAGCTTCATAAGTATCGGGCTAGAATGGATTGTTATAGAAGATTGATCCAATTCATTTTACCTGATCAGTCTAGTTGTGAATTTTTAGGAGGTTAGACCCATCTTCCTGTAGCACTTATTTCGGCAGTAGAAGCCTGTAAGTTACTTGACAAAGGATGTCAAGGGTACCTAGCCATAGTTAAAGATTACGCAAGGGAGGAGCCTAAACTTGAGGAAGTTCGTGTAGTTAACGAATTTCAAGATGTATTCCTTGAGGAATTGCCTGGATTGCCGCCAGAGCGGGAGATTGAGTTTGAAATTGAATTAATGCCTGGAACAAGACCAATATCAAAAGCCCCATATAGGATGGCCTAAGTCGAATTGAAGGAGTTGAAAGTGCAATTACAGGAATTGCTTGACAAAGGATTCATTAGACCAAGTGTTTCACCTTGGGGTGCACCGGTCTTGTTTGTGAAAAAGAAAGATGGATCAATGCGCTTGTGCATTGACTATAGGCAGCTGAACCAGGTGACCATTAAGAATAAGTATCATTTGCCTAGAATTGATGACCTGTTTGACCAACTCCAGGGAAGTTCGGTCTTCTCTAAGATTGACTTGAGGTCGGGATACCATCAGTTAAGAATTAAGAAGGTGTACATTCCTAAGACTGCGTTTAGGACTCGTTATGGACATTACGAGTTCCTTGTTATGCCATTTGGATTGACTAACGCGCCGGCTGCATTTATGGATCTGATGAATAGAATATTTCAGCCTTATTTAGACTAGTTTGTGATTGTTTTTATTGATAATATTCTGGTATATTCAAAAGGGCCTAAAGAGCATGAGCAACATTTGAGGATAGTTTTGCAGACCCTGAGAGAGCATAAGTTGTATGCTAAGTTGAGTAAGTGTGAGTTCTGGTTGGACCAGATAATATTTTTAGGGCATGTGGTGTCAGGAAAAGGAATTGCAGTAGACCCAGCAAAAGTTGAAATGGTAGTAAATTGGCCGAGACCAACGACACCCACTGAAATACGAAGTTTCTTAGGACTGGCTGGTTATTATAGAAGGTTTATTGAAGTATTTTCACGACTGGCAGGACCTTTAACTAAGTTGACCCGAAAGAATGTAAAATTTGAATGGAATGAGGAATGTGAAAGGAGTTTCCAGGAGCTCAAAAGGAAATTGACTTCAGCTCCAATCCTGACTATACCTACTGGACCTGATGGTTTCATAGTGTATAGTGATGCATCTCACAAAGGACTGGGATGTGTTTTGATGCAGCATGGCAAGGTTATAGCCTATGCATCTAGACAATTAAAACCCCATGAGCTGAATTACCCAACGCATGATTTAGAGCTCGCAGCTATAGTGTTTACCTTGAAGATATGGAGACACTATTTATATGGGGAGAAGTTTGAGATTTATACGGATCATAAGAGTTTGAAGTATCTGTTCTCACAAAAGGAGTTGAACATGAGACAAAGGAGGTGGATGGAGTTGTTAAAGGATTATGATTGTGAGATAAGATATCATCCAGGGAAAGCGAATAGGGTAGCGGATGCTCTTAGTCGTAAGTCGGCTATGGAAATGGCCAATTTAAGGATGGCAGAATGGGAATTGTTAAAGTCTGTAGCAGACTCATAATTTAAATTGGAAATGGATTGTCTTACTGGTATGCTTAGTGCATTAAGAATAGAACCCGAGATTATTCAGAAAGTTAAAATCTTACAAGAATTTGACCGAGAGATTTTGAAAGTGAAAGATGCTGTATTCTTAGGAAAAAGACCGGAATTTCAAGTCTCTGATGATGGAATAGTAAGACGTCAAGGACGACTTTGTGTTCTCGACAATGAGGAATTAAAGAAGGAAATTCTGTCGGAGGCTCATAAGAGTAATTATAGTATTCATCCAGGTAGTACAAAGATGTACAGGAATTTACATCAGCAATTTTGGTGGAATGGTATGAAGGTAGATACGGCTAAGCACGTTTCTCAATGTTTGACGTGCCAGCAAGTAAAAGCGGAGCATCATAAACCCGCAGGACTCTTGAGACCATTAGACATTCCAGAATGGAAATGGGAGCATATAACAATGGACTTTGTGCAAGGATTACCAAGGACGTCAAGCAGTCATGACTCAATTTGGGTTATAGTAGACCGTTTGACTAAATCGGCTCATTTCCTAGCGATTCGCATGGACTACCCAATGGACAAGTATGCGGACATGTATGTAAGTCAAGTGGTACGCTTACATGGTGTTCCAGTGACTATTTCTTCAAATTGGGATTCGAGATTTACTTCGAACTTTTGGCGAAGTCTTCAAATTGCATTAGGAACTAAGCTTCAGTTTAGTACTGCTTTTCATCCCCAAACAGATGGACAAACAGAAAGAGTGATCCAGATATTAGAGGATATGTTAAGGGCTTGTGTAATTGATTTCAAAGGAAATTGGGATGAAAGATTGCATTTGGTGGAGTTTGCCTATAATAATAGTTTTCAAAAAAGTATAGGCATGGCTCCCTATGAAGCATTATATGGAAGAAGATGTAGGACTCCTGTATGTTGGAATGAAGTAGGTGAAAGGAAATTGACAGGACCTGAACTGGTACAAGTTACCATTGAGGCTGTTGAAATTATCAGAGAAACACTTAAAACAGCTCAGAGTAGGCAGAAAGGCTACGTAGATAGGCGTAGAAGGCCTTTGGAATTTTGGTGTAGGAGACCATGTATTCCTTAAGGTATCTCCAATGAAAGGGATATCTTGATTTGGGATGAAGGGTAAGTTAAGCCCTAGATTTGTTGGACCTTTTGAAATACTCGAACGGATAGGGGTGTAGCTTATCGCTTAGCGCTACCTCCTAAGTTAGGAAATTTGCACGATGTGTTTCATGTATCGATGTTGAGGAAGTACCAGCCGGATCCTGGTCACATACTTGATCATGAAGCCATCAAAGTGGATGAGAAAGTAAGGTACATTGAAGAACCTGTGCAGATATTGGATCGAAAGGAACAAATTCTTAGGACTAAGAAGATTCCTCTGGTTAAGGTATTATGGCGACATCATGATATGGAGGAAGCCACATGGGAAAGTGAGGATCAGATGAAGGAAAAGTACCCTTATTTGTTTCAGGAAGGCATGAGTGGTGTCTAATTTCGATGACGAAATTTTCTAAGGAGGGGAGAATTGTGGCATCCCAAAATTCAAGACAAGCTCTAAGGTGTATTAAAGCTCGTAATTAGGTAATGAAATTACCTATGGTTTATGCTTTAGCCATGAGTCTCCCTTTTAAGATTAGGTGATTTGTGCTTGTGTTTATGAGATTTTAAATTAGATAGATTAATGATAATAATCTATGCTTGGCCATGCACCCTATAGACTAAATTCCTATAAATAAATGTCACAAGACTTTGCCCATGTGGAATTTAAAATTTATAATTTATAGAAGAAAGTATAAAAAAAGGGAAAATTTAATTTTTAATTAGGTTGGGCCTTAGGCCCATTGGCCTAAGCCTTAGTGGGCCAAGCTGGTCGGCCCAATAGAGGCCCGCGAAAGGGGCTGCTGTCGCCGGCCCATTGAGGCCCAAGGAGGTGTGGCCGTCGGCCACAAGGGAAGCCCAAGCCCAAAGCCCAAGCCCATGCATGTGTTGTGACAAGTGGCAAGAGGGATGGCATGCATTGGCCAAATTGAAAGGCAAACTAATCATTGCAAATGATTAGGCAATGGGGGAATAAAAGGGAAGAGGAGAGAGAGAGGTGGCCGGTTAGCCATTCGGCCAAGAGAGAGAGAGAGATTGTGCGAGAGAGAGGGAGAGTGTGGCCGAGAGAGGAGAAGCCGAGAGGGAGAGGAAGGAGCCGCCATCGCACGCCGTCCGTCCGCCCGTGCGCCGCCCATTCACCGCCGTGTGCCGTCGTTCGTTCGGTTTAGAGACAAGTTGGGAATCCACTTCCTACTCTTGCATGTGTGTCTTGCATGTATGTTTGGTGTAGTGTCGAAATTTGAGTGATTAGAAGGGAGAAACCGAAGCTATAATGACTTGTTCTTGAGTGATGTTGCTGTTCTCGTTTGAATCCGCCTGAGTCAGAACTTTGTGGAGGTTTTCATGCATGTTTAGAGTTTGATTTTGACTTTGATCTCTTCATGAAAGTTGTAGCTAACATCTTAAACTACAACATACTAACATTTGGTACAAAATTATGGATATTTAAGGGGTTAAACTCTTATCCTACGGAGACCCTAGATCTGGAACGATTTCACTGACCTTTCAATGGATTTGTGGTTGCACGTTGATTTTCACTAAGAATATCTTTTTTATTTCTTCATGAAAGTTGTAGGGGACATCTTAAAATAAAACATACTCAAATTTGAAGTAAAATGAACAAGTATAACCTAGTAAATCGACTTACTCTTGAAGACGGTAAATCTGGAGACGTGGTACAGGACACCCGAGATTTCATGGACTCATATGACGACTATACTCTGGATATTTGACTTGGATCTCTTCATGAAACTTGTATAGAACATCTTGAAGTAAAACATATCCAAATTTCAGAGGAAACGAAGAAGAATAGATAGGTGAAGACTCAGTATTTCGGAGAAGCAAGCACTGGACGTTTCGGTGTTAGATCCAGAAGTTTCGTATGACTGTAGAAAATAATCTAAAAATAATTTGGCTTGGAATTATTCATGAAAAATATACTTTAGTGTCTTGGCTATAACTTGGTGAAATTTCGTAATTTTTGGAGGTCGTTCGGGTATTTTAATCAAATTATTTCGGAAACTGTACATTCTGATTTCATCCGAAATTACATGCTGTATTTGTGTGAATTATGAATTTGTGAGAATTCTATTTGGCCATGTATTTTGCATGAAATCATCATTCTATTGTCTTGTCTATCGCTTGCCTTAATTTTATGATTTTTGAGAATCATATGGATATTTAAATTAAATATTTTTGAAAGTGGTACAAGCTGGAATTTAAATAAATGTAAAAAGGGCATGATAAATGGATTATTTTAATTGGTACGAATTCCATAAATTTTATTTTATGAATAATTGTACCTTGTTGCATGTATGATGAGGTCTTAATGCATGCATGACAATGAATTGAGATGCATGTATGAATTCAATGCCGAATATGATTTTGTTTGCCATTACATCATGTGACATGCTGAGTTGAAAACTAAATTGGTAAGCATGAACAATGATAAATGAGGAAATTGTTGTGGCGGATGATAATGCCTTGGGAGTATCAGGATGCCCGGGATGGGGGGTGCCGGATGCCCGGAATGTATAGAGATACATTGCCGGATGGCCCTGGGAGTATCAGGATGCCCGGAATGGTTGGGTGCCGGAAGCCTCGGAGGTCTTTGCCCGAGGGGATGCCTCGTGATGCCAGTTGGGATGCGAGATGCCCGGA
Organism: Eucalyptus globulus; assembly: GCA_014182545.1. NCBI lineage: Eukaryota > Viridiplantae > Streptophyta > Magnoliopsida > Myrtales > Myrtaceae > Eucalyptus > Eucalyptus globulus. Next base: position 16,387,666 of record CM024719.1, read on the forward strand.
ATGTGGGGTGCCGGATGCCCGGTGGCCTTAAATGGCTGAATGCCGGAGGTTTTTCTCGCGATGCCAGGATGGGGTGCGAGTGTAAAGTATGAGATGAAATTGGTGATCCGAGGAAGGGTGATGTTGTGATCGAATTGAAAGTTAAAAGTGGAAATTGAAATATATATGATGTGATATGATGATGATCACCTATGGCATGATGATGTGCATATATGATGTGATGTGATGATGATCACCTATGGTATGATGATGATGTATGATATGATATGATGATGATCACCTATGGCATGATGATGATGACATGTGTATGATATGATGATGTCATGATGACGATGATATGAGTATGACATGATGATATACATGTATGATATGATATGATGAAGATAACCTATGACATGACGACATGTATATGATATGATTGTGATGATGATGTATGATGGTATATGCATGGCATCAAGGTAAGTACGCATGGATGCATGAATGGCATGTATGATGTTGTGATTGTATTGTATGATGCCTTGAGTGGTTATTGGATTCCTTTACCTGCTGAGTGGTTGTACTCACCCCTTTGGGGACCAACATTTCAGATTAGCAGCATGCCGCTCCCTGCTGTCACGCGGGGTGTGTTTTACGGCCTACCATCCGATGTAAAGGTCGAGTGTGAGGAGTTTGGCTGTCTATCTGTTCCTGGATTAACGTATATTCGAGTGCACTGTTTAGTTATGTACAATGTAGGCCTGGCTGGGGGCCCTGTCGTCCAGGAGTTCATATCCGTCCACATTCGTCGCGACGGTGTGATGCGTGGGATGTTGCCGCCGCCACCACCTGATGCACCGGGTTGGGTGTGAGGGCCCGTGCGTGACGAGTAGGAGCTGGAACTTTTTGGGATAGTTAACCGACACTTGTGATGGGGATCGTGCACGTGAGTTGTAGTGGGTCGATGGTTTGTTTTTGGGGTTTTAAGCCGGGCGTGGCTGAGTCCTGGCTTTTCCTTTTGATGTATCGACCCAAGAAAGCCCATCTTGGAAATACGTAAATAAAGTGTCATGGCTTGTCTTTTAATCCTGATGATTAGTGGTGTGTATTTGTATCATGGTTGATGGAGGGAGAGATGACGACGTTTAATTTTGCTTCCGCTAATGAGTCGCGCTGGGACCGTTTAAAAAAAAAATGTGTCTACTAATTACGACGCTTCTTCTTAGAGATGTAATAAGGTGTAACGTTGGTGCTTGTGGCGACCTAAGAAGGGTTCGTGGTGCCACAGTGCCACAGCCGCGCTTTGTTGGTATCAGAGCTAATGGTTATGAGTTGGAGTAATAAGGAGCCTCATTTGGAAATTGAGGAACATGATAACGATGCACACCATAAGATATTGATTGGAATAGTTGGGTAATTCTGAACAACGGGTGATGAGTAATCACTCGTAGATCCCTAGTAGTTATTATTAGTTGCTTATAGGTGCCAGTAACATGGTTATGTTACTTATTTTCCTTAGTGCTGTTGTTTTTAATGAAGACATTAAGTCACAAATATTTCCTAAGGCAAATGCTTGGAAACTGCAGGAAAATCAATGTACGATATGGAAGTCATCATCCATCGAGGGCTGAAGCCTCTGCTGCGAGGGTTGAACCCCGGATGGAAGATATCCTGCAGGCATTGGCCAATATAGGAAATCTGATGGAAAGACAAGCGCAGCAACAACCCGGAGCAGAACGCCGTACTCAAGGACTGGTGGAGTAATTTCTGAAGTTGAAACCACCTAACTTCAGTGGAATGGGAAGTCCTGAGGAGGTGGAGCATTGGATTGATGGAATGGAACGAATTTTCTGGTTGTTGGACTGCAATAATGTTGAGAAAATAACTTTGGCAGAGTACCAGCTGGAGGGAAATGCAAAGTTTTGGTGGAGAGCTTCGAAGGACATAATCTTCCCACCAGGTAATGAGGTTAACTGGGAAGAGTTTGTGAGAGCTTTCAACAGAAAGCATTTTTCTGACTGTGCTAAGGACAAGAAAATTTAAGAATTTGTTCAATTAGAACAAAGGGAGCTGACAGTAGACCAATATGGGGCTAGATTTTCTGAATTATCTAGATATGCTCCTAGGCTGATTGAGGATCAGGAAGAAAAGGCTAAGAGATTTCTGAAAGGGTTGAGGACTGATATCAGGAAACAACTAGTGCCATTGAACATAAGGGATTACCATGAGATTTATGAAAGGGCACAATTAGTGGAGCATGAGCTGGTGAGAGAGCGATCGGAGTATAAGAAACAGCTGAACTTCAATGATGTGAGAAGGGGTAAGAGACCCTACTCTGGTCAAGGTTAGACTTGGAGTGTGAAGAAAAAGAGCAATTTTGGAAGTTTTGGGGGACAAGAAATAGCCTGAATATGGGGAAAGCACCCTATCAGCCTGATGTTTGTCAAAGGTGTAATGGGCGACATGGCCCAGGACCTTGCAATGGACGACTAAAATGTTTTGGTTGTGGACAAGTGGGCCATCTTAGGAGAAGTTTCCCACAAGAAAGGTCACAAATGAGTGTTGGCTCAGTGCGACAGGGACAATAGAGTACGGTTAGATCAAACCTTTCAAGGAATCCTGAAAGGCCACCAACACAAAGAAGGGTGTATGCGGTCACCCAAGAGGAAGCGGAAGCTTCCACAAACGTTATCTCAAGTACGATCCTTATAAATGGTAAAAAGGCATATGCATTGTTTGATACGGGTGCTACGCATTCGTTTGTGTCTAAAAGATATAGACATTTGAGTAAAATAGAAGTTATGCCTCTTGAGACGTCTCTTTGTGTTTCCACGCCTTTAAAGAATATGGTATTGTCTACGCTGGTGTGTGAAAATTGTAAAATATCAATGGGAGGAAAGGATATGAAAATAGACTTGGTCGTAATGGCTATGTATGATTTTGATATTATTATAGGAATGGATTGGCTTCGTAAATATCGGGCCAGAATGGATTGTTATAGAATAGCGATCCAATTCATCTTACCTGATCAGTCTAGTTGTGAATTTTTAGGAGGTCAGACCCACCTACCTATAGCACTTATTTCCGCAATAGAAGCCTGTGCGTTACTTGACAAGGGATGCCAAGGATACCTGGCCATAGTTAAAGATTATTCTAGGGAGGAGCCTAAACTTGAGGAATTTCAAGTGGTTAACGAATTTCAAGATGTATTCCCTGAAGAGTTGTCTAGATTACCACCAGAGAGGGAAGTTGAATTTGAAATTGAACTAATACCTAGAACAGGACCAATATCTAAAGCCCCGTATAGGATGGCCTTAGTCGAGTTGAAGGAATTAAAGGTGCAACTATAAGAGTTGCTTGACAAAGGATTCATTAGGCCAAGTGCTTCACCTTGGGGTGCACCAGTCTTGTTTGTGAAAAAGAAAGATGGGTCGATGCGCTTGTGCATTGACTATAGGCAACAACCGAGTGACCATTAAAAATAAGTATCCTTTGCCTAGAATTGATGACCTATTTGACCAACTCCAAGGAAGTTCGGTCTTCTCTAAGATTGACTTAAGGTCGGGATACCATCAGCTAAGAATTAAAAAAGAGGACATTCCTAAGACTGCGTTTAGGACTCGTTATGGACATTATGAATTCCTGGTTATGCCATTTGGATTGACCAATGCAGCGGCTGCATTCATGGATCTAATGAATAGGGTATTTATGCCTTATTTAGACCAATTTGTGATTGTTTTTATTGATGATATTTTGGTATATTCAAGAGGGCCTAAAGAGCATGAACAACATCTAATGATAGTTTTGCAAACCTTGAGAGATCATAAGTTGTATGCCAAATTTAGCAAGTGTGAATTCTGGCTAGACCAGATAATATTCTCAGGGCATGTGGTGTCAGGAGAAGGGATTGCGGTAGCCCCGGCAAAAGTTGAAATGGTAATAAATTGGCCGAGACCGACGACACCTACTGAAATACGGAGTTTCTTAGGACTGGCTGGTTATTATAGGAGATTTATTGAAGGATTTTCACGATTGGCAGGTCCTTTAACTAAATTGACCCAAAAGAATGTGAAGTTTGAATGGAATGGGGAATGTGAAAGGAGTTTCCAGGAGCTCAAAAGGAAATTGACCTCGACTCCAATCCTGACTATACCAACTGGACCTGATGGTTTTACAGATATAGTGACGCATCTCACAAAGGACTAGGATGTGTTCTGATGCAGCATGGCAAGGTCATAGCCTATGCATCCAGACAATTAAAACCCCATGAACTGAACTACCCAACGCATGATTTAGAGCTAGCAGCTATAGTGTTTGCTTTGAAGATATGGAGGCATTATTTATATGGAGAAAAGTTTTAGATTTATACGGATCATAAGAGCTTGAAATATATGTTCTCGCAAAAGGAGTTGAACATGAGACAAAGGAGGTGGATGGAGTTGTTAAAGGATTATGATTGTGAGATACGATATCATCCAGGGAAAACGAATAAGGTAGCGGATACTCTTAGTCGTAAGTCAGCTGTGGAGATGGCGAGTTTAAGAATGGCGGAATGGAGCTTATTAAAGTCTGTAGCAGACTCAGAGTTTAAATTGGAAATGGATTGTCTTACTGGTATGCTTAGTGCATTAAGAATTGAACCCGAGATTATTCAGAAAGTTAAGACATTACAAGGATCTGACCCAAAAATTTTGAAAATGAAAGATGCAGTGACTTTAGGGAAAAGACCAGAATTTCATGTCTCTGAAGATGGAGTGGTAAGATGCCAATGACGACCCTGTGTTCCCGAAACCGAAGAAATTTTTGTAGAGGCTTGCATGCATGTTTTGAGTTGGATTTTGACTTTGACTCCTTCATGAAAGTTGTAGAAAACATCTCAAAGTATAACATAGTAAAATTTGAGACAAAATCGTTGAGTTTTAAGGGGCGAAACCCTTCTCCTACAAAGACACTAGATCTGGAACTGCTTTGTTGACCTCTTGGTGGTTTTGTGGGTTGCATGTTGCCTTTTACCAAGCATCTCACTTCTACTTCTTCATGAAAGTTGTAGAGAACATCATAAAGGCTAACATACTCAAATTTGAGTTAAAATGAGCAAGTGTAGCCTAGTGAAACGATTTTCTTTTGAAGACGGAAAATCTGGAAGTACGGTACTGGACTCCCGAGACTGCTTAGACTATATGGTGACTATTCTTTGAGAATCTCACTTAGATCCCTTAATGAAAGTTGTAGAGAACCTCCTGAGGCAAAACATATATAAATTTCAGAGGAAACGAAGAAATATAAGTAGGCGAAACCTCGATTTTTCGGAGATAGCTAAACTGGACTGTTCGGTACTAGAAACTGGAGCTTCGACCGTCTATAGTAAATTATCTAGAACGAATCTAGCCTAGATATATTCATAAAAAATATACCTTAGGGTCTTGAATATAATCTGGTAAAATTTCAGAATTTTTTAAGGTCATTCGCGTATTTTAATAGAAATATTTCAAAAACTGCGCAATCTGACTTTGTCCGAATTTTGCATGTTGCAATGTGTGAGCTATATCTTTTTGTGTAAAGCCCTTTTGGGCATGTGTTCTCCATGAAATTGTTACATTTATGTCTTATCTAGTACATGCTCTAATTTTGTGATTTTTGAGGATCGTATTGATATTTAATTTAAATGTTTTCCAAAATTGTGCAAGTTGGAATTTAGTAAATTTCAAAAAGGCATGATATATGGACTATTCTAAGTTGTATGGACCCCATGGATTGTATTGTCTTTAGTGATTGTATCTTGCTGCATGTATGATGATGATTGGAAATGCATATAAGAATTAAAATGATGAGAGTGATCTTGTTTGCCATTACATCATGTGCCATGCTGATTTTGAGACATAAATTGGTGAACATGAATCATGATAAATGAGGAAACTGTGTAGGCGGTTGATAATGCCCTAGGAGTGTCAGGATGCCCGAGATGGGGGGTTCCGGATGCCCGGTTGTATTGTGATACATGCCCGGATGTCCTCGGGAGTTTCGAGATGCCCGGAAAGGTTGGGTGCCAGAAGCCTCGGAGGTTTGTGCCCGAGGGGAATGCCTCGTGATGCCAGTTGGGATGCGAGATGCCCGGAATGTGGGGGTGCCGGATGCCCGGTGGTGTGTGCCGGAGGTTTTTTTCTCACGATGCCAGGTTGGAGTGCGAGTGATTAAGCGTGGGATGCAATTATTAATCCCAAGAGAGAGAGAGATGTGGTGATTGAATTGAAAAAAAAGAAGAAGTGGAAATTGAATCATGCATATATGATATGATGATGATCACCCATGGTATGATGATATGTGTGTGACATGATGATGATCGCCTATGGCATGATGATATGTGTATGACATGATGATGATCACCTATGGCATGATGATATGTGTGTGACATGATGATGATCACCTATGGCATGATGATATGAGTATGACATGATGATGATCACCTATGGCATGATGATATGAATGTGACATGATGATGATCACCTATGGCATGATGATATGAATGTGACATGATGATGATCACCTATGGCATGATGATATGAATGTGACATGATGATGATCACCTATGGCATGATGATATGAATGTGACATGATTGTGATGAGTAAATGAGGATGTATGTATATATGGCATAATGACATATGCATGGCTGCAAGGTAAGTTATGCTTGGATGCATGAATGGCATGTTCTATGCTACGATTGTTATGATTGAATTGTGTGATACATTGAGTGGTTAATTGGATCTTTTACCTGCTGAGTGGCTGTACTCACCCCTTTGGGGACCAACATTTCAGATTAGAAAGATGCCGCTCCCTACCGTCACGCGGGGCACCTTCTATAGCCTTCCATCAGATGTAGAGGTAGAGTGTATGGAGATCGACTGCGTCACCGTCCCTGGACTGACATTTGTGCGAGTGCGAGTGCTGGTCATGTACGATGTGGGCCTAGCTGAGGGCCCTGTCATCTAGGAGTTTCTGTCAGTTCATGTCCGCCGAGATGGAGTGTTTAGGGGGATGTTGCCGCCACCACCGGCCAACGCACCAGGATGGGTGTGATGGCCGCGTGAGGGGTAGAGATCTGACGTTTCTTTTTGGGAATAGCCGCCACTGTTAGATGGAGAATGACACGTGATCACTATAGGGGTCGAAATATCTTTTTGGGATGTGGCCAAGTGTAGCTAAAAATCTTGGCCTTCTTTTGTTGTATCGACCTGAGAAAATCTATCATGAAAATATGTAAATAAAAGTGGCTCAGCTTTATCTTTTCCTATGGTACTTAGTGGTGTGCATTGTATCATGATTGTTGGAGGGAGAGATGGTGATATTAAATTATGCTCCGCTAATAAGTCTCGCTGGGACCATTTTCAAAAAAAAAAAAATGCCTATGAACTACGACGCTTCTACCTAGAGATGTAACTAGTGTTCATTAGGTGTAGGGACAGGTAACTATGGCGACCTTAGGTGGTTTAGGGGTGCCACACTGTGAGGGTAGTTATTCGATATATGAAGCATCCTGATAAAGCTCATTGGGAAGCTGTGAAGTGGATCCTCAGATATTTGAAGGGGACAACAAACATGGGTATAGTGTACCGGAGGAACAACAATGGTAGTGAGACCACTGGTTTTGTGGATTTAGATCACGCTGGTGACTTGGATGATTGCAGATCCTTAGCAGGATACGTGTTTACGCTAGCGGGTGGTGCAGTTAGTTGGAAAGTGTCCTTATAGGATCACATTGCCTTGTTTTCGACTGAGGTAGAGTACATGGCACTAACCTTTGTAGCGAATAAGGCGATATGGTTACAAAGTTTTGTGACATCCCAGATTTTCAATCCTATTTTCTATTGAATAAATTGGGCATTTCATTGACGCGCTTATAGGGCTATTCTCAGAGTTGATCACTCTCGAGATAACTAGACTATCTATGGAAGCCATTAAGAGATTTTAAGGCAAAAGACTTGAGAATTCGACCAAGAATTGACTTCTCGACTGTGTTCATCTTTAGAGGTCATTAGGGTACAATTAAAAGTCGATTTGAGATCAGAGATAGGTCGGTTCGACTGAGATGTGTGGCTAATCGTGGGTGACACCACTAAATTAGAAAATTCTCGTTAGCCGGCACTACACTGATTTTTCTATCGTTTTGGTCCCTTGTGTTTGTGTTTGGATTCTCGAGATTTTTGCAACAACCAAGAGTCACCAATGAGTTGAGTGGGTTCATTGTGGCTCGAAGAAAATCGACCACGGGTCATTTGCACTGAAAAATTTCTGAAAGTTACCCGATAGCCTAGGTCACGCTAAAAATGTGGCGAATGGAAATTAACAGCAAATTTGAGTCCAATTTCAGAAATTGAAGTTTCTGTCATGTCACAATAAATTCTAGCAACGTCGACTCAGTCTTAGAAGATATTTCTGCAACCCGAGACTTTTTGGGAAAAAAATAGCATATGGCTATTTTTGTCCAGAAAAAGCCGATGATCGTTTTTGGATCGCAAATTTAGGAGTCAAGTGGGTTGTATTGGTAAGGAAAAATATTGAGATGATCGATGGAGTGTCGATTGAATTTATTAGGACCAGATTGGGTTGGATTAAGCAAGGATGATTGTCCAAGTGGTGAGGAATGTATGCAATTTCGTAGCTCCCCCATTGCCTAACCAAATAGGACCTTTTCAAAGGTTGTTGGGTGTGCCTGGGTGGCCTAAGGAGAGCCAAGGAAGTATACTTGGCCATGGTTGGTCAAGGGGACAAAAGATTAGAAGAAATGACCATTGGTAGGCCCCTTGGTTCCCTAGATCTTTTCTCTCTCCCTCTCTTCCTCCTTGCTTGGCTGACCACCCCTATCTTCTTCTCCATTGTGCATTTTTAGGCACCACAATAGCTGAAGAAGACCAACAAGTCACCGGATCCAGCTAGACAGCCGCCGTGAGTCGTACGCCTCGCTGGAACGCCGTCCTTGCCCTCCCGCGTGCCACCGCCTAGCCGTGCGCTATTCCAGCCTTGTCCTGCCGTCCCAGCCACCGTACTGTGCCCTGAGAAGCTCAACTGGAGCTGTCCTTCGCCATTCCTCTGCCGGTAAGCCCCGCTAAGGCTCGATTTGCCCTTTTTCCTCTTCCCCGATCAATCCCCGCCAAAACCATGCTTGTTTTCCTTCTGTTTCAGCAAGAACAGAACATAAAGGAAGTGGGTTTTCCAGCCACTTCCAAGCCCGTTTTGAGGTGGTTCCGGGCCTCGAAACCTAGGCCTGTTTTGAAGAAAGTCAGCCCCCGTTGCATTCCCGACGCGTTGAACCACTCAACTCGTTAAACAAGTGAGTTTAACTTACTAATTCTTGCTTAGTTTGCAAATGATTCTTAAGGGTTGATTAGAATAAATTAACTGCAATTAGATGGATAGATTAGATTATAATAATTAAATTAGGGATTTACCTATGCATATTAGGCAAATGATTAGTGTAATTAGCAAGTAAATAGGCCTTAGTATTTATTGCACGAACCTTGGAATTTTTCCGGGTCCGTTTTGGAGTCCAATTAGGCATTACGAGCCTAAGTTGCATTTATTGCTATTTAATAATTAATTTTTGTAATTATTAATTAATTAATTTCCAGAAATTAGACCGGGATAGTCGGTGACCAGAATTTTGTGCTAATTGCAGTGGTGCTTTCTGTTTATTTATTTGAGTACCCGATTGTGCAAATTGAATGAAATTATGTTGATCGGTAATTATTCCAAAAATGGAAAATTGTGGTAATGAATTGGAGAATGCACGTGACTTGTTGATTTGATACATCACCTCGAAGAATGCACATGGCTCAGTGATTTGGGTATATTGCCTCGAAGAATGCACGTGGCTCGATGACCAAGTACATCGCCTTTGAGAATGCACGTGGCTCGATGACTAGATATAACAACCTGGAAAATATATGGTGTTATTTAAATGACCGGGAAATGGTCTGATTGACATGTAATCGGCTATATCGATTGATCAATGGTTCGATTTGATTGAGTGTAATGATGTGATTGATGTATAATTGAAATATACTGACGTGCAGGAAGGAAACTGAGGCCAAGGTAAGTCCTCTGACTCGTGTTTTGCTTAGGTAATCCTAAGGTGTATTGGCTTCCTAATCGAGGCTTAGGAGGGTAGAACTCGCTGAGACGTAGTCTCACCCCATTGTGGGACAATATTTCAGGTCCCTAGATGGCAGCACCTCCACCTCCTCGTCCTTCCATGCATTTTGGTATTCTAGAAGGGATCACCAAAGTAGGATACCACTTCCCGATACACCCTCACTCAGAAGGACTAGAGTATGTCTTGGTAGAATACAAGGTCTGGGTGAATGTGGGTAGAAACGATCTGGTCCCCCATGAGTATCGATCATGGTGATATAGCTAGTATAAGTACCTAGAGGGCGTGAATAGGTATATAAATAATTTTTCGAGATATGAAAGCAATACTAGGCAGACAATAGAAAGAAGACTCCTCTTTTGTTAATAGCACGAACTATTGACAAAGTAAAAGGAGTAGGGAAGAGAAAATTCAACACAAGGTTTATAGTGGTTCGGCTTATTTCAAGCCTACGTCCACTCTTCTGCACTGATAGCCTACTGGCTGGATTTCACTATGAACAAAAGAGATGTTACAACAATGCTCTTCCTTGATTCCACAGTATGGATATTTTACCACATTTCCTCAAGGTATCTCACGAAATGAACTCTCTCCTGTATACAAGATTTTCGCTCAACTAATGAATTGACTACGAATCAAGGAGCTTCAGACTTTGGAATTCTTCTATCGCGCACACACTTCGAACAACTGGAACATCTTCCTTTTATACTCCTTTATGCCATCATACCCATTGGCACTTACCAAATGAATTCTTCCAATCTTCCCATTGGATAGAATCAAATTGGAAGATCATTCGAGCTATTAAAGGAACATGTCGATAGCCCATCAATCCCGCTTGCCCATACAATCAGGATCTTGGTTTCTATAAGTAGAACCTTCCATGAATACTTCGCCAATCATCGGATCCTTAATCAATCTTGATTCGAACAAAGGAATCCGTTATGTCACATCCAGCCAAGAGATCTTCTCCAGTCGATAAGGCTAAGTCCATAATGAATCACACAGATCTGGATAGCCTTACTTCAACGGATTAAAAACTGTCACTGAGAATAGACTTTAAGTCTTGAGTCTGGCAGTCCTGAAGTCTTCAGACTTTGAATAGGTGGGTCTGCAGATCTTCAGACTAGACTGATAGAAAACGTTTTGTCAGCTTCAAAATATTCCAGAAAGATTTCTCCAACAATCTCCCCATTTTTTATGGTGACAAAACTTTCTTGCAGATTTGAAAAACTTTGACCTGCAAAAACATTACTCAAGCAATATGAATATCTCAAAAAGATTAATGACTTATTGATAACACTAGAATCTGCAACCACAGAAAATAGGTCAGTTTGGCATATAAAGTCATTCACAAGATATCAATAATACTTAACATAAAAGTAGCAGCCAAAGTCAAATCCACACCACATTCAGTCCAAATCCAGACACACAAACAAACTAAAAAAAAAATAAACAAGTTAAGTTCAAAGTTGTTCAAAGCTTGCATCTCTCCCCTTTTTTGTCATCATAAAAAAAAGTTTGAGATGAAAAAGAAGTCAAATTTGCTTGGGAATGCGAACAAGCTGGAAATCTCCCATAGACTGAACGATGCCCTCCAGCTTTTTCAAGTCTTCCCATAGATGAGCCACTTCTTCTCCTTTAGCATTGGCTTGAATTTGAGTAGAAAGGGCTTGAATCTGATCGGACAGGGAGATGGAAGAAACTTGTCCAGCATTCTTCAGGTTTTGAACCTCGCACTCCAAGGCATAAATCTGACCTCGCATTTCCGAGAGAACATCAAGAATTCTGCGATTGTCTGCTGTATTATCAGTCTGCGTACTAGCTTTAGCACGGTCTGATGGAGTAAAGGCAGACGATGGAATATCAGCATAATTGCGTAGATTTGGCGATGAAGCACCATGACTCTCTTCTAGAAATTGAGAGGCATAAACATCCTTTGGATCTGCAGGAGAATGACTAACTCCTTCACTAGCAACAGGATAAGAGGTCGTTCCTCTTTGCTCCTTTTCTCCCCCTATTTCTATGGCTTCATGGGGAGAAGAGTGTGTTTCATGCTCTTCTGCCTCTTGATCTGCTCTCTCTTCTTCTTCTTCTTCAAACCTCTCCTCCTCTGTTCTTTCTTTAGCTCTTCTCTCCTCTTCTTCTTTTTCCTCTGCTTCTTGCTCCTCTACTTCTCTTTCTCCTTTTTCTCTCTCTTCTTCTCCTCTTTCTTCTTCTTCTTTCTCTTCTTCTTCTCTTGCTTCTTCTCTTGCTTCTTCTTCTTCTCTTGCTTTCTCCAGTTCTTCTCTTTCCTCTGCTTCCTTCTCTTGTCGTTTTATTGATTCTGGAACAGAACGACTTAGCTTTTTCAAGGCTATAGCAGAAATGGTGAGATCATCTTCATCATCCTCCTCCTCAATGAAGAGAGCCATTCTCTTTTTGGATGAAGCAACCATTGGCTCATTCCCTTTTCTTTTCGATGCAGAGGGACCATGATGAGTTTTGACAGGGGTTTTCTCCTTAAACTTCTCCAACGCCTTGTTAAGTTCTTTCAGACGCATTTTCAGCACCATTTTCAGTCCTACCACCATTTTGTCACACGGTCGAACATAGATAATTTGTGGAGGCTGAATATTCAAGTGTCTGAATATTTTTGTCACAATACCTGGATAAGGAAGTTGTCCCTTGTCCTTCACCATTACTCTATACATGTGGAATAGAATGGTGTGAGGAAGAGAAAACTTTTTCCCAACATTGATTGCGTACATCAACTTTGCCTTTGAGTTAGAAACACCAGTCTTGGAAGTTGATTTCGGTCTGAGGCAATTGATCACAATCTTGTGAAAAATGATAATGTTCGCACGCATCCTTGAGTAGGTGATCCTTCCCTCTGTCATTCTGTCCTTGACAAGTTCCAATGTTGTGCGAGCAATAGAGACATTGATTGGTTGATACCTTCCTCTTTCAATCCCAATCACATCCGCCAGCATATCCACATCAACAACAAAGTCTTGATCTCGGACACTAAAAGATATTCTATTCGCATCCAAGAAACTAAGATTTGAATAGAAATATGCAGTCAATTGAGCATAACCCTCTGTGGTGTCAGTACAGAACTGTTCTAATTGAAGAGAATTGAACTTTTCTCTCAAGTTCACATTCATAGCATCCAGGAAGTCAAAATCTACACTCCTAGGGTTTATCACCCCACGTTTCAGCAATCTTGAGTATAGATCTTTCTGTTCCTTTGATCTAAACAAATCCGACCTTTCCCTCGAATATCCGCTGCAACACCCATTCTCGGTTGAAATTGGTTGTACAGTTTATCATCATCATTCCCATCTGTCGGATTAAAACCACCGACACGCGGATCACTTTGAATGTTCGCAAGGGCTTGTTCTGCCATCCCTCTTGGAGCAATTCCCAAGTTTTCCATTTTTCGCAAGAATACGTACTCATTTCCATGTCCCTTATCCTTAAGGAACTCATCGATGTATTTCAATGGAGTACCAATACTCTTTAAAGCACGATAAAGCTTATAAATAAAGCCGGGCTTTTGAATTCTTACAGGTTCGACATCTTCAATGATTTCTTCTTCCTGTTGATGACCCACACCCTATGGACTAGATGGTGGAGAATGACGCGGTTGAGAATGTTGCGGACTTGGTGAATCTTCTTCCCCAGTTAGATCAAAATGAGTAGGCCCCTCACTCGATCGATGTGGTCGCCTGCTTGCAATCCTCGAAGACTTTCTTGAAGACAACATCTTTCTTTGTCTTTGAAAGATTCTTCGCTTGAATTTCCCAAGAAAAATGACAACTTTTTCAAAGATTAAACAATGGAGGAAGACAGGAATGGAAGATCGAGACTTTTTAGGGTATTGGAGTTTTGCAGAGAGGAATCGACTGTAAATAACCCAGTCGAGAAACCAAACGTCATAAAGGAAAGTGAAAATGTGCCTTTTTAAAATCAACTGCCTTTTTCAAAAAAAAAAATAACTGCCATTTTAAATAGAAATTAATTTTTTGACAAGGTAAACTTGCACTTTTCACGGAAATTTAAAATCAATTATCAATGATCGTACCTTTTCGAGATATAATAAATAAGAGAGAATAACTTACAATCAAAACCCATGATTGACTGAGTCTGAAAGTCTGAGAGTCTGAGAGTCTCTAGACTTTAACTTCTTCAAGTTTAAAGATGTTGAGTCTGGAACGTATGATTTCAAATTGATTTTTCTCCAAAGGCTTTGTAAATATATCCGCTAGTTGGTTCTTTGAGTCAACAAACTGAATCGAAATTTCTCCATTTTGAACATGATCTCTAATGAAGTGATGTCGGATCTCTATATGCTTTGCTCTTGAGTGAAGAATAGGATTTTTGGTAAGATTGATTGCGTTGGTGTTGTCACAGTTAATCTCGGTGCATGAAACTTCAATTCCAAAGTCTCTTAGCTGTTATTTTATCCACAAAATTTGTGAACAACAACTCCCGAGAGCTACATACTCTGCTTCTACTGTAGAAAGAGCTACTGTACTTTGCTTTCTTAAAAACCAAGATACTGTTCTATTTCCAAGTAACTGACAGGTACCCGAGGCGCTCTTTCTATCAACTCTGCAACCGGCTAGATCTGCATTGAGTATCCAAGAAGAGTGAAGTCTCCTTTTGGGATACCACATACCGATACTTGAAGTTGAAGCAATGTACTTGATAATACGCTTTGCAGCACTTAGATGAGATTCTTTAGGGTCTGCTTGAAATCTAGCACAAATGCAAACACTAAACAAAATGTCAAGTCTAGAAGGTAAGATAAAGAAGTGAACCGATGATACTCCCGTATAGCTTTTGGTCAACTTTCTTTCCTCCTTCATCTTTGTTTATCTTCAAGGAATTTGACATTGGTATATCAATCTTTTTACAATTTTCTAGTCCAAACTTCTTGACAAGATCATTAGCATATTTTTCTTGATGAATGAATGTTCCTTCCTTCAATTGTTTCACTTGAAGTCCAAGAAAGAAAGTTAATTCTCCCATCATACTCATTTCATATTCATCCTGCATAGACTTAGAGAATTTCTTGCACAGACTTTCATTAGAGGATCCAAAAATAATATCATCAACATATATTTGAACAAGCAAGAAACTTTTGCTTTCTCTTTTGATAAATAGAGTAGTATCTACTTTACCTTTGACAAATCCGATTTGAATCAAAAACTTACTTAGCCTATCATACCAAGCTCGAGGTGCTTGCTTTAATCCATACAAGGCCTTTTTCAGTCTGAATACTGAGTCTGGCTTCTTTGGATCTTCAAACCTAGGTGGTTGTTCCACATAGACTTCCTCTTGAATAAATCCATTTAGGAAAGCACTTTTGACGTCCATTTGGAATAACCTGAAATTTTTATAGCAAGCAAAAGCAAGTAGTAATCGAATTGCTTCTAACCTTGCCACGGGTGCGTAAGTCTCATCATAGTCTATCCCTTCCTCTTGCCTTTTGCGTATATCCCTTGGCCACGAGTCTTGCTTTGTTTCTTACGACTTTGCCTTTCTCGTTCATCTTGTTCCTAAAAGCCCATTTAGCTCCAATAATAGATTTACCTTTTGGTTTAGGAGTCAATTCCCAGACATCATTAATGCTGAATTGTCTGAGTTCTTCTTGCATAGCTTCAATCCAGCTTTCATAAGATAAAGCTTCTTCTATGCTTTTAGGTTCTACTTCAGAAATAAGAGCCACAGCATTAGACTCTTCGCGCCTTTTGGATCTTGTGCAAATTCCTTCATTAATGTCGCCAATAATGAGATCTTTGGGATGACTGGACTTATGCTTCCAAGCTATTCGGTTGGTTTCAATAACCGTTTGTTGCTAATAATAAGATCTTTAGGATGATGATCACTTCCTTCATTTGAATCTTCAATAACCGTTTGTTGCTGGTCTTTCAGAGTTTGGTCTGCTTCTTGAGATTTAGACTTTGTAGAGTCTGGAGCAGGTTCAGATTCTTCAAGATGAGTCTGAATAGATTCATTTTGCCTAGAATCCTGGAATTTGACATTCATTGATTCCTCCACAGATTGACTCTTCTTGTTATAGACTCTGTAGGCTTTGCTTTGAGGTAGAATATCCAAGGAAGATGCCTTTGTCTGATTTTTCTTCAAACTTACCAACTCGATCATTTGCATTTTTCAATATAAAGCATTTGCATCCAAATATATGAAAATATGAAACAATAGGCTTCTTTCCTTTGAATAATTCATAGGGGGTTTTTCTAGAATAGGCCTTAGAAACACTCTATTGATAATATAACAAGCTGTTGAAACAGCTTCAGCCCAAAAACGTGAAGAGACGTTACTTTCAATTAGGAGAGTTCTATCCATTTCTTGAAGAGATCTATTCTTTTTTTCCACAACTCCATTTTGCTCTAGAGTATATGGAGAGGAAAACATATGCTGAAAACCTGATTCATCACAGAATTTTGTAAAATCTTGATTTTCAAATTCACCTCCATGGTCTGTTCTTATACTAGAAATAGCATATCCTTTTTCATTTTGAACTCTTTTAGCAAACTTTTCAAAATAAGAGAAGGTTTCAGACTTACTTGCCAGGAAGTATACCCAAGTAAATCGAGAGTAGTCATCCACAATTACAAGGCAATATTTCTTACCTCCAATGCTTTGAGTTCTGGTTGGTCCAAAGAGATCCATATGCAACAACTGCAGTACACGATTAGTGGAAACTTGATTTATTGGTTTAAAGGAATTTCTTGCTTGTATTCCCAATACGCATGGTGTGCATAGATTAGACTTTTGGTAAGATAAATTGGGTAGACCACGAACAAGCTTCTTTGCTGATATTTTGGCTATCTGCTTCATATTGATGTGCCCAAGCTTTCTTTGCCATAAGCTTGCTTCGTCTTGAATTGAGATTAAACATTGTGATTCATCTGGTTTCACATCCAAGAGATAGATATTTCCATATCTTCGACCCATAAATGACTGAGTAGAGTCTTTACTGGTTCCTGAACATATTCCCTCTTGAAAATTGATTTTGAAACCAATATCACATAGCTGGCTGATACTGAGCAGATTGTAGTTAAGTCATTTCACTAGGGAAACATTGCTTATTGTGAGGTTTCCAATCTTTACAATTCCAAATCCCACAATCCTTCCTTTGATGTTTCCTCCAAAAGAGACTTTTCCACCATTTACTTGAACGAGTTTTACGAAGCAATTTGAATCTCCTGTCATGTGTCTTGAGCATCCACTATCCAGATACCATTTTACATTTTTCTTGATAGTGACATGCATTTAAAAATGAGACTCAAGCTTTCTTTGGTACTCATATTTTCTTGGGTCCATTGATGTTAGTATGAAATGCAGTATTTGCCCATACTTTCTTAACAGGTTTCTAGATCATAGGACATTCTTTTTCAAAATGATCTGCACTATTGCACTTTGAACATCTGAGAGCATTTCGACCTACAGGTTTTACAAAAACCTTTTTGAAATGTTTTCTGTAAGTATCTCTTGTAGGTCTTTGCTTAATTCTTTCATTTACTTTAGGAAAATCAATTAAAGGAATTGTTTCTTCTGTCATTCCTAAACCAGATTTATTGAAATAGGGTCTTTGTGCAGAAAGAATTTTTTCAAGTTTCTCGGATCCTAATGAAAATCTTTTTGAAACATTTGATAAGTCATTTTTTAGGAATGCATTTTCTTTTAAAAGATTGACTTCACTTTCTTTAAGAGAAGAAACATTCATGTCTAAACATTCCAGCTTTTCTTTCAAAGCATTCTCCTGTTGTTTTAGTGTAGGGTTTTCATTTTTAAGTTCGGAAATCCTTTTGAGAGAAGTCTTAAGACTAGAACATAGCTCATCAATGTATTTAGAAACTTTAATAGGGATTTTAAAGTTACTTACCTCTATTTCACTGTCTGAGTCTAAGTCTGAGTCTGTTTCAGAGTTTGAATCTGAGTCTGATTGTGCCATTAGACATATGTTGGCATAATCATCATCGCTTTCTTCACACTCTGTGTCACTCCACGTTTCTGCTTTAAGAGCCTTTCGATATTTTTCAGCTTTTCCTTTCTTCTTTTTCAGAATGGGACAGTTGGGTCTGATGTGTCCCTTTTTCTTACATTCAAAGCAGACTACATCTTTGCTTGATTCATCATCATCAACAGACTTGGTCTGTTGCTTTTGAAAGCTTTGTTTCCTTGGATTGAATCTTCTTCCTTTTCTGTTCAGCTTTTTGAATCTTCTTATCATAAGAGCAAGTTCTTCATCGTCCATATCGTCTTCAGAATCTGTAACATCAGAATCATCATTGGATTTTAATGCAATGGATTTCTTACCTTTAGAATCTTCATCTTCATTGATTCGCTCCACTTCATAAGACTGAAGAGTTCCAACCAACTCATCGACAGATAGTGGCATGATTCTTTGTGTCTCTCTTATTGAAGTCTTTATATGATTCCAATCCTTAGAGAGTCCTCACAGTAACTTGTTACCTTCATGGGATCAGAAATTGGTTGACCTTGATTTTCCTTGATTTTCAAGACCATTCATGGAGAATGTTGATTTTGGTCTCCTTCACTGACTGTTCCTTCATAGGTGATATGTAATCTATCCCAGACTTCTTTTGCTGTAACACAAGAAGATATTCTATTATATTCGGTTGGTGACAAAGCACAATATAAAGAATAAATTGATTTTGCATCGAGTGCTTGTCTCTTGATTATCTCTTCCTGAGTCATTTCTCTTGACTCAACAGTTTATTTTCCTCTTTTTGAGACAGATGCAGCTTTAGGAGTAATTCATTTTTCTACAACGTCCTATTCTAGAGGATCCTTTGATCGTAGGAATGCTTTCATCTTGTTTTTCTAGATGTTGTAATCCTTTCCATCAAAGTAGGGTGGTCTGGTATTGCTTTGCCCTTCCACCAGCCCTGGAGCTAGCATACTAGCCATGGATCTTTAACTCTGAAGTAAAACACTTCAAACAAAATGAGTACACGGGCTCTGATACCAATTGATATAGCTAGTATAAGTACCTAGAGGGGGGTGAATAGGTATATAAATAATTTTTCGAGATATGAAAGGAATACTAGGCAGACAATAGAAAGAAGACTCATCTTTTGTTAATAGCATGAACTGTTGACAAAGTAAAAGGAGTAGGGAAGAGAAAATTCAACACAAGGTTTATAGTGGTTCGGCTTATTTCAAGCCTACGTCCACTCTTCTGCATTGACAGCCTACTGGCTGGATTTCACTATGAACAAGAGAGATGTTACAACAATGCTCTTCCTTGATTCCACAGTATGGATATTTTACCACACTTCCTCAAGGTATCTCACGAAATGAACTCTCTCCTGTATACAAGATTTTCGCTCAACTAATGAATTGACTACGAATCAAGGAGCTTGGACTTTGGAATTCTTCTATCGCGCACACTTCGAACAACTGGAACGTCTTCCTTTTATACTCCTTTATGCCATCATACCCGTTGGCACTTACCAAATGAATTCTTCCAATCTTCCCGTTGGATAGAATCAAATTGGAAGATCATTCGAGCTATTAAAGGAACATGTCGATAGCCCATCAATCCTGCTCGCCCATACAATCAGGATCTTGGTTTCCATAAGTAGAACCTTCCGAGAATACTTCGCCAATCATCGGATCCTTAATCAATCTCAAAAAGGAGTCTGTTATGTCACATCCAGCCAAGAGATCTTCTCCAGTTGATAAGGCTGAGTCCACAAAGAATCACACAGATCTGGATAGCCTTACGTCAACGGATTAAAAACTGTCACTGAGAATAGACTTTAAGTCTTGAGTCTGGCAGTCCGGAAGTCTTCAGACTTAGAATGGATGAGTCGGCAGAACTTCAGACTAGACTGATAGAAACGTTTTGTCAGCTTCAAAATATTCCAGAAAGATTTCTCCAACACATGGTATCGTCACTACCATGATGGGCGAAGAGAGGGTCCCATCCTTGAAGGTTATGTGCCTCTATATGTTCTGGAGGCAGCATTCGGGATGGGGACGACAGACCCTAAGGATGGGTCGGTAGTGGATGCCAAGGATCCCAAGCTCAAGGGTGATCTTAAGTCACCAGTATACTCAATCGGAGATGCTAACTGGAGTGAAGAGGAAGGGGAGATAGTCAAGCAAGTGAAGGGATCGGAGGATTATTAGGAGTGGGGATGGCCAGAGGAGGAACCTGCAGAGGAGGAGCCCGAAGAAGAAGAACATGAAGAGGAGGAGGACTTTGATGAAGAACCGGAGGAGGAGGACTTTGATGAAGAACCGGAGGAGGAGCCGGAAGAGGATCCAGAGGATGATCCCGAATATGACCCGGATGAGGATTGAGACTTCACCCTGTTTTACAAACCCCGAGTCTTGAACTATTGTATGATAGATCAGACTCCTGTGAATAGTATTGTATTATATACTATGAGGTTTGCTTTGTATAAAAGTGTGGTTATGATTTTTCATGTTAGAAAAATATGGCTTACTTTTCTATCCCATTGTTTTATTGTTTGGGGATTATTTGTATGCTTCTGCGTGCGTATTAAAATGAATGGGTCGGCGATGTGTCCCGGGACGTTGCTATTTAATCGACC
Source organism: Eucalyptus globulus (assembly GCA_014182545.1). Taxonomy (NCBI): domain Eukaryota; kingdom Viridiplantae; phylum Streptophyta; class Magnoliopsida; order Myrtales; family Myrtaceae; genus Eucalyptus; species Eucalyptus globulus. The sequence goes on from CM024719.1 coordinate 16,408,385, forward strand.
ATGTAGGGATGGGCACACGTTCGAGGATCGGGCCGTGACATCCCCCTTTTGTGGTATCAGAGCGAAGTTTAGGTATTGGAGTGATAAGGTGCGATGACCTATGGGATAGTAGTAGGAATGACATTTAAATTCATGCTGGTGCATGTTTGTGGTAGTTGGTTGGTAAAATTTCTTGTCGTGTGTGAATCGCTCATCTTCTAATCTAGTGTGGATTTGGAAGATAGGTTTTAGTAGAAGCTGAACCACGAGTGACTAGGAGCCAAGAACTCTTGCCAAGAGTGCCAGTAGGGCCGCGACTCGGGGTAGAGCGCCGACCAAGGTCGGTACCTGAGGAGGCAGAGGTAAAGCGCTAGCATAGGCTAGCGCTGGTGACGAAGCACCACCTTTTGTCGGTGCTGGGGTAGCAACCCCGGGTGATTAGGGAAACATAGGGATCACCCAAGCTTTAGATGCCATGTGAGAAATGATGGAGCAACAGGCTCGAGATCAAGCTGCCACCTTTACCACCGCCGCGACTGTCGTTGCCAATGCCGCTGTTGCTGCCGCAACTGCCGTCATACCTGCTGCCGCACCTGTTGCTTCACCTACCGCCGCACCTACCGATGTTCTAGCCGGGAACATAGATTTGGGCAGAGATAGACCGATCCACAAGCTAGTGGAGCAATTTTTGAAATTAAACCCACCGAGGTTTAAGGGTACTGGAGACCCTGAGACTGCCTCACTTTGGATACAAGACCTAGAGAAGGCCTTTGCACTCCTGATGTGCACTGAGACAGAGAAGGTAACCCTGGCAGTATATCAGTTGCAGGGCAATGCCAATATCTAGTGGAGAGTTTCTAGAGAGATAGTGTTTCCGGAAGGAGTGGTTCCGCTGTGGAATGCATTCCTCCAAGCGTTCAATGATCAATACTTCTTGAGGAATGCAAGAGAGCATAAGATAGAAGAATTCCTACGTCTCTGCCAAGGGTCAATATGTGGCACCCTGAACCCCTCTTAGGCCGCCACAGGCACCAAACATCTCTCAAGGATACATCTCTTAGAAGAAGTGTCGTAAATCATAGACACACATATATATATATATATATATATATTTTGAAAACGGTCCCAGCGCGAGTCATTTAGCGGAAGCAAAACATAACATCGCCATCTCACCCTCCATCAACCCATGATACAATTGCACACCACTAACATCATAATAAAAGACAAAGCCATGACACTTTATTTACATATTTCTCAAGATGGGTTTCCTTGGGTCGGTACATCAAAAGGTAAGACCAAGACTTGTAGCCACACTCGGCCATAGCCTCAAAAAGAAACATTCGACCTACTACAACAATCGTGAAAGATCCCCCATCACTCATGTCGGCTAACCATCCCAAAAAGTTTCAGCACCTACTTGTCACGTACGGGCCCTCACACCCATCCCGGTGCATCAAGCGGTGGCGGCGGTAACATTCCACGCATCACTCCGTTCCGACGAACATGGACGGATATGAACTCCTGGATAACAGGGTCCCCAGCCAGGCCCACATCGTACATAACTAAACAACGCACTCGAATATACGTTAAACCAGGAACGGAGGGACAGTCAAACTCCTCGCACTCGACCTCTACATTGGAAGGTAGGCCGTAAAACACGCCCCATGTGACAGCAGGGAGCGGCATCCTACTAATCTGAAATGTTGGTCCCCAAAGGGGTGAGTACAGCCACTTAGCAGGTAAAAGATCCAATAACCACTCAAAGCATCATACAATACAATCATAGCATAATACATGTCATACATGCATTCCAGGCATCACTTACCTTGAAGCCATGCATATACCATCATACATCTTCATCACAATCATGACACATACATGCCATCATGTCATAGGTTATCATCATATCATACACATGCCATCATCATCATGTCATAGACATATCATCATCATCATCATGTCGTACCAATATATCATCATATCATAGGTCATCATCATATCATACACATGCCATCGTCATCATGTCATAGACATATCATCATCATCATATCATATCATATATGCATATCATCATGCCATAAGTGATCATCATCATATCATATCATATATGCATATCATCATGCCATAAGTGATCATCACCATATCATATCATATATGCATGATTCAATTTCCACTTTTAACTTTCAATTCGATCACAACATCACTCTTACTTGGGATCATCAATTTCATCCCATACTTTACACTCGCACCCCATCCTGGCATCGCGAGGAAAACCTCCGGCATTCAACCATTTAAGGCCACCGGGCATCCGGCAACCCCACTCTCCGGGCATCTCGCATCCCAACCGGCATCATGAGGCATCCACTCGGGCAAAGACCTCCGAGGCTTCCGGCACCCAACCATTCCGGACATCTCGAAACTCCCGAGGACATCCGGCCATGTATCTCTATACATTCTGGCCATCCGACACCCCCCATCCCGGGCATCCTGATACTCCCAGGGCATTATCATCCGCCTCAAACAGTTTCCTCATTGATCATTGTTCATGTTTACCAATTCATGCCTCAACTCAGCATGGCACACAATATAATGGCAAACAAGATCACTTTCATCCTTTGATTCATACATGCATCTCTAATCATCATCATACATGCAGCAAGACACAATCATTTATAACAATGCCATTCATGGAGTCCATACCATTTAAAATGGTCTATATCTCATGCCTTTTACAAAATTCCAGCATGTACCATTTTTAGAAAATATTCATATTAAATATCCACATGCTTCTCAAAATTCATGAAATCAAGGCACGTGATAAAGAAGACAATAAGATAGTAATTTCATGAGAAACACATGCCCAATAGAGTTCCACACAAAAAGATATAATCCACACGATTTCAGCATGCAAATTCGGATAAAACAGAATGTGCAGTTTTCGAAATAATTCAATTAAAATATCCGAACGACCTCCAAAAATTATGAACTTTTACCAGGTCATATTTAAGACACTAAAGTAGATTTTCCATGAAGACATCTAGGTCATATTAGTCCTAGATAATTTTCTATACACGTACGAAGCTTCTGGTCCTCGCACCGAAACGTCCAGTATAGCTATCACCGAAATATCGAGTTTTCACCTACTTATTATTCTTCATTTCCTCTGAAATTTGGATATGTTTCACTTTAAAAGGTCCCCTACAACTTTCATTAAGGGATATAAGTCAAATTTCCAGAGTATAGTCATCATATGGGTCCATGAAGTCTCGGGTATCCTGTACCGCGTCTCCAGATCTACGGTTTTCAAGAGTGAGTTGATTTACTAGGCTATACTTATCATTTTTACTTCAACTTTGAGTATGTTAAACTTCAAGATGTTATCTACAAGTTTTATGCAGAAGTAGAAGAGAGATTCTTAGTAAAAATCAACATGCAACCACAAATCCACCGAAAGGTCAGTGAAATCGTTCCAGATCTGGTGTCTTCATAGGATGAGGGTTTACCCCTTAAATCTCCGTCATTTTGTCTCAAATTTTAGTATGTTGTATTTTAAGATGTTGGCTACAACTTTCATGAAGGGATCAAAGTCAAAATCGAACTCAAAACATGCATGCAAGCTCTCACAAGATTCTGGGTCAGGCGGATCTCACGAAAACAGCATGCAAACTCAAGAACAAACCACATTAGCTTCACTTCCTTGCCTCTAAACATCCTAGATTCCGACCACACATGCAAGACATTCATGCAAGAATAGAAAGTGGATCCCAACTTGCCTTAAAGACCGAACGAACAGCAGCAAAAGGGACGGCACACCGGCGACGGACGGGCGGCGTGCGGCGGCAACGGGCGACTCCTCCTCCCTCTCGGCTTCTCTTCTCTCGGCCTCACTCTCTCTCGCGCACGATTCTCTCTCTCTCTCTCTCTCTCTCTCTCTCTCTCACTTGGCCGAATAGTACCAACCGGCCACCTCTCTCTCTCTCTTCCTTTTATTTCCCCAATTCCTCATCATTTGCAATCACCACTTGCCTCTCTACAGGCCAATGCATGAAGACTTCCTTTTTGCCACTTGTCAAGGCTCATGCATAATGGGCTTTGGGCTTGGGCTTGGAGGCATTTGGGCCAGCAATGGGCCGGCCACTCCTCCCCCTTTCATGGTCGATGGCACTCTCCCTTGGGCCCTAATGGGCTAGCCAACTTGGCCCATTAAAGGTCCACTCTTGGGTCTAAGGCCCAACCTAAATAAAATCAAATTTTACCCATTTCTTATTCTTTCTTTTAGGAATTTAATTACTAAATTCCACATGGCCAAAATCTTGTAACATTTCATTTATAGGAACTTAGTCTATAAAGTGCATAGACAACCATAGATTATCCTCATTAATTTATCTAATTTAAAATCTCATGAACACAAGCACGTAACACATAGCCTTAAGAGAAAACTAATGGCTAAAGCATAACCATAGGTAATTTCATGACCTAATTACGGGCTTTAATACACCTTAGAGCTTGTCTTGAATTTTGGGATGCCACACAATGTCTGTTGACCAATATGGAGTTAAGTTCACGGAGTTATCTCAGTATGCTCCAAGGCTGATTAAAGACCCTCTAGAGAAGGCTCGAAGATTCAAGAATGGCCTTCGACAAGAGTTAAAACAGCCGTTGGTGCCGTTTGATTTGATTGATTATCAAGAGATTTATCATCGAGCACAACTGCTCGAAATGAGTCTGAACGAACAAGTCCCCTCGTCTGGATCGAGGTTTAATGCTCATCGAGAAGGGATTTGCCAAGGAAAGAGGCCCATGCCTGGAGGTCAATTCCAAGTCCCGCCCCACAAGAAGAGTGGATTTAGTAGGTCAATGCCCAGTAGGAGTGAAGCATGTCACTTTTGTGGAAGGCAACACTAGTCAGCCCCATGCCCATCTAGGCCGGGTGCGTGTTTTGAATGTGGCCAATAGGGCCACCTAGCCAGAAATTATCCTAGAAGGCCAAGAGGACAACCACAGCTGCCGCCGCCAATGCAGATGGGACAGATAAGAGGGTATGCCCCTCAAAACGTGCCATAAGGAGGACAGTTGAGACCTCTAGTTCAAGGCATAGTTTATGCTATCACACAGGGTCAGGCAGAAGCTGCGCCTGACGTGATCACAGGTATGGTTTCACTAAACGACCATCCTGCTTATGCTTTGTTTGATCCGGGAGCGACCCATTCCTTTATTACCGAACAGTATATTAAGTTGATAGGAGTCAATCTTATATTATTAGAGCCGGCAATTTGCATATCTACACCATTGAAGGATAAAGTTATTGCTACTTTGGGTTGTTCTAGCCATGTATGATTTGTTAGCCCTAGCCATGTATGATTTTGATTTAATTATTGGCATGGACTGGCTCACTAAGCAACGAGCTAAAATGGACTGCTATCACAATGCGATTTAGTTTGACCCGTTAGGGGGTGAGAGTTTTGAGTTTGTCGAAAGTCGAGGAGGACCCTCGATTATTCTGATCTCATCGCCAGAGGCAACTCGTCTGTTAGACGAGGGTTGTCAAGGATACCTGGCAACTCTCGTGGATACGACAGTTGAGGAACTGAAAATGGAAGACATTTCAGTTGTGCAAGAACTCCCAGATGTCTTTCTAAAAGAATTGCCAGGATTGTCACCAGAGAGAGAAATTGAGTTCGTGATCGAACTAGCACCCGGGACAGAGCCAATCTCTAAGGCTCCTTACCAGATGGCATTATCTGAGTTGAATGAACTGAAGGTGCAGATGCAGGAGTTATTGGATAATGGATTTATTCATCCTAGTGCATCATCTTGGGGAGCACCAGTTCTGTTTGTAAAGAAGAAAGATGGTTCATTGCATCGGTGCATCGACTATTGACAACTCAATCAGGTAACGATCAAGAATAAGTATCCACTCCCAAGGATAGATGACATGTTCGATCAGTTGCAAGGAGCGTCGATATTCTCGAAAATCGACTTGAGGACAAGATATCATCAGTTGAGAATTAGGAAGAGGACATTCCTAAGTCCGCATTTCATACTCGTTATGGTCACTATGAGTTCACAGTGATGCCATTCGGGTTGACAAATGCTCCAGCTGCCTTCATGGATTTGATGAACAGAGTATTCAAGGGATATATGGATCAGTTTGTGATCGTGTTCATTGATGATATCCTGGTGTATTCGAGAAGTGATGGAGAGCATGAGAATCATCTAAGATTAGTGTTGCAGAAGTTGAGAGTCCATTAGTTGTACGCTAAGTTTAGCAAGTGCGAGTTTTGGTTGACTCGTGTTGCTTTCTTAGGACATGTGATTTCAGGCGAAGAAATTTCAGTGGACCCAAGCAAGATTGAAGCCGTGATTAATTGGCCAAGACTGACTACCATGATAGAAATCAGAAGCTTTCTAGGTTTGGCAGGTTATTATAGACGGTTTGTAAAAGGGTTCTCATCTTTAGCATCGCCTCTAACAAAACTCCTGAAGAAGGACGAGAAGTTTGTATGGACAGGCAAGTGTGAGCGTAGTTTTCAAGAGCTGAAGGAAAAGCTTACTACCGCACCTATGCTGACGATTCCATCTGGTCCCGAAGGATTCGAGATCTATAGTGATGCGTCATTTAGAGGGTTGGGTTGCATATTGATGCAACATGGCAGAGTTGTTGCATACGCCTCACGTCAGTTGAGGACCCATGAACAAAATTACCTGACGCATGACATAGAGCTCGCGGCGATTATATTTGCCCTGAAGATTTGGAGACACTATTTGTGTGGGCAAAAATTTCAGATCTTCACGGACCATCAAAGTCTCAAGTATCTATTCTCTCAGAGGGAGTTGAACATGAGACAGTGTCGATGGATATAATTGCTGAAAGACTATGACTATGATATTCTATATCACCTAGGGAAGGCGAATAAGGTCGTCGATACTTTGAGTCGAAAGTCTTCAATTGCGCACATATTGATTAAGGAGTGGAACCTAATCGAGAGAGCTCGAGATTTGGTATTCAAGTTTGAGGTAGGCCACCTTTCAAGTCTTATGGCTACCCTCAGAACTGAACCGGATGTCTAGATCAGAATCAAACCGGATGTCCATATTAGAATCAAGCTACTCCAACCGACAGATCTAGATGTACAGAAGATTTTGCAGGAGGACATTGAGAAAAGGAAGGCTGACTTTCAGATCTCTGATGATGGAAAACTAAGGTTCTGAGGACGTTTGGTTGTACTTGATGATGTGGAGCTTAGAAAAAATATTTTATCTAAAGCACATCGTAGCAGTTATAGCATTCACCCTAGTAGCACCAAGATGTATCAAAATCTGCATCAACACTATTGGTGGTCAAGTATAAAGGCGAACATCGCCAAGCATGTCGCCAAGTGTTTGACGTGTCAGCAAGTAAAAGTTCAGTATTGCAAGCCGAGAGGACTTCTGCAATCTCTCGTGATCCCAGAATGGAAATGGGAGCATATCACGATGGATTTCGTGACCGAACTATCGAGGAGTCAAAGAGGAAATGATTCAATTTGGGTGGTAGTCGGCAGACTGATAAACTCGGCTCACTTCATTGCAATACGAAAAGACCTCAGTCTGGATAGGCATGCAGACCTATACGTGCGTCAGATAGTTCGTATGCATGGAGTGCCGATTATGATAACGTCAGATCGAGACCCAAGATTTATTGCCGCTTTTTGGAAGAGTTTGCAAAGTGCTCTAGGTACAAAACTTCAGTACAGTATGGCATATCATCCTTAGATGGATAGCCAGTCTGAGAGGATAATTCAGACCCTCGAGGACATGCTGAGAGCTTGTGTACTAGACTTCAAGGGAAGTTGGGAAGATCAACTTCACCTGGTGGAATTTGCCTACAACAATAGTTATCAACATAGCATTCAGATGGCTCCATTCGAAGCGTTGTATGGCAAAGTGTAAAGGACACCAATGTGTTAGGACGAAGTTAGGGAAAGGAAGATCACAGGCCCAGAGTTAGTCCAGCAGTCAATGGATGTTGTGGCAGTGATCAGAAGCAGATTAAAGACTGCACAGAGCAGACAGAAAAGTTACGCAGACAAGCGCCGGAGATTATTGGAATTCCAAGTTGGTGATCACGTTTTTCTGAAGGTGTTACCAATGAGGGGAACTTCGTGCTTTGGAAAGAAAGGAAAACTGAGTCCGAGGTACGTAGGTCCATTTGAGATTCTTGAGAGAATCGGGACTTTAGCGTATCATCTTGCGTTGCCGCCAAGATTGGTGCAAGTGCATGACGTCTTTCACATGTCGATGTTAAGGAAGTATGAGCCTGACCCGACCCACGTACTCAATTTTGAAGAATTGGTCATGAATAACCGAGTGTCATATGTTGAAAGCCTGGTTCAGATAGTGGACAAAAAAGAACAAGTACTGCGTACAAAGACTATCCCGTTGGTCAAAGTGGTCTGGCAACACCACGGTATTGAAGGAGCGACATGGGAGACTGAAGAATCGATGAGACAGTTGTACCCCCACCTTTTTGCATAAGTATTGTAAAGACTTAAATTTTGAGGACGAAATTTTTATAAGAGGGGAAGAGTTATGACATCTCAGATTTTTAATCCTGTTTTCTATTGAATAAATCAAGCATTTCATTGACGCGCCTATAGGGCTATTCTCAGAGCTGATCACTCTCGAGATAACTAGACTATCTGGGGAAGCCATTAAGGGATTTTAAGGCAAATGACTTGAAAATTCGACTAGGAATCGACTTCTCAACCATGTTCATCTTTAGAGGTCATTACGGCACAGTTAAAAGTCGATTTGAGATTAGAGATAGATCGGTTCGACTGAGATGTGTGGCTAATCGTGGGTGACACCACTAAATTAGAAAATTCTCGTCAGCCGGAACTAGACTGATTTTTCTATCGTTTTGGTATCTTGTGTCCGTATTTGGATCTTCGAGATTTTCACGACAACCGAGAGTCGCCAATGAGTTGAGTGGGTTCATTGTGGCTCGAAGAAAATCGACCATGGGTTATTTGCACTTAATTTTTTTTTAAAGTTACCCGACAGCCTAGGTCACGCTAAAAACGTGCTGAATGGAAATTAACTGCGAATTCGAGTCCGATTTCAGAAATTGAAGTTTTTGTCATGTCACAATAAATTCTAGGAACGTCGACTTAGTCTCAGAAGATTTTTCTGCAACCCGAGACATTTTGGGAAAAAGTCGACATAGGGCCTTTTTGTCCCGAAAAAGCCTAGGATCGTTTTTGGATCGCAAATTTGGGAATGAAGTGGGTTGTATTGGTAAGGAAAAATGCTGAGATGATCGTTGGAGGGTATTGAATTTATTAGGACCGGATTGGGTTGGATTAAGCAAGGATGATTGTCCAAGTGGTGAGGAGTGTATGCAATTTCGTAGCTCCCCCATTGCCTAACCAAATTGGACCTTTTCAAAGGTTGTTGGGTGTGCCTTGGTGGCCTAAGGAGAGCCAAGGAAGTATACTTGGCCATGGTTGGTCAAGGAGACAAAAGATTGGAAAAAATGGCCATTGGTAGGCCTCTTGGTTCCCTAGATCTTTTCTCTCTCCCTCTCTTCCTCCTTGCTTGGCCGACCACTCCTATCTTCTTCTCCATTGTTCATTTTCGGGCACTACAACAGTTGAAGAAGACCAGCAAGTCGCCAAATCCAGCAAGCCAGCCGCTGTGAATCTCATGCCTCGCCGAAACGCCGTCCTCGCCCTCCCGTGCACCACCGCCCAGCTGTGTGCCATTCCAGCCATCGTGTCGTGACCTGAGAAGCTCAATCGGAGTTTTCCTTCGTCGTTCCTTTGCCGGTAAGCCCCGCCAAGGCTTAGTTTGCCCTTTTTCCTCTTCCCTAATCAATCCCCGCCTAAACCATGCTTGTTTCCCTTCTGTTTCAGCAAGAACAGAACATAAAGGAAGTGGGTTTTCTTGCCACTTCCAAGTTCGTTTTAAGGTGGTTTTGGGTCTCGAAACCTAGGCCCGCTTTGGAGAAAGTCGGCCCCCATTGCGTTCCCGACGCGTTGAACCGCTCGACTCGTTAAACAAGTGAGTTTAACTCACTAATCCTCGCTTAGTTTGCTAATGATACGTAAGGGTTGATTAGATTAAATTGAGTGTAATTAGGTGGATATATTAGATTAGAATAATTAAATTAGGGATTTACCTATGCATATTAGGCAAATGGTTAGTGTAATTAGCAAGTAAATAGGCCCCAGTATTTATTGCACAAACCTCGGAATTTTTTCAGGTCCGTCTTGGAGTCCAATTAGGCATTACGGGCCTAAGTTGCATTTATTGCTATTTAATAATTAATTTTTGTAATTAATTAATTAATTAATTTCTGAAAATTAGACCGAGATAGCCGGTGACCGGAATTTCTTGCTGATTGCAGTAGTGCTCTCTGTTTATTTATTTGAGTACCTGATTGTGCAAATTGAATGAAATTGTGTTGAGTAATTATTCCAAAAATGAAAAATTGTGGTAATGAATTGGAGAATGCACGTGACTTGTTGATTTGATACATCACCTCGGAGAATGCACGTGGCTCGGTGATTTGGGTATATCACCTCGGAGAATGCATGTGGCTCGATGATTGGATATGTCACCTTGGAGAATGCACGTGGCTCGGTGATTGAGTACATCACCTCGGAGAATGTACGTTGCTCGGTGACCAAGTACGTCACCTTTGAGAATGCACGTGGCTCGATGACTAGATATAACATCTTGAAAAATATATGGTGTTTTTTAAATGACCAGGAAATGGTTTGATTGACATGTAATCGACTAGGTCGATTGATTAATGGTTTGATCTGATTGAGTGAATTGATGTGATTGATGTATATTTGAAATATACTAACGTGCAGGAATGAAACTGAGACCAAGGTAAGTCCTTTGACTTGTGTTGTGCTTAGGCGGCCCTAAGGTGTATTAGCTTCTTAATCGAGTCTTAGGAGGGTAGAACTCGCTGAGACGTAGTCTCACCCTGTTATGAGACAATATTTCAGGTCCCTAGATGGCAACACCTCCACCTCCTCGTCCTCCCATGCATTTTGGTATTCCAAAAGAGATCACCGAAGTAGGATACCACTTCCCAATACACCCTCACTCAAAAGGACTAGAGCATGTCTTAGTAGAATCCAAAGTCTGAGTGGATGTGGGTAGAAACGATCCGGTGCCCCATGAGTATTGATCATGGTATCATCACTACCATGATGGGCGAAGAGAGGGTCCCATCCCTGAAGGTGATGTGCCTCTGTACATTCTGGAGGCAGCATTCGGGATGGGGATGGCAGACCCTAAGGATGGGTCGGTAATGGACGCCAAGGATCCCAAGCTAAAGGGCGATCCTGAGTCACCAGTATACTCAGCCGGGGATGCTAACTGGAGTGAAGAGGAAGGGGAGATAGTCGAGCAAGAGGAGGGACCGGAGGAGGATCAGGAGTGGGAATGGCCAGAGGAGGAACTTGCAGAGGAGGAGCCCGAATAAGAAGAACCTGAAGAGGAGCCTGAGGAGGAAGACTTTGATGAAGAACTGGAGGAGGAGCCGGAAGAGGATCCAGAGGATGATCCCGAGTATGACTTGGATGAGGATTGAGACTTCACCCTGTTTTACAAACCTCGGGTCTTGAACTGTTGTATGATAGATCAGACTCCTATGAATAGTACTGTATTATATACTATGAGGTTTGCTTTGTATAAAAGTGTGGTTATGGTTTTTCATGTTAGAAAAATATGACCCTACTTTTCTATCCCATTGTTTTATTGTCTGGGGATTATTTATATACTTCCGCTTGTGTATTAAAATGAATGGGTCGGCGATGCGTCCTGGGATGTTGCTATTTAATCGACCATTCAAGGATGGGCGCGCGTCCGAGGATCGGGGCGTGACAAGTTTGCTCTCGAACTTTGGTTTAGAACAGAAAAGTGTGGATATACACTATGATAACCAAGGTGCGACCGGTTTATCACCAGCAAATAAAACATATCAACATTAAGTACCACTTCATCCGAGATGTCTTAGCTAAGGGTAATGTTTTTGTTAAAAAGATTGCTACAGCAGATAACCCGTCAAACATGATGACTAAGTCTGTTCCCTTGGCGAAACTCAAGCTCTACTTGAGCTCTATTGGCATCTGTGGAAAGGGAGCGCCCGTCGGGACGTTGGGAGAGCAGCATGGATGATGAGTACTATAACTTTGCTTCTAATGTCGAGCCAATGTGGAGAATTATTAAATTAATGTCTCGATTTTGAATTCGGATAACAATTTGTTAAATCAAATTTGTTTATAAAGATTTCCCAAGTAGATTTTAAATTGGATGAAGAAGCACTTATTTTTCTTGGACTCCTTAAAGCTGTACAAAGGAGGAAAATTAAATAAAAGGAGCAAATTTCCTCTTTTATACAGAGGACTTGAATTCGTGCAAGTCTCCACGCCGAGGAAAGAGAGCCGCATGTAGAGCAGCTGAAACCCTACGAAACAGAAAAGGAAGGCTTCACCTTTATGTGCAACGTCCCTCTGCACGTGAAGAATGGAAATTGGTGGAGCCCAAGGTCAAACACACATATATATATAAAAAGCGGACAAATAAGTGAAGTTTTTTCTTTGGTTGCTGCACGTACAAGCCGAGTGAAGGAAGGAGCCGCCGCACGATGTCAAGCTGATGCACGTAGGAGCACGTAGAAGTCACACGAAGCCGTAGGTAGAGCGTTTTGTTTCGAGCTTGAACGCGTGATAATTTTGTGCCGTGAGTTTATATCCAAGTGAGTTGTTTATTTATAAACACTTTGGGTTTGGGGTTAAATCTAGGTGTGGGAAACACTCGAGCGTGTGAGCGATTGTAAACTCTGATTCTCCGATTATAGTGAATTATTTGCTGCTAGCTCTCCTCGTGGACGTAGGTACCGATACTCGGACTGAACCACGTAACTTTCTAGTGTCCTTATTATTTCTCCTTTATTTCTCTAGTGATTTCGCGTTGACGTAAATTGCAAGATCTTGTCGTTTCCGCGTATTATATTCCAACAAATTTTGCTCCAATAAACTTTATATTAAACTCTGCCAATTTTTCTTCTCATCCGGTGGAAATTCCTTTCTTTGTTTAGCTCTAGTCTATGATCCCTTTAAAGGAATATATGGAGCTGGGGCGCATTCGGACTTTGGATTTATTACCTTGTTGCCAACAGATGATGTCTCGGGTCTCCAAGTATGAAATTTTCTCCTATAAAACTGTTGGTGCAGACTTTATGCCTAGTTATAATGCATGAAACTTTTTGAACTTATTCAGATTTGCAAGAACAAGGATGCTAAACCTCTGACATGGGAATATGTGCAACCTATGAGAGGGTAAAGCCCAACTGCATTATAATTGTGAATTTGAGACGATTATGTTAGAGATCTCATATTTAGAGTAACGCTTTTGGTGGAAGATCATCATGTTAGGATTTATATTCTTGTGATTCATGGCTTACAAATATAACTTGCAATAACTTTGTTTTAATCTTGTACTTCTGGTTTATTGGAGAATGTGCAATGTTTCCCCTTATACGCATGATTAAAAGATTGCTTCATGTCAATGTTGGGTGGAATACTACCCCAATACTTGTGACAACTTTTTGACAAAAATACTTCTTTGTCTGACCCTCATCTGTTACTATAGTTCATGTTTGTACAAAGGTGGCGATATTCCAGTATATAGAGAAAGTAATATTGTCAGATGGGAGATAAAGATGGATTTCCATTTACTAACTTAGAGAGATGCCCTCATCCACATATATATTCCTTTCTGCAATTTGCATCTAAGTGTACATATTAACTTTTATCGGTTTAATCCTTCTGATGCCTTGCTGATGAACCTCCATCCCTCCCCCTACAAGAAAACACTTTTACACACATGCTCACAATGGTATTCCACCATTCTTTCCTGGTTAATTTTGAGCAGGTCAACAGTCATAGAACTTCCACACATCATATGCATTCTAAATTACTTATGTAATTACCCTCTTTTAGTTGTTTAGATTATTGCTTAGATTCAGTTATACATAATCATCACAAATATGGAACAGAAGAATCTCACAGTAATCCTGAAAAGTAACATTCTTTATGTGACTATTTTTGACAGAGCATTCATAGTGAATCTTGATGATATGCTAGAACGATGGAGCAACTGTACTTTTAGGTAATATGCTTTGATAACAGTCTCTATAGATAAATTGGCATGAGGAAAGCTTTGAACATGAAGGTTGGAGATTATCTTATGGCAGGGTTACTATATATTGTTAACCTATCCCAAACTCCAACAAAATTTCTTCAGTTGCACTGTCTTGGCTCTTTCTGATATCAGTGGCCCATTAGTAGCGAAAGAGCATCTACTCTTGACATTGGTCGGGAAAAATTTCCATGTTAAACACGGTTGTTGAAGATGGTATGATATTTTGGTGACCTACATTAATTTGTACACTGAGACAAATTTATGAATATCAAACAATAAATTTGCTATTCTAGTGTTTTTATTATCACTCAACTCTTATCGGTCAACTTTTGGATACTAAACTTTGCATATGTTCTGGGATCTCTGACCACATAAAATGGCTTAACATGCATTGTCATCATGCACGAGAACATGTTTAAATGATATATGTGAAGAATTTAGAGAAAATAATTGTGATAATTCTCTATTTCTTTGTACTATGATTACAAAGCTATTTATAGGACTTCTACAAGTACTAACTAGGAAAAAACAGATCTGCATAATACGGCTATAATCTCACAAATCAAGGGATACTAATAAATCATTTCCTAACTAATTATTTAAATCTATTTCCTAATAATTAGGACCTAAAAAATCAGGATTGAATATTCCTAATAATTAGGTCCTAAAAATCAGGATAATTAAACACTCCCCCTCAAGCTGAGGAATAGATGTCTTCCATTCCTAGCTTGGAGATTATTTCGTGAAAGATCCCACCATTAAGTCCTTTGGTTAGCACATCATTCATTTGATCTCCAGAAGGTATGTAGGACATGCAGATCAACCCATCTTCTATCTTTTCTTTGATGAAATGCCTGTCAATTTCAATATGCTTTGTCCTTTAATGTTATACGGGATTATGAGCAATATTAATTACTGATTTATTGTCATAATACAGCTTCATAGGACCCTCCCAATTGATTTTCAAGTCTTCTAGGATGATTTTAAGCCATAATAGCTCACATATTCCTTGGGCCATTGCTCGAAATTTTGATTCAGCATTTGATCTTGCAACTACATTCTGTTTTTTACTCCGCCAAGTCACTACATTTTCGCCAAGAAATGTGCAATAACCTGATGTTGACCTTCTATCCACCATGGATCCTGCATAGCCAGCATCGGTATAAGCTTGCAACACCAGTTTTTGATTTCTTCTAAATAGGACTCCTTTTCCAGGACTTCCTTTTAAATAATGTAGCACTCGATTGATGGCTTGTAAGTGTGATTCTCTTGGGTCATGCATAAATTGACAAATCACACTTACTGAATAGGCAATATCAAGCCTAGTATGAGCCAAATAGATGAGTTTCCCGACCAATTTTTGATACATTTCTCGATCTATAGCAAGTTCTTCCTTTGCATCCCCAAGCCTTTTATTAGGCTCAATAGGTGTAGCTACTGGTTTACAACCAAGTTTTCCGGTTTCCTTCAAGAGATCAGTCACATACTTCTATTGTGAGACAAAAATTCTTTGTCTAGAGTAAGAAATTCCAATGCCAAGAAAGTATTTGAGTCTTCCTATCTATTTTATTTCAAACTCTTTAATCAAACACCGCTTTAGCTGCCGTTTCTCCTCATCATCGTCACCTGTGACAATAATATCATCGACATGCACTAGAAGTGTTGTCACTCTCCCTCTCACCGAATTCTTAGTGAAGAGGGTATGATCACCTTGGTTTTGTTTGTAGCCTAAAGCTTTCATAACTCTGGAAAATCTCCCAAACTAGGCTCTAGGTGATTGCTTGAGCCCATATAGTGCTTTCTGTAATCTACATGCTTTGTTTGTTATCTTTTCTCCTTCAAATCCCGGTGGAATACTCATGTAGATCTCCTCTTCTAGGTCTCCATGTAGGAATGCATTCTTCAAATTATACTATTGAAGTTGCCAATTAAAGTGAGCCGCCAAAGAGAGTAGAATTCTCACAGTGTTCATCTTTGCCACCAGAGCGAATGTCTCCTGATAATCCACTCCATAAGTCTGAGTATAATCCTTTGCCACCAATTGTGCTTTATATCTCTCAAGAGAACCATCAGCTTTGTATTTCAAGGTAAAAACCCATTTGTAGCCCACAAGATTCTTTCCCTTAGGTTTTTTCACAATCTTCCATCTGGTTTTTTTCTAGTGCATCCATTTCTTCTCTCATTGCATTCCTCCATTCTTCTTTACACAATGCCTCAGATAAAGTATTTGGAATAGAAATGGTGTTTAGACTCACAATGGAATTTTTATGAGATGATGATAGGCGGTCAAGTGACACATAGTGATATAGTGGATGTAAGGGTCATTTTGTGCACTCTCTAGTACCTTTTCTAATAGCAATGGGAAGATGAGAGTCATTTTCTGGCATATCAATTGACTGTTTATGCAAAGGAGAGTCGGAACTTACTGGAAATTCATTTGCAAAACTCATATGGGAATCTTGAACTTGTGTTTTTTCTGGAACAACTGTCTTTCTTGAGTATACCTGAGGAAATCTCATAGAGTCATAAATACAGGGAGATATGGGAGTGGACTCTTGTTCCGGAATAGGCTCAATCATAGAGAGTGAGTCCAGGATTGAAGTAGCACGAATTGATTCATCAAAAACTAATTCATGAGGAGCCCGTTGATTAGAGTTAGAGGCTGCTTGGTCATGAGTTGATTAATCGGGGATTGGTTGATCGGAAGTGGGAGCTCGGATTGGAAGATTATTAGGAGGTAAGTCAAGATTAAGGCTGTCAAAGTCTTTCTCTTCAACTAATGACTTCTCTCCATGAACATAAGACTATGGAAAGTAAGGTTTGTAATGTAACATCAACTGATATACAGGTCATTCGAGAATAAGGATGATAACATTTATACCCCTTTTGTATAGAGGAGTAACCAAGAAAGACACACTTGATTGCTCTAGGATCTAGTTTTCCCCTTTACTGATTATGAACATGTACAAATGAGGTGCAACCGAAGACTCTAGGTGTGAGATTATTTGTTGTCCTGAAATGGGGATAAAAGCTAAAAAGAACTGCCTTAGGAGTTTTGAAATCTAATACTCTTGATGGCAATCTATTAATCATGTATGTAGATGTAAGGATGGCTTCCCCCAATAAGACTTAGGGACATTTCCATGAAACAACAATGCTCGAGTAGTGTTGAGCAAGTGACCATTTTTCCTTTCAGCCACCCCATTTTGTTGTGGTGTGTTTACACAAGATGACTCATGGATGATCCCTTCCTTTTGGAAATAGGTTGACAAGATCTAATTAAAGTAGTCTCTAGCATTATATGATCTAAAGCTCTTAATTTTAACTCCAAATTGATTTTGAACTATAGAATTAAAATTAGGAACAATACTACTTACATCAGATTTGTGTTTGAGTAAGAATATCTATGTGACCCTAGTGCAATCATCGATTAGAGAAACAAACCATTGAGCCCCTGAGATATTTGGAATTGTGGAAGGTCCCTAAATGGCACTGTGAATTGAATCAAAAGGATGAGAACTTCTTTTGTTGTTTATAGGAAAAGATACATGGGTGTGCTTAGCAAATTCACAAGTATTACATTGGAATTGACTCATATCTAATCCTTTAAACAAAGAAGGAAACATGATATTTAAGACACGAAAAGATGGATGACCAAGACGAAAATGGTAAAGCCAAATGACATCCTTATTTGAAGCACTAAGAAATGACAAGGGTGAATTGTTCATGACTTTCTTTGAAATCCTCGGCGTCTCAAGATAATACAACCCATTCTTTTCCTTAGCAAGTCCAATCTTCCTCTCCAAATCCTGTTCCTGAAAAACATAATATGTAGGGTAAAAAATTGCATAACATTTGAGGTCATTGGTGAGCGTTTGTATGGAAACTAGGTTGGTTGATAGTTTTGACACATGGAGGACATCTTTTAGAGTGAGAACAGGCATAATATAGAATCACCAACTCTTGCAACAGTGGCCAGAGAACCATCTGCCACCACTATTTTCCTATTGCTTGGACATGGGGTGTAAGTACTAAACAAATGTGAAGTGTGAGTCATGTGATCAGTGGCACCCGAGTCTATTATCCAAGCTTCACTTGAAAGTTTTTCTGAAGCATTTAGACTAAAAGAGAATAGAGACTTACCTGAGAGTGCTAAGGAACATGCACCAGAGGGTTTGTCAAGAGACCCTAAAAGCCCTTTAATTCTTTCTATTTCCTCACCGCTAAAGGATTCATTCACTTGTCCTTCATCATGACTGATTCGCTGGCTGGTCTGTTCATTTAAATGAACCTGGGGCCTTGGATGTCCTCATTTGTTTCCCCACTCTTCGCTTGAGGTTGTCGGTTTGCCATTCAGCTTCCAGCAACATTCCTTTGTATGCCTTGGCTTCTTACAGTAGGTACACCACAAACTGTCTCGATTATCCCTCTATGTAGGCCTCGAAGCATCCACCTTTCCTCTTTCTTGTGTTGACACATTGCGAGTTACTAATGCTGAGCCTTCCACAGCTTGAGGCTCTAGCATTATTCCCCTTCGACTTTCTTCTGCCCAGATTAGAGAGATCGTCTCTTCTAAAGAAGGGATTTCTTCCTTTCTAAGTATCTAAATCCTGACTTGGTCAAATTCAGAATTAAGACCTGCCAGGAAATCATATACTCGATCGTTTTCAATGAAGGTTTTTAGAGTTGTAGCATCATCTACACACTTTATCTCAAATACTCAATAATGATCAAGTTCTTGCCATAGATTTTGAAGGGAATTGGCATATTGCGTCACCATTTTGCTCCCTTGTTTTGTTGCACTTGTCTTTACCTTGATTTCATATCCTTGTGCTGCATCTCGAGCCTTTGAATAAGTCCTGCAAATAGAATCCCAAATCTCCTTTGCAGTTTTGAGAAGCATACATATATCACTTATGGACGGATCCATTGAATCCCAAAGCCATGACATGATCATTGAATTTGCCTCATCCATGCATTGAGCGTGGGATCTTCTGGTGTTGGACCTGTGCCGAGAAGATGGCTGAGTCTTCCTTTACCCTTCAAATAGGTCTTGACGAATTGTGACCATTTGAAATAATTCTTTTCATTTAGCCGATAAGTTGCTCTCACATTTTGTAGATCTCCGGTCATATGGTTGGTGTTGGCCTCCTCAGTTTGATCCGAAGTATCTCCAATCGTTTGTCTCAGACATGGATAATTCCAGGCACAAAGAAAGTGCTTGGAAAGGAAGAGCAAAAAAAGCAGAATCAATAAAGGCTGCAAGTGAATGAGGTTTTAGGGCAAAACATTGGGACAAGTTTAGAAGCGAAGAGGGAAAAATATAGCAAAAGGGATCACAACAATGACAGTTGCGATTAGATTGTTGAGGACAAAGACAAATCCAGCAATGAAGGCTGTGATTGAAAGATTATTGCATCAATGAAGGATGCATTGCAACACTATCCCAGAAAAAATGAGCCTAATGCTCAGATACCATGAAGAATTTAGAGAAAAGAATTGTGATAATTCTCTATTTCTTTGTACCAGGATTACAAAGCTATTTATAGGACTTCTATAAGTACTAACTAGGAAAAAACAGATCTAAATAATACAGCTATAATCCCACAAATCAAGGGATACTAATAAATCATTTCTTAACTAATTATTTACAGCTATTTCTAATAATTGGGACCCAAAAATCAGGATTTAATATTCCTAATAATCAGGTCCTAAAAATCAAGATAATTCAACAATATGAAATGAGCTTTTTGCTTGAATCTAGTTGGCGTCCTGCTATTCTCTATATTTAGCAAGTCATTCTCTGTTCTTTCTTTATTTGAATTTGAGTTACTTTTTTTTTTTTTTTTTTTTTTTTTGCTTCAGTTTGTCAAATCTGTACTTTTGCTTTGCTTTTGCAATCAGGTCCACGCTCCATCGAGTTGTAGGGAATGGTCAAGAATGGTACTCTATAAAGCCCTCTCTCTCTCTCTCTCTCTCTCTCTCTCTCTCCCTTTTTTTTTCCCTTCCCAAACACACAAACACACACACAGAGACCCCGCCCCCCTCACAACAACTCAAACATGCATTTCTCCTCATCTTTTAAAATATCCGTCAACGCCTTTAAGAGAACTTTCAAGCATTGTCGAATGTATTGAAAAAAGTCTGATTGATTGGTGACTGAAGTCGTGACTACTTCAATCAGAAAAAGGGCAGTTGAAGCCGATTAAAAAAAAAGGTCCTAGTTTTGAGATCACAATCTAGGGGAAATTCAGTTGAACTTGTGATCATACTCTTAGGAAATTCTTCTCAACTTGAGATTATCAACAAGGATGATCCACATTAGCTTTTGCAAAAGAAGCCTAATTGTCTTGCTTTTTTGCCTTCCCTAGTTAGCATCTTTCATTCATTACGTTCTCCATTCTTATTGACTTCTTTTTTTGCTAATATTTCTGTTAAAAAAAATATATTCTATTTATGTTCATGTTCTCACAAAATGCAGATTGCATTCTTCCTGGAGCCTAACCATGATTGTATCATTAAGTGCTTGCCAACATGTATGTCTGAGGAAAATTCTCCGGAGTAAGTTGTCTTCTGCAAATCAGTTACTTTCCTATATATCAACAAGATGCCGCATGGCCTGCCCTCTTCCGGTAACAATGTTCTCTTTCTACTAGGGTTTGCGGTTTTCTTTCTCTTATGGTGTGTAGGGCTTGCTTCATATCTTGAGTATGGATACGCTCACGAATGAGAAAGCGTTTGCGTTGGAGGCCTAACAAGCTGGGATTCGAGGCCGTAGTTGAGATAGAAGATCTCAGCCTCTAATGGATAGGGGAAAATCGGTCGCTAAAGCCGAGCCCTCTCTTCCTTTGAGCCCTGCGCTGGATATTACTAATGCTGCTGTACACACAGCTAAATCTCAGACCCAAGGACAGCAGGCAAGAGGCTCAAAGCCCCCTCCAGTTCGGTCATGGGCCAATGTTGCTAAGGCAGCTGTGAAAGGGTATAATCTCTCCTATGTGCCCCCTTCCTTTGTTGATAAGAAACCAATGGTGGTTCTCTCGGATGATATCTTGCAAGCCATAGATCCAAAGTGGCATGAGTGTATTGTTGGATACTTTGTGGGAAAGAGACTCCCATTTAAGCTTATAGAAGCCGCTTTAAAGCATACTTGGGGACATCACCTCCTTGATGTCATGGCCAATAATCAAGGTTTTTACTTTTTCCATATTCCAAACCATGATTTCAGAAGGAAAGTCCTTGACGAAGGGCCTCTTACTGTTGCTAGAGTTCCTCTCATTTTACAACAATGGCATTCGCTCCTTGAGCTGGAAAAGGATGAACACTCTTCCATCCTAATATGGGTCGGATTAAAGACATCCCGTATGCATTCTGGTCTGTTATTGGGATAAGTGCGGTTGCTAGTGCCATTGGGAAACCTTTATATGTTGATCTTAGAACTAAGCAAATGAAATTGATTTCGTTTGCCAGGGTTTGCGTAGAGATATCTGCAAAGGATGCGTGCTATGACTCAAGGGATATTGTCCTAAATGGTGAGACCTGAACTGTAGCTGTTGAGTGCGAATGGAGATCTGTCTCCTATCAAAGGTGTGGCACCTTTGGCCACAAGTGCTTGTCCCAAGAAAGCCCCCTTGTTCTTGTGAAAGTCCCCTAGGTTGCTCCAGACTGTGGTGGCCAGGCTCTTGACGTTAACCTTGTTGAGGCCCCTCTACAAGCCTTAATCAGAGCTGCACCATCCTCTGTAAATGTTCCAGCTCCAGGTTCGACGATCCCAGATGTTGCCGAGGATGGTTGGAAGCTAGCTACTTTCAAAAAGAAGAAACACCTGGTTCGACCAAAGGAGCCAAGCCCTTCTCTTGTTGAGGGAAAAGGTGATATGACATCTAATTTGACGCAGCCCCTTGTTTCCAAGGTGTTTCAAAAGAAGCAAGCATTGCCCCAGCTCGATAAAGTAGTGGCTCCACCTGCTTCCACTAGTGTAGCTCTACGAGTAGCCTCATCCACCTACCAAGATTGGTTGAAGACTCTGAGGAGGAAGCTAGTAACGTCAACGGTTCTGATCAGGACGACCCTGTATTGCACAGCTCTTGTGTTCCTTAGACTCAAACTCCAAAGGAGTATTTTACTAATGCTCCTATGGCCTTTGGCCAGCAGCCAATCCCTCCTCAGGAGCCTATTCCAGTGCCCTTTGATCCCAAGTCTTCTCTAAAAACAGGGGCCAGTCGGAGGCGAGCGGCTAAGTGGTGGTAAACTCTTTATCCTTCCTTGTATATGTTAATATATGAACATAGGCATTTGGAATATAAGGGGTCTCATGGACCCCTTTAAACAAGCTGAGATTAGAAGCTTTGTCAGCACCAATAAAATCTGTTGTGTTGGTATTTTGGAAATTAAAGTTCTTGAGTCTCGTTTCCCCTCCATCTCGGCGAGTCTATTGGTGGGTTTGAATTGGCTTTCGAACTATGAACACTCCCCTAGGGGGGAGGATATGGGTTAGTTGGAATCCATGTCTGGTGAGCTTTGATGTTTTCTCCTCTAATGCTCAAGCGATTCATGGAAAACTTAGATTCATAAACTCAGGATTTGACCTTTGTCTGTCCATTATTTATGGGGAGCACACTTTTGTTTCTCAGCAGCCACTTTGGGAAGAGCTTATCCATCTCAGTTCCAGCTAGTTGGATTGTCCTTGGGTGGTGCATGGGGATTTTAACGCCATTCGGGACCCCTCGGATCGTGTAGGAAGCTCAAATACCTGGCTCCCCTCCTTTGATGATTTTGGCCATTGCTTAGCCCAGGCATAGTCAGAAGACTTAAGGTATGTGGGCTACCACTACGCTTGGTCTTCGTCTTCGGGTGCCAACCAGAAATTGAAGAAAATAGACAGGGTGCTAGTTAATACAAAATGGTGCCAAGTATTCTCTTACTTAGAAGCCTTTTTCCTAGCTCCAAGAATTTCTGACCATAGTCTTATGGTGGTTAGAGTTGTAGCTCCATCTTCTTCTAGAAAGCCGTTTAAGTTCTTCAACTTTTGGATGAAGCATCCGGATTTCCGTGATATTCTTGCTCAAGTTTGGGACATCCCGAGAGTGGGCACACCCATGTTTAAGCTTTGCTGTAAGCTTCAAACTCTTAAAGGCCACCTTAAGCAGCTTAATAGGGAATCCTTCTTGGATATTTCCATGAGAACAGCAAATGCAAGGCAAGCACTACGGCTCACTCAGGATGCTTTAATGCATGACCCCAACAACCTTTCGCTTGCAAATTTGGAAAGGAGTCAACTCAGGATCTTCTCGGATCTTAGGTTGCAAGAGGAGTCCTCTATGGACAGAAGTCTAGAGTCAGATGATTGAAGGAGGGTGATCTAAACACTAAATTCTTCTATCACTCTGTGAACAAAAGGCACCTGAGGAATAAAATACTCTCGGTCTCGAACATGTCAGGCAATCTTGTGAATGATCCCGGTGCTGTGCAACAGGTATTTGTCTCGTATTTTCATAACCTCTTGGCCTCTTCATACTCTCCTTCTCGCCTAGCTATCCAGGAGATTCAAGGGATCTTGCGGCAGTCGTTGAGTGAGGAGTAGGTTAGCTTCCTTTCCCGGCCTATTTCAGAGATGGAAATTCATGACAACCTCTTCTCCTTAGCTGTGGGCAAGGCTCTAGGTCCTAATGGTTTCAAAGTTGATTTTTTCAAACTTAACTAGGACGTAGTTGGGCCATCCGTGTTGGAGGCGGTTAAGGACTTCTTTACTTTTAGGAATCTTTTGCGTGAGGTAAACAACACTATTGTAGCCCTTGTGCCTAAGACTCCAAATGCATCATCAGTTTTTGACTTTAGACCAATTGCTTGTTGTAACACTATATACAAATGTATTACCATAATCATAGCCAGCAGATTGGTGGACGTCTTACCGTCCGTGATTAGTACTTCTCAGAATGCCTTTGTTAAAGGCCAAAGAATCAATGATAACATCCTCCTTGCTCAAGAGCTATTTAGTGGCTTCCATCTAAGGAGGGGAGAATTGTAGCATCCCAAAATTCATAACGACCTCTAGTTACATTAAAGTCTATGAATAGGTGATGGAAGTACCATCAAGTTATGGCCATTTAATCCATAATTTGCAATAAGATTTATGGCCAACCTTTTAATGGATAATTATGTGAGAGGAAAGAAAATTCTATCATTGGCCATGTGCATCATAAATTGGAATTTATGGATTTGTGACTACAAGTTTAATGGCCTTATTATTTTTGCAAGTTAGGTATTTATTTAAGTAGAAAATGTTAATGGATGATCAAGGTTGGTGCTATAGGACAATTTGATAAAGAAGACTTTGTTCTTGACTATGCTCTTTATAGATTTGATTTTATGGATTAATGTCACAAAGTCTTTTGGCCATTTTATTATGCAATTAGGTATTTATATAAATGAGGATTAAGATGTATTATTAAAAATAAACTTGGGCCATTTAAGCTTGGACTTTAGGCCCAAGTGAGATGGGCCTAAAGTGGGCCATAAGCCCGGCCCATGTCGACGCATGGAGGGCAGGAGAAGGAGCCGCATGGCCTCCAAGTGTCTTCAACAAGGGAGACACTTGTCTCCTTCTTAGGGACAAGTGTCCCCCATGCAAAATGAGGGTGCATGCAAGTATATAAGAAACCAAAGAGAGAGAGAGAGAGAGGCTGGTTTTGAGAGAGTGAGAGAGGGAGAAGCCGAGCGAGGGAGGAGGTCCGCTTGTCCCTCGCCCGTTGTCGTGCGTCCGTCGTTCGTCGTGCTTGCTGTAGCTCGGTACAAAGGCAAGTTTGGGATCCATATTCTGCTCTTGCATGTGTGATTGTTTGGTGGTAGATCTCGGATGATTAGAGTATGAGAAACCGAAGCTAGAGTGTGTGGTTCTTGAAATAGCTTGCTGATTTCGTGTCAACAGCCTGACCCAGAAAATTGTGGAGGCTTGCACGCATATTTTGAGTTGGATTTTGACTTCGAATCCTTCATGAAAGTTGTAGAAAACATCTCAAAGTATAACATACTAAAATTTGGGACAAAATGGCTGATTTTTAAGGGGTGAAACCCTTCCTCTACGAAAAGGCTAGATATGAAACTGTTTCGTCGACCTCTTGGTGGTTTTGTGTGTTGCATGTCCCTTTTTACTAAGAATTTCACTTCGAATTCTTCACGAAAGTTGTAGAGAGCATCCTGATGATTAACATACTCAAATTTGATGTAAAAATAACAAGTGTAGCCTAGTGAAACGAGTTTCTTTTGAAGATGGTAAATCTGGAAATATGGTACTGGACACCCGAGACTTCTTAGACCTATATGGTGACTATTCTTTGAGAATCTCACCTAGATCCCTTGATGAAAGTTGTAGGGGACCTCTTGAAATCCAAATTTCAGAGGAAATGAAGAAGAATAAGTGGGTGAAAACTCGATATTTCGGAGATAGCTATACTGGACGTTTCGGTGCTAGAATCAGGAGCTTCGGACGTCTATACAAAATTATCTAGAACGAATCGCGCCTAGATGTCTTAAATATAACCTGGTAAAATTTCATAATTTTCGGAGGTCATTCAGGTATTTTAATCGAATTATTTCAGAAACTGCGCAATCTGTTTCTATCCGAAATTGCATGCTGTAATTGTGTGAATTATATCTTCTTGTGTGAAACTCTTTTGGGCATGTGTTCTTCATGAAATTGTTATCTTATTGTCTTGTCTATCACATGTCTTGATTTCATGATTTTTGAGAATCATATGGATATTTAATTTAAATGTTTTCTAAAATGGTACAAGCTGGAATTTAGTAAACTTCAAAAAGGCATGATAAAAGGACTATTATAAATTGTATGGACTCCATGAAATGTATTGTTATGAATGATTGTGTCTTGCTGCATGTATGATGATGATCGGAGATGCATGTATGAATCAAAGGATGAAAATGATCTAGATTGCCATCACATCACATGCCATGTTAAAAATTGAACTATAATTGGAGATGTGAATTGAGATAAGTGAGAAGGGCGTCGGAGGTGTGAGCCGACGATGCCCCGGGAGTGTTGAGATGCCCGGTGGTATACAGTACGTAATTCCAGGGGAGGCCTGGTGGTATGTCGGTACGTAATTCCGGAGGGTAGGGGAAACCATTTTCATGGCGAGCCCCGAAGATTTCCTCGGGAGTTTCGAGATGCCCGGTGGTATACGGTACGTAATTCCAGGGGGGAATGCCTGGTGGTATGTCGGTACATAATTCCGGAAGCTCGGCAGGTATTGTGCCGAGGGATGCCTCGCGATGCTAGTTGGGGTGCGAGATACCTGGCTAGAAGGGTACGGCCGGTTGCCCGGCAGGTATTGTGCCAGAGGGTCCTCGTGATGCCAGTTAGGGTACGAGATGCCCGGAGCGTGGGGGTGCCGGATGCCCGGCAGGTATTGTGCCGGAGGGTTCTTGCGATGCCAAGATTGGGCGTAAGTGATGAATGTGGGATGCAAACATTGGTCCCGGGAAAAAGAAACATGGCGGTCCAAAATGAAAGGATGAAATTGAGAAATTGAAATTGAATTATGCATGACATGATAATGATATGTGCATGGATGCATGGTAATGATGATGGTACATGTGATATGATGATGATGAGTGCATGGATGCATGGTAATGATGATGGTACATGTGATATGATGATGATGAGTGCATGGATGCATGGTAATGATGATGGTACATGTGATATGATGATGATGAGTGCATGGGTACATGATGATGGTAAGTGTATGACATGATGGTGATGACTATATGATGATGTATATACATGAGGTATGATGATACGTGCATGATATCAAGGTAAATTGTGCATGGATGCTTAAATGTCATGTGATGCTATGATTGTGATCATTGTGGGGCATGATGCATTGAGTGGTTTATTAGTCATTTACCTGCTGAGTGGCTGTACTCACCCCTTTTGGGGAATAACATTTCAGACTATATAAGATACCTCTACTACCACTGTCACCAATAGATGGATCAAGTGGTTGGATATGATCATGAGGACGAGGATAGCAAAGGAATGAACTTTTGGACGCCGACACTGGTCGATGGACCTTAAGTATACGACTGTTGGAGGAGATGTCGGTCATCTTTTGAAGTATAGCCGAGTATAGAAGACTACGGCATTTTGATGTACCGATGAATGGTGTCCATCTGGTTTAAGTAAATAAAAGTGTTTGGCTTTTACCTATAAATGTTTAATATGTGTGCATCGTTTTCTGAATATAGGGAAGGGAGTTGTTGGATGTACTTCCGTATATAAATTACGCAAGGGACCGATCTAAAAGATGTAAACCCCCAGGTTGTATGGACCCGCTGCAATTGAAATGGTATCAGAGTGACATGTTATTAGGAAAAGTGAATGGTAAGCGAACTGTGGCGACCCTAATCAGATCGGGGGTCGTCGAGGGGTGCCACATCCTGTTTAATTGGTATCAGAGCTATGGTCTATTCGTAGTGACAAGGAGCCTCAGATGGAAATGAGGATAGAATGATGCACACCATAGGGTACAAACCAAGAGTAGTTGACTAACTTTAAACAACAAGTGATGGGTATTCACTCGTAGATCCCCGGTAACTAGTGTAATGTTGCTTTTGTGTGCTAGTAACTTTTTTATGTTACTTATGTGACTTTAGTAACGTATGAACATTACTTCTCCTTCTTAGCAAATTGGTGACACTGAGTTGCAAATTGTTCCTGAAGCGAAACTTTCTGAGCTGTCTAGGTATGCCCCTAGATTGATAGAGGATTGGGAGGAAAAGGTTAAGAGATTCCTTAAGGGCCTGAGGACAGATAGTAAGAGACAACTAGTGCTCCTGAACGTGAGGGATTATAATGAAATTTATGAAAGGGCCCAGCTTGGAGAGCAAGAAATGTTAAGAGAATGAATGGAATCAAGGAGACAAGTGACATTGAGTGATGCACGATAAGGTAAGAGACTCTATTCAAACGAAGAGCTACCTGAGATAATGCCTACCCATGCGCCAAGGATGAAACCATGAGGCCTAGTATGGGATAGGCCAAAACGGATAATAACTCTGTAAGTTAATCCCTATTGAAACGAGACCCTTCAGTAGATGTGTAGTTTGGGTTCGAACCAGGCAAAATCTGGTGTACCCACATCCCGGTTCGATGAGGGCGGGGAGTGGACATCGAGGTCGAGGGACCTGAACAAGGAGCGGCTCTGGCGGGGCTTCTAGGATGGCAAAAAGGGGGCAGGAATGAACTGAACTATGAACTGAACTGGGAATGCAGTGTTTCTGGGATAATTTTATCAGAGTGACGCAGCGGAAGCATGGTTAAGCTTGTAGAACTCTTGTTGTGAAAGAGAATGATGGGTCGATGCATTTGTGCATTGATAATAGGCAATTGAATCATGTAATTGTTAAGAGTAAGTGCCCATTACCTAAAATTGATGACCTATTTGACCAACTGCAAGGAAGTTCGGTCTTTTCTAAAAGTTGATTTGAGATCAGGATATCAGTTAAGGATTAAGAAAGAAGACATTTCTAAGACCGTATTTAGGACTCGCTATGGATACTATGAGTTCCTAGTTATGCTATTTGGATAGACGAATGCCTTAGCTACATACATGGATTTAATGAATAGGATATTTAAGTCTTATTTGGATCAAATTGTGATTGTCTTCATTTGATGATATCCTGATATATTATAAAGGACCTGAAGAACATGCGCAGCATCTAAGCGTAGTGCTGCAAGCAAGGCTTAAGAATTGAATTATGGAGAGTGAGTTATGAATTTGAGGATTAAGTTATGATCATTTGAGCTAAGTAGTAACTTCCTATTAGAGGATCTCATTGGAAGTCTTGATGCATTACATGGAGGTATTTAGTATGTATAGATTGATCTTGGAAGTCATGAGTTTGAGTGGTCATATGAGACATGAAATTATTTGAGGTTTATATGTTGGAATAATAGGTTTAATCGATGATGGTCAACTTTTAATTTTAGGTGATGATCTCATTTTGAAAAGGTTTGGTGGAACTAGTGGATATAATCAATTGTGGTTATAGTCTTTCCAAGGTGAAATGGTGAAAGTTCAAGTTGTGGATTTGATGAATGATTAGTCTAAGTGCTGATCCTTTAGGATGAGACATGAGATATACTCGATGGAAACTAGACGAGTTTTATTTTGGTGGATTGTCGATCTTTGAAATTGAATAAGTCTTGGTGGACTATCGATATTTGAACCGAATAAATGGTGTTGTATTTTAGGCTTCAATCTATGTTGCAGTGGAAGCATAGTGAATGTCTTTGTTGGACTGAACTAGATGAGTTGTTAATGGTGTCGATTTTGATGGTTCTAGGCTTGAATTGATGGTGACAAAGGCATAGGAATAATTCAGCTAAATGGTGTGTTCGATTGAGTCGAGAAGGTGGAATTCTTTAAATTTGAATCTCATTGATAGTTGCACTTAGGATAGAGCTTGAAATAGATGTTTTCAAAAAAGGAATCGAGTATGAGACAGAGGAGGTGGATGGAATTATTAAAAGATTTTGACTATTACGGTACCCCTCATGAAAGGTGAATAAGGTGGCAGACGCCCTTAGTCGAAAGTCAGCTACGAACATGGTTAATCTAAGGATAACATAGTGGAATCTATTAAAGTCAATAGCAGATTCAGACTTTAAGTTGGAAGTAGACCACGTCGATGGTATGCTTACTACATTAAGGATTAAACCCGAAAATATTCAGAAAGTTAAGGTTTTGCGAGAATCTGATTCGGAAATTGTGAAGATACGAAATGCTATGTCTTTAGGGAAAAGACCAGAGTTCCAAGTCTCTGAAGATGGAGTAGTAAGATATCAAGGACGACTTTGTGATCCCGACAATGAAGAAGTAAACAAGGGAAATCCTGTCGAAAGCACATAGGTGTAATTATGGTATTCATCCGGGTAGTACAAAGATGTACATAAATTACACCAACAGTTTTGGTGGAATGGCATGAAGGCGGATGTAGCTAAACATGATTCCT
Organism: Eucalyptus globulus; assembly: GCA_014182545.1. NCBI lineage: Eukaryota > Viridiplantae > Streptophyta > Magnoliopsida > Myrtales > Myrtaceae > Eucalyptus > Eucalyptus globulus. Next base: position 16,438,604 of record CM024719.1, read on the forward strand.
AGTGTTTAACATGCCAGCAAGTGAAAGTCTACTAACCTATATAATGCATTGCCGTTGTTGTCTGATGTAGTGTAGTTAGATTGGAAATACTTGAGTTTGGATGTTTTCAAAGCTCTAAGATTTTACATGCAAACTACTTTGAAAATCTTAAGGTCGGGACCGAGTTTGATGACTCATCGATGCGTTGATTTCGGTATTTCAAGAAAGGCTTAGGATTTTGGTATTTCAAAGTTTTTAGTTTCAAAAATCTTTACGACGGGACCAATATTATCGACTCGCCGAACTATGATCTTCAATACTTCAAGAAATGCTTATGGTTTTTGGAGAAAATTATCACCTGTACATTCCAAGTTTTGAACTTCAATCGAAAAGCAGATTTTGATTGTGAACTGTTTTAGAAAATCTCTTGAATTTCATCAAAACTTATGAGTACTGTGACACCGAGCCCAAATGTTTTAAGAAATGTTTCCTATTTCAAGGATTTCTGAACTTTTTATAGAAAACATTCCAACCCATTGGAGTTGGGATTGAGATTGGAATTTTGCCAACGTACCGATTTAAATTTACTAAGGGTTTTGATAAAGTACTTTATTTCGTGCCGTGATGAAAGTGCGACTCAAGGCTTTACACGTGGATTCCGAAAAACATTTGAAATTTAAACGTGAACATGGATTTTATGGATTTGGTATCATGCTTTGATTTTGTGAATTGGTTTCAACGATATGAGATTTACCTATTTTCAAAGACTATTATTGTTATATTGCTGTGTCTTTGAAACCCCTATTTTACATGAATTGATATCATAAAGTGGGATTTTCAAGAACTCAAAGGATTTTCCACATTGGTGATTTGAAAACGTTTTGACATGGAAATGGCATATGATTTCAAAGCTTGCTATTGTAGTATTGATATGCTTTTGAAAATCTCAGTTTGCATTATTTGATATTATGAAAAAAAAATTCAAGCGTTCAAAAGGAATATCTCGATTTGTAATGAAAGGAAAGTTAGGTCCCAGATTTGTCGGACCCTTTGAGATACTTGAAAGAATAGGAGACGAAGCTTATCGATTGGCGTTGCCTCCTAATTTGGGAAATTTACATAATGTGTTTTATGTGTTGATACTAAGGAAGTATCAGCCAGACCCTAGTCACATACTCGATCATGAAGCCATCAAAGTGGATGAGAAAGTGAGGTACATTGAGGAGCCTGTGCAAATACTGGATCGAAAGGAACAAATTCTCAGGACCAAGAGAATTCCATTGGTTAAGATATTATGGCGATACCATGATGTGGAGGAAGCCACATGGGAGAGTGAAAATGAGATGAGGGAAAGGTACCCCCACTTGTTTCAAGAGATATAAGTGATGCCTAATTTCGAGGACGAAATTCTCTAAGGAGGGGAGAATTGTGGCATCACAAAATTCATAACGACCTCTAGTTACATTAAAGTCTATGAATAGGTGATGGAAGTACCATCAAGTTATGGCCATTTAATCCATAATTTGGCCAAGCTTTTAATGGATAATTATGTGAGAGGAAAGAAAATTCTATCATTGGCCATGTGCATCATAAATTGGAATTTATGGATTTGTGACTACAAGTTTAATGGCCTTATTATTTTTGCAAGTTAGGTATTTATTTAAGTAGAAAATGTTAATGGATAATCAAGGTTGGTGCTATAGGACAATTTGATAAAGAAGACTTTGTTCTTGACTATGCACTTTATAGATTTGATTTTATGGATTAATGTCACAAAGTCTTTTGGCCATTTTATTATGCAATTAGGTATTTATATAAATGAGGATTAAGATGTATTATTAAAAATAAACTTGGGCCATTTAAGCTTGGACTTTAGGCCCAAGTGAGATGGGCCTAAAGTGGGCCATAAGCCTGGCCCATGTCGACGCATGGAGGGGAGGAGAAGGAGCCGCATGGCCTCCAAGTGTCTTCAAAAAGGGAGACACTTGTCTCCTTCTTAGGGACAAGTGTCCCCCATGCAAAATGAGGGTGCATGCAAGTATATAAGCAACCAAAAAGAGAGAGAGAGAGAGAGGGAGTGGCTGGTTTTGAGAGAGTGAGAGAGAGGGAGAGGGTTGCCGAGAGAGTGAGGAGCCGAGAGAGAGAGGGAGAAGCCGAGCGAGGGAGGAGGTCCGCTTGTCCGTCGCCCGTCGTCGTGCGTCCGTCGTCCGTCATGCTTGCTGTAGCTCGGTACAAAGGCAAGTTTGGGATCCATATTCTGCTCTTGCATGTGTGTCTTGCATGTGTGATTGTTTGGTGCTAGATCTCGGATGATTAGAGTATGAGAAACCGAAGCTAGAGTGTGTGTTTCTTGAAATAGCTTGCTGATTTCGTGTAAACTGCCTGACCCAGAAACTTGTGGAGGCTTGCATGCATGTTTCGAGTTGGATTACTTTGACTCCTTCACGAAAGTTGTAGACAACATCTCAAAGTATAACATACTAAAATTTGGGACAAAATGGCTGAGTTTTAAGGGGTGAAACCCTTCCTCTACGAAAAGGCTAGATCTGAAACTGTTTCATCGACCTCTTGGTGGTTTTGTGTGTTGCATGTCACTTTTTACTAAGAAATTCACTTCGACTTCTTCAAGAAAGTTGTAGAGAGCATCCTGATGATTAACATACTCAAATTTTAGGTAAAACGAACAAGTGTAGCCTAGTGAAACGAGTTTCTTTTGAAGATGGTAAATCTGGAAATACGGTACTGGACACCCGATACTTCTTAGACCTATATGGTGACTATTATTTGAGAATCTCACCTAGATCCCTTGATGAAAGTTGTAGGGGACCTCTTGAAATCCAAATTTCAGAGGAAACGAAGAAGAATAAGTGGGTGAAAACTCGATATTTCGGAGATAGCTATACTGAACGTTTCGGTGCTAGAATCAGGAGCTTCGGACGTCTATAGAAAATTATCTAGAACGAATCTGGCATAGATGTCTTCATAAAAAATCTACTTTAGTGTCTTACTATAACCTGGTAAAATTTCATAATTTTCGGAGGTCATTCGGGTATTTTAATCGAATTATTTCAAAAACTGCGCAATCTGTTTCTATCCGAAATTGCATGCTGTAATTGTGTGAATTATATCTTCTTGTGTGAAACTCTTTTGGGCATGTGTTCTGCATGAAATTATTATCTTATTGTCTTGTCTATCACATGTCTTGATTTCATGATTTTTGAGAATCATATGGTTATTTAATTTAAATTTTTTCTAAAATGGTACAAGCTGGAATTTAGTAAACTTCAAAAAGGCATGATAAATGGACTATTCTAAATTGTATGGACTCCATGAAATGTATTGTTATGAATGATTGTGTCTTGCTGCATGTATGATGATGATCGTAGATGCATGTATGAATCAAAGGATGAAAATGATCTTGATTGCCATCACATCACATGCCATGTTAAAAATTGAACTATAATTGGAGATGTGAATTGAGATAAGTGAGAATGGCGTCGGAGGTGTGAACCGACGATGCCCTGGGAGTGTCGGGATGCCCGGTGGTATACGGTACGTAATTCCAAGGGAGGCCTGGTGGTATGTCGGTACATAATTCCGGAGGGTAGGGGAAACCATTTTCATGGCAAGCCCCGGAGATTTTCTCGGGAGTTTCGAGATGCCCGGTGGTATACGGTACGTAATTCCAGGGGGAGAATGCCTGGTGGTATGTCGGTACATAATTTCGGAAGCTCGGCAGGTATTGTGCCGAAGGATGCCTCGCGATGCCAGTTGGGATACGAGATACCTGGCTAGAAGGGTACGGTCGGTTGTCCGGCAGGTATTGTGCCAGAGGGTCCTCGTGATGCCAGTTGGGGTACGAGATGCCCGAAGCATGGGGGTGCCGGATGCCCGGCAAGTATTGTGCCGAAGGGTTCTTGCGATGCCAGGATTGGGCGCAAGTGATGAATGTGGGATGCAAATATTGGTCCCGGGAAAAAGAAACATGGCGGTCCAAAATGAAAGGATGAAATTGAGAAATTGAAATTGAATTATGCATGATGGTATATGCATGACATGATAATGATATGTGCATGGATGCATGGTAGTGATGATGGTACATGTGATATGATGATGATATGTGCATGGATGCATGGTAATGATGATGGTACATGTGATATGATGATGATGAGTGCATAGAATCATGGTAATGATGATGGTACATGTGATATGATGATGATGAGTGCATGGATGCATGGTAATGATGATGGTACATGTGATATTATGATGATGAGTGCATGGGTACATGATGATGGTAAGTGTATGACATGATGGTGATGACTATATGATGATGTATATACATGAGGTATGATGATACGTGCATGATATCAAGGTAAATTGTGCATGGATGCTTAAATGTCATGTGATGCTATGATTGTGATGATTGTGGGGCATAATGCATTGAGTGGTTTATTGGTCCTTTACCTACTGAGTGGTTGTACTCACCCCTTTTGGAGAATAACATTTCAGACTAGATAAGATACCTCTACTACCACTGTCACCGGTAGATGGATCAAGTGGTTGGATATGATCGTGAGGACGAGGATAGCAAAGGAAGGAACTTTTGGATGCCGACACTGATCGATGGACCTTAAGTATACGACTGTTGGAGGAGATGTCGGTCATCTTTTGAAGTATAGCCGAGTATAGAAGACTATGACATTTTGATGTACCGATGAATGATGTCCATCTAGTTTAAGTAAATAAAAGTGTTTGGCTTTTACCTATAAATGTTTAGTAGGTGTGCATCATTTTCTGAATATAGGGAAGGGAGTTGTTGGATGTACTTCCGTATATAAATTGCGCAAGGGACTGATCTAAAAGATGTAAAACCCCCAGGTTGTATGGACCCGCTGCAATTGAAATGGTATCAGAGTGACATGTTATTAGGAAAAGTGAATGGTAAGCGAACTGTGGCGACCCTAATCGGATCGGGGACCGTCGAGGGGTGCCACAAGGCGTCCTCCCGATCCGCTACCTTGGAGTTCCCATCATATCATCTCAGCTTAGCAAGTCTCACTGCAATGCCTTAGTAAACCTTATAACATCAAGGGTACAATCCTAGGCACAATGCTTCCTCTCTTTTGCGGGCCGACTTCAACTAATTAGGTCAGTCCTTCATTCTATGCAAGTGTATTGGGCCACCATCTTCATGTTACCTAGAGTGGTGTTAGATCACATTGAGCAAATTCTTCGGCAATTTTTCTAGAAGGGCCCTGGCCTTAGGTCAGGGGGTGCGAAAGTGGCATGGGAAGACGTTTGTCTCCCAAAACAAGAGGGAGGACTCAGCATTCGTAATCTTCGTGATTGTAATACAGCAGTGATGTTGAAACATATATGGATCCTATTTACAGATAAGGAATTTCATTGGTGTAAATGGATCCACTCTACCTTTTTAAAAAAGAACTTATGGGTAGTTAATAAGCCTACTTTTTGTTCCTGGGCGTGGAGGAAATTGCTAGATCTCATAAGGGACTTCCAACAATATTTTAAATGGCGGGTGGGTCGGTGATGGCCGCTCCATTTTTCTTTGGTTTGATCCATGGCATCCCCGCGGACCTCTAAACTTGTTTGTTACGGACTCCTTTATCTATCGGTCGGGGCTTCCCAGGCAGGCTAAGTTAGCGGACTTGTTCTCTGCCTTATGCCAAGCGACCAAAGATTTCCTCCAATCTTGGACGCATTCCCTGCATGTTCTCAACCAGACTCCTGACAGGTTATTATGGCTGCAGCACTCTTCAGGTATCTTTTCTATCTCTTCAGCTTGGGAAACCATTCGCTAGAAGAGCAATTTGGTGCCTTGGTCCTCATTTGTTTGGAATAGAACGCTTATCCCCCGGTACCGATTCCACCTATGGCTCATCTCGAGGAATCGATTACCCACCCAGGTTTTGCTACTTTCATATGGTAGAATTGCCAATATGTCTTGTGTCTTTTGCAATTCTGCACCGAACTCTAGAAACCACTTATTTTTTGGGTGCCATATTTCTACTGGCCTTGCTACCTTTTGGGCTTCAAGATGCAACCTCTCGTGGCAAAATAGGTCATGGGTGGAGAATTTACAATGGGCCATTAATTTCCTATTAGGCAACGAATTCTATCAAGCTATTGCTCATTTTTCCTTTGCCGCTCTTTGTCATTTAATATGGAAGGCTAGGAACAATATATTGTTCCGTGGGCAAGCTTTGTTCGTTCCGGCTTTGAAATGACACCTCTCCAAAGTTGTCAAGGACAAGGCTCTCACTTTCAAACAGGTTGCGGACACTCCAAGAAATAGAAGGATGCAAAGAAGTTGGGGACTGGATCCCTCTCTTTTCTCTTTATAGGTGTCAAATCTTCTTTAGATCTTGTTTGAGGGTCTCCGCTGTTTTGGTTTCCCCTCCTCCTTTTTTACTCTCAACGCCCTTCCACTCTTTGTGACTTGTTTGTCATCGTGAGTGTAAGTTTTTGGTGCTGAGACTTACTTTTTGTAAAGTTCCATTGGTAAAAGTCTATATACATCTTATCTTACCTAAATAAAAAATAAAAACAAAAAACAAGATGCCCCAATTCTACTTTCTCTCCTATCAGTTCTCAGTCCTAAGATCTAGTTCTGCTCCCCGATTTGAATGAGTGTCTTTACGCATTGTGCTTGGCTGGTGATCTGCTTTGAATGCGTGTTGAAGTGGATATTGCATGTCCAAGGATCATTCAAGCACTGTTTAAGAGGACTGCATCAAGTTTAACTCCATGATTCATGAGGAAAATATGTTTACTCGTGAATTAGGCATTGAACCTGTCCCAGATCTGATTAATCGAAATGATCAACCACATGCTTGCACGCTCTCTTTACAAGGTTGGATGCTTTTTGCGTGGGAATTTGGGCACTGCGTATAACATAGCTACTCCATTAGTGATTAGACATGGTGCAAATTAGCAAATTTACAACAACATGGGATCCTAAGTTTGCTCAAAATTGCATCAATTTACAGGTTTCTGCCCATCCAGTGTTAGACCTACTTGTCCTAACAATACTCACGCTGATTTATATGTATACAGAAGGGAAGGAGCTTAGAGTTTGCTAGCAAGAGTGGAAGCCCGTCAACCCACACTTGCCTGAAGTAGGGGTATTAGGTCCCGTTTGGTTTAGCGTTGCAATGCGCTTTGGTACTTTAAAGTCCCTTGACCAAATGCAAATGCGTTTGGTTCATGTTTTTGCTCAATTTTGGGGAAATACAATTGCATCTCTAAATGACTCTTAGGGCCTTCGCCCAAAGCAGGTCCGGAGGTACTTTGGGAAGTTACATTCTCGAAATACAAGTCTTGGCCCTTGGTTACTATTCATCTTCTCCAAAGAAAGCTACACAGACAAGTCGATTGGAGGCCGATGATCGCCACTTGGGGGTCACCTAACGTCGACGACTGTTGCTGGACCTCAAGTGACGCTTGGGTCAGGTGACCTAGGCGACTATTGACTTGAATCGCGCGACCTCCAGCGGCAGTCACCTAGGGTCGTAGGCCTAAGGTTGTGCGACCTCGAGGCAGCCTCGCGTGAGGTGGGCAACCTCAACCGAGGCCGTTTGGCAACTAGATCTTGCTGTTTGGCCGTCGGTGGCTGAACTTCAAAAAAATTGCAAAAATCTTTTTTTTTTTTAATTTAAATTTAGTAAAAGTGTTTTACAAATGCAATTTTTACCAATCGCATTTAAGCTAAAGGTGTTTTTCAATACATTTTAAAATTACAGTTTGGTATTTGCATTTCCGAAAATCCTTTTAATTCAAAGGTATTTACATTTTTTCAAAAGCATTTTCCTAAAGCCAAATCAAACAGGGCCATACTTTGAGAACTCGTACGAATGGGCATAATGAGCTTAGAGAAGAGCATCCAATGGGGTACCTACATCATAAACAACCAATTATCTGTTTATGTTTATGCATGGGGCAATAGTTCAGCCACTTCCGCCTTATTTTGCTCATAAATTAGCTATTTGTACATGCTACACTTTAAGAAAGGAAATGAAAAGGCAATGCCACACACGTCTGAGCACCGACTCTCCTGCGATTCAACGGATGGGTCTGTCAGCTTTTTAACGTTAGTTACATAGATTGGACTGTACAGGCAACTTTCGGCGTACTCGACAAGATTTTTCTAGACGAGGTGCGCGTGTCGCTAATCCTACGAAGGATTGGAAATTTAACGGGCTGAGGAAGAGAAAGAAAAAATTTCCATGTTGATGGGACTATGAGCAGCATTGGCAAGTGCACTTACCGAGATCGTAAGCCACTTTAGCAACGTTGGCCGCTACTTGCCAAGAAATCTTTCTAAGATGTTTCTAAAAGATATATAGTTCAGTTCCTTATTGAAATGCCTGTGACTCTTGACTATCGAATGCTTCCGCTTTGTTTAAACACAGAAACAAGCTTTAGACAAAGTCTTGGCTCTCTCTATAGCGTTGAAAGTAAGTGTGAACGTATAAACGTAAAGAACGGGCCATAGACGTGATTGAGGGACATCATTTGATAGTTAGCCTTTCTTGACATTGTTTTTTCTTTTCTTTTTTTTCCTTCTAATTTAGACAACATTTGGTAGGTTTTAGTATTGAACACCATGACTATGTCAAAATTGGTGAACCATCTATTGATGCAATAAAGTGACTATGTTCATAGCGGAGAAGTTCATCTTTTTTAGCATTTGTTGATGTTATGTTGGCTTCCCTATTGATGTTTCACTAGATCTGGGCAAGGGCGAAGGAACAAGTATTACAATTTCACAATTTAAAGTCACCATGACATGCACAAAGTCCGCTTAATTTTCTCCATCAAATGTCAGCTTCATAAAATTGTTATCGATGACCTATTTCATTTAAATTAATAAATGGAAGGATGACAAAAAAGACATATTAAATATATTTTGGATCTAATTAGACCAACTAAAAGTTGTGGAAAGATATTTCACATTAATCAAAAGTGATTTAATTGTATCGATTGAAAGTTCAAATATGACATAAAGCATGAATAAAATTGGACAGACTACTAGTAACATTATCTCTTCTAGTAGTAGGAACTTTCAATTAGTCAACTTCCCACGAGACACTTGATATTGCCCTTGCAAGACGGTCACGGTAGTTATCACAAAACCTTTTCACATCCGTGCCTTGGATTATTAGTCCAAAGGTCCATTTGTACCCTCACAGAGTTGAAAATAAGTGTGAATGCGTAAACGTAAAGAATGGGCCGTAGATGTGATTGAGGGACATCATTTGATAGTTAGTCTTTCTTTACATTGTTTTCTTTTTCTTTTTCTTTTTTCCTTTTCTTTTCTAATTACAACCATTTGGTAGGTTTTAGTATTGAACACTAAGAATACGATTGGAAGTTCAAATACGACACGAAGCATGGATAAAATTTGATTGACTACTAGTGACATTATCTCTTCTAGCAGTAGGAACTTTCAATTAGTCAACTTCTCACGAGACACTTGATATCGCCCCTGTGGGAAGGTCACGATAGTTATCACAAAGCCTTTTCACATTCGTGCCTTGGAGCATTGGTCCAAATGTCCATTTGTACCCTCACAAAGTTGAAATTAAGTGTGAACATGTAAACGTAAAGAACGGGCCATAGACATCATTGAGGGACATCATTTGATAGTTAGTCTTTCTTTACATTGTTTTTTTCTTTCTAATTGAGACAACCATTTGGTAGGTTTTTGTAATTAAACACTAAGAACAGATCGAAATTAGTGAACCTCCTATTAAAGCAATCAAAAGAGACTCCGTTCATTTTGGAGAAGTTCATCTTTTTAGTATTTGATAATGTTGTGCTGGCTTCCCTATTGATGTTTCGCTAGATCTAGGCAAGGGTGAAGGAACAGATATTATAATTTTACAATTTAAAGTCACCATGACAAGCATAAAGTCCGCGTAATTTTCTCCATCAAACATCAACTTCATAAAATTGTTATCCATGACATATTTCATTTAAATTAATGAATGAAATGATGACAAAAAAAAAACATATTAAATATATTGCGGATCTAATTACACCAATTGAAAGTTGTGGGACGATATTTCACATTATTCAAAAGAGATTTAATTGAATCGATTGAAAGTTCAAATATGACATGAAGCATGGATAAAATTTGACAGACTACTAGTAACATTATCTTTTCCAACAGGAGGAACTTTCAATTAGCCAACTTCCCACGAAACACTTGATATTGCCCCTGCAGGAAGGTCACGACAGTAATCAAAAAACCTTTTCACATTCGTGCGTTGGAGCATTGGTCCAAAGGTCCATTTGTACCCTCGCAGAGTTGAAAGTAAGTGTGAATGTGTACACGTAAAGAAGGGGCCATTTACTGAATTAGACGTGATTGAGGGACATCATTTGGTAGTTAGTCTTTATTTACATTGTTTTTTTTTCCTTTTCTTTCCTTAATTGACACAACCATTGGGTAGGTTTTGGTGTTGAATACTAAGAGGAGGTCGAAATTAGTGAACCGTCTATTGATGCAATCAAAAGAGACTCTGTTCATTATGAAGAAGTTCATCTTTTTAGCATTTGTTGAAGTTTTGTTGGCTTCCCTATTGATGTTTCACTAGATCTGGGCAAGGGCGAAGGAACAAGTATTACAATTTCACAATTTAAAGTCACCATGACATGCACAAAGTCTGCTTAATTTTCTCCATCAAACGTCAGCTTCATAAAATTGTTATCGATGACCTATTTCATTTAAATTAATAAATGGAAGGATGACAAAAAAGACATATTAAATATATTTTGGATCTAATTAGACCAACTAAAAGTTGTGGAAAGATATTTCACATTAATCAAAAGTGATTTAATTGTATCGATTGAAAGTTCAAATATGACATAAAGCATGAATAAAATTGGACAGACTACTAGTAACATTATCTCTTCTAGTAGTAGGAACTTTCAATTAGTCAACTTCCCACGAGACACTTGATATTGCCCTTGCAAGACGGTCACGGTAGTTATCACAAAACCTTTTCACATCCGTGCCTTGGATTATTAGTCCAAAGGTCCATTTGTACCCTCACAGAGTTGAAAATAAGTGTGAATGCGTAAACGTAAAGAATGGGCCGTAGACGTGATTGAGGGACATCATTTGATAGTTAGTCTTTCTTTACATTGTTTTCTTTTTCTTTTTCTTTTTTCCTTTTCTTTTCTAATTACAACCATTTGGTAGGTTTTAGTATTGAACACTAAGAATATGTTGAAATTAGCGAACCGTCTATTGATGCTATTAAAAGAGACTTTGTTCATTATGGAGAAGTTCATCTTTTTAGCATTTATTGATGTTCTATTGGCTTCCCTATCGATGTTTTGCTAGATCTAGGCAAGGGCAAAGGACTGGGTATTATAATTTTACAATTTAAAGTCACCATGACACGCACAAAGTCTGCGTAATTTTCTCCATCAAACATCAGCTTCATAAAATTGTTATTCATGACATATTTCATTTGAATTTACAAATGGAAGGATGACAAAAAACATATTAAGTATATTTTGGATCTAATTAGACCAACTAAAAGTGGCGGGAAGATCTTTCATATTAACCAAAAGTGATTTAATTGAATCGATTGGAAGTTCAAATACGACACGAAGCATGGATAAAATTTGATTGACTACTAGTGACATTATCTCTTCTAGCAGTAGGAACTTTCAATTAGTCAACTTCTCACGAGACACTTGATATTGCCCCTGTGGGAAGGTCACGATAGTTATCACAAAGCCTTTTCACATTCGTGCCTTGGAGCATTGGTCCAAATGTCCATTTGTACCCTCACAAAGTTGAAATTAAGTGTGAACATGTAAACGTAAAGAACGGGCCATAGACATCATTGAGGGACATCATTTGATAGTTAGTCTTTCTTTACATTGTTTTTTTCTTTCTAATTGAGACAACCATTTGGTAGGTTTTGTAATTAAACACTAAGAACAGATCGAAATTAGTGAACCTCCTATTAAAGCAATCAAAAGAGACTCCGTTCATTTTGGAGAAGTTCATCTTTTTAGTATTTGATAATGTTGTGCTGGCTTCCCTATTGATGTTTCGCTAGATCTGGGCAAGGGTGAAGGAACAGATATTATAATTTTACAATTTAAAGTCACCATGACAAGCATAAAGTCCGCGTAATTTTCTCCATCAAACATCAACTTCATAAAATTGTTATCCATGACATATTTCATTTAAATTAATGAATGAAATGTTGACAAAAAAAAACATATTAAATATATTGCGGATCTAATTACACCAATTGAAAGTTGTGGGACGATATTTCACATTATTCAAAAGAGATTTAATTGAATCGATTGAAAGTTCAAATACGACATGAAGCATGGATAAAATTTGACAGACTACTAGTAACATTATCTTTTCCAACAGGAGGAACTTTCAATTAGCCAACTTCCCACGAAACACTTGATATTGCCCCTGCAGGAAGGTCACGACAGTTATCAAAAAACCTTTTCACATTCGTGCGTTGGAGCATTGGTCCAAAGGTCCATTTGTACCCTCGTAGAGTTGAAAGTAAGTGTGAATGTGTACACGTAAAGAAGGGGCCATTTACTGAATTAGACGTGATTGAGGGACATCATTTGGTAGTTAGTCTTTCTTTACATTGTTTTTTTCTTCCTCTTTTTTTTTCCTTAATTGAGACAACCATTTGGTAGATTTTGGCATTGAATACTAAGAGCAGGTCGAAATTAGTGAGCCGTCTCTTGATGCAATCAAAAGAGACTCTGTTCATTATGAAGAAGTTCATCTTTTTAGCATTTGTTGAAGTTTTGTTGGCTTCCCTATTGATGTTTCGCTAGATCTGGGCAAGGGCGAAGGAACAAGTATTACAATTTCACAATTTAAAGTCACCATGACATGCACAAAGTCCGCGTAATTTTCTCCATCAAACGTCAGCTTCATAAAATTGTTATCCATGACATATTTCATTTAAATTAATAAATGAAAGGATGAGAAAAAACATATTAAATATATTTTAGGTCTAATTAGATTAACTGAAAGTTGCGGAAAGATATTTCACATTAAACAAAAGTGATTTAATTGAATCGATTGAATGTTCAAATATGACATGAAGCATTAATAAAATTTGACAAACTACTAGTAACATTATCTCTTCAAGCAGTTGGAACTTTCAATTGGTGAACTTCCGATGAGACACTTGATATTGCCCCTACGAGAAGGTCATGACAGTTATCACAAAACCTTTTCACATTCATGTGTTGGAGCATTGGTCCAAAGGTCCATTTGTACCTTCATAGGGCTAAAAGTAAGTGTGAACGTGTAAACGTAAAGAAAGGGCCAGTCATTGAATCAGACGTGATTGAGGGACATCATTTGATAGTTAGTCTTTCTTTACATTGTTTTCGTTTTTTTTTTTTCCTATTTGAGAAAACCATTTGGTAGGTTTTGGTATAGAGCACTAAGAACAGGGCAAAATTAGCGAGCCGTCTATTGATGCAATCAAAAGAGACTCTGTTCATTATGGAGAAGTTCATCTTTTTAGCATTTGTTGATGTTTTGTTGGCTTCTCTATTGATGTTTCAGCCTGTCATCTGTTCGAACAACTTCACTGATCAAGAGGCTCTCCTCCACTTCAAATCCATGATGGAAGTCGACCCGACAAACACCATCAAAGGCAGCAATTGGACCATGGAAGCAAATATTTGTGAATGGATTGGTGTCCTTTGCAGCAACCGTAGGCAGAGAGTCATAGCTTTAGACCTCTCACACATGGGTCTTGAGGGAAGACTTTCTCCTTACCTTGGCAATCTTTCTCTCTTGGCTTCTCTTGATCTCCGCAACAACAGTTTTTATGGCATGATTTTGATAGAAATTGGTCATTTACGCCACCTGGAAGAACTTATACTCGAATTGAACCAGTTCGAAGGAAACATTCCTCCTATCTTAACCCAATGCCAGAACCTCGAAGTCATGTCACTCGCAACGAACAGGCTAACGGGTGGCATACCAAGAGAATTTGGTGCCTTCGCTAAGTTGCAACAACTTGATCTTAGTTCAAACGGCTTACAGGGTCAAATTCCAAGCTTCCTGGGCAACATATCCACATTGCAAGTCCTTTTATTGAACAACGCCACTCTCACAGGTTTGATTCCTCCAGCACTTTTCAATAGATCGCTCACGTGGGTCAATTTGACGGATAATTATCTCTCTGGAAACCTTCCCTCCGATCTTTGCTACTGTTGGCCTAACATTCAAATGCTTTCATTGAATCAAAATCAATTTAGCGGCCTACTACCAGAGACGCTAACCCAATGCAAAGAGCTTATCATATTGGGGTTGACATCAAATCGTTTTCAAGGAAGCATTCCTCGAGATATAGACAGCTTGCAAAAGCTGCAGTATCTTGATATTGCTGATAACAGGTTGATTGGCACGATTCCTCGAACCATCGGTAACATGTCGAGCTTGCACTGGCTAGAAATACGATATAACTACATTGAAGGGGAGATTCCGAGTGAGATTGGCAATTTGGTCAATATGCAACAATTGCACCTTGCGCATAATTTGCTACTCGGTGAAGTGCCTCAAGAGGTTTTCAATATTTCTTCGCTCCAAAAGCTTAGTTTGAATGACAATTCCCTCTCTGGAATTCTTCCCTCAGGTAGAGACCTAGGCCTTCCGAATTTGGAAGCTCTATATCTATCAAGCAATGGCTTTGGTGGCCACATCCCACAGTATTTCTCGAATTTTTCAAACCTAATCCTTTTCAAGGTTAGGAACAATCAACTCAATGGACCCATACATATGGGTTTAGGCAACTTGAAGAACCTCAAAGTCTTTGATATTGGGTTAAATCAGCTAACAGGAGAGACTTATGGTTCGGAGCTCGGTTTTCTCTCTGCTTTATCTAATTGTCCGTCGCTGCGAGTCTTGTTGTTGGACGACAACCCGCTTCGTGGCTCCTTACCAGAATCAATAAAAAACTTCTCCAGTTCCCTACAAATTTTATTTGCTCCCGATTGTCAAATAAGAGGTCGTATTCCCGAGGAAATGGGTTTCTTGAAGAGATTGACTTTGCTAGATCTGGGCAGTAATGCTCTAGACTGCAACATACCATCAACAATCGGAGGACTTGAAAGGTTGCAAAGGCTGTATCTTGATAACAACCATCTTGAAGGACCGATCCCCAATGAGGTATGCAACTTGACAGGTTTAGGAGAGTTGTTGCTCTGGCAAAATAGGTTATCAGGATCAATCCCGAATTGCATTGAAAACCTTAGTAGCCTTCGAAATTTTCTCATAAGCTCGAATAACATGACATCGGTTATACCATTTAGTCTGTGGGGCCTTCAAGAACTCATCTTCCTCAATCTGTCACACAATTCTTTCAATGGAGGACTACCACTTGAAATAGGGAAGATGAGAGCTATAGAGAGCATCGATCTTTCTTGGAACCGACTTACTGGTGCCATACCGAGTTCCATCGAGGAGTTTGAGAGCCTTGCTTCTCTCAACTTGTCAAGGAACTTGTTTCAAGGATCAATACCGCAATCGATCGGCTATCTCAAAGGGTTGGACTTCCTCGATCTCTCCTACAATGAGTTATCGGGCACAATACCTGAGTCCATGGAAGGACTTGCATATCTGCAAAATGTGAACTTGTCCTTTAATAAGCTATCAGGAGAGATTCCTAATGGCGGACCCTTTGAAAATTTCTCGGCTCTCTCTTTCATTGGGAATGAAGCACTTTGTGGAAATGCGATTTTTCAAGTCCCACGTTGCAAGGTAAATGGAATGAAATCATCAAGGGACAAGCGGCTCCATGTACTATACATTATTGTGCCAATTGTATCAATTATACTTTTAGTCCTCATCATTTGCTTGCTTAGAAAGCATTGGAACACCAGTAAAAAAGCTTTAGTTTCGATGGAGAATTTGCCTAGAATTGACCACCCGATGATATCATATCGGGAACTTTGCTTGGCTACTAGCAACTTTAGCGAAAGCAATTTGCTCGGAGCAGGAAGCTTTAGCTCTGTATATAGAGGGACTCTAGCTAACGGGATAGACATCGCGGTCAAAGTACTGAATCTCCATATCGAAGGCGCTCTGAAAAGTTTTGACACAGAATGCAATGCTTTTCGTATGATTCGGCATCGCAATCTCATCAAGGTGATTAGCACTTGCACGAATGCCAATTTAAGAGCTCTGGTGTTGCAGTATATGCCTTGTGGGAGCTTAGAGAAGTGGCTTTACTCCAACAACTACAACTTGGATCTCCATCAGCGAGTGAAGATAATGGTCGACGTCGCAATGGCGATCGAGTATCTCCACCATGGCCAACCGGAACCCATTGTGCACTGTGATCTGAAGCCTAGCAATATTCTTCTAAATGAGGACCTGGTTGCACAAGTTTGCGACTTTGGAATTGCCAAGATTTTGGCTGAGAACAAGCTCGAAACACAAACCCGAACTCTCGGCACGATTGGTTACATTGCTCCAGGTACATTTGTCAAATATTAGCTAATTCAAGCCTTTGATAGCCAATATAACGGTATAATGTAATAGATATATATTAGCACTTGTATGTCTCTTGATCTAATTACTTATGTCCCAAAAAGAAATAGATCAATTGCCGATGTTCTTATGTCACTAACTACAATGCTTGCAGAGTATGGTTCAGAAGGAAAAGTCTCGACAAAAGGAGATGTATACAGCTTCGGCATATTGTTGTTGGAAGTGATTACTAGGAAGAAGCCAACTGGTGAAATGTTCGATGTGGATATCAGCTTAAGGCAATGGGTAGGTGCAGCAATTCCAAAGATAGTGCTTGACATTGTGGATAGCAAAATCCTTCGCATGAAACATGAAGATCTTATGCTTTCGAAATTCAATAGCATAGTCTTATTGATACTAGAGTTAGGACTAGAATGTTCAAAGGACTTGCCCGAGGAAAGAATGGACATGGAAACTGTCGTGGTTAAGCTCAACAAGATCAAGTTGTTGCTTCCTTAACAAGAAAACAAGGCCGAGAGCTGCTCAGAGAATTTGAACATAGCATTTTCATATTTTACACTTAGTAGTTTCATTTCCATCGCATTGTGTGTATGACTTTGCATGATAGTTCCTAATCTTCCTTTAAGCTTTCTGAATTAGAGGAAAACAATTCAAAATGTGACTAGATTTGCAATCAAGAGTCTAGCTCATGTCCAACTTCAGAAGGTGTAGCAATTGCGATGTTCTCCAAGTAAAAACTTTGTTTAAGATTTGGTAGATTTGCAAGTGACAAACATTGTTTCCTTGAAGCTTGACGTCTTCTCATGTCACGGCAGGCATAACTCATGAGCCTTATGTGTTGAGCTGCATAGGGCCAGGCCTTTCTGGCCCACATGCCAAGCCTGAGCCCTATACCTGTTTAGGCCAATTTCGTCTTAAAATTTTCCTTTTATTTGTACAAAAAATACTTATAATTTATTTTGATCCAACAAAAGATTATTTTAACTTTTCCATATTGAAATTGTAAAGCGAAATCATATTAAATGGAATAGACAATAGCTTCACCTTAAAAAAGAAAATATAGTTATCATGGCCACATTAGACGCCTATACGGTCATCTTGATTGCCTATGCAACGTCCAATGGATAGTAATAAGACTATCATTTTAGTTGCATGGAGAAATAAAATATTGAAAGTCATTTTCTAATTGTTATAATTCTTTTCCAGAAAGCAAACATCCAATAATATCTTCTTATTCTTTCAATGATTAAAACAAACATTTATTCAAGGGCACTATAGAAATGATGAAATATAATAGGCATTTTCTTTTGTCTGTTATTACTTTCTTTGGCCTATTTTCCATTATTATCTTTCAAGTTTAATTACATTACAATATTAAATTAATACGTAACTAAGGGCTAAATGGGAAATCAAAAAGTGAGATAAAAACAATTTTTGACTTAAATATGTAGATGAAGGGCATTTTTTGTTTTGATCGGTAGAAAAAAAAACGTTATACAATGCAAATGTGAGTAAAAACTTATTATCATTGTTTTTTTTTCCCTTGAAGTTCAAGTAGAAAGATTTGAAGTCATCACTTCCAATGAATTTTACAAGAAAAGTTTCATTCGAGTAGTATTACAACAAGATGAGATACCTAAACATCAATTCAATTTGGACATTTGCCTTCTCAAAAGATCTACTAAGTGATGGTTGCTCATGATCACTTCAATCTTCTAGCTATGAACCGTTGCCTTGTGTCATTAGTCTTTCACAAAGATTTAATTGATGGTTGGGTTGTGTAGTGTGCCTTGCTCTTGCGCAGTCTGACTTTTCGATTTCAAGAGTGAAAGATGAAAATGACAAGCAATATGCAGTTTCTAAAAAAATACGTCCCATGGTCTATGGCTTAGGGTCTTCCCTTTCATAGGTTGAGGTGAGCTATTATGATCTAAATGAGATGTTATGGGGAAATCAAATAATAACCTAGAGGTCAATTGACTAGAGAAAATCAAATTTATAGGTCTATCGGTTCAATTATACATGTAAAACGGTGAGCATCCCTATATGGCCCTTTCATACCACATTCCCTTGAGTTTTGAAAACTAAAAAATCCGTTATTTGCATCAAGTGTAACCATCACATCATGTGACAATCAAGAAGTTGACTACATCGAAGCCATTCGTTCGTGGTGGACTCGGTGCCTCCTCAGGTTTCTTTGATAACACTCCAAATAGTGCATGATTCTATTCTTGTGTTCTCTGGAACCAAAAAAAAAAAAGAATAGAAATACGTTTGGTAAATTTTTTTGTTCCCATGTCGCGACCAATTTTTCGGGGTATGAACCACCTAGGGTTTGGCTAATGGATTGTTAAGCCTAGACTTAACTCGGACTCTCCCAAGCCCATACCAATTCGCGACTTAGGTTCAAGTTTTTTAACATGCAAATGGATTTTATCTAGGAGTCGCCACTAATCTATTCTTGGTGGGTCGATTAGAAACCCAAGTAAAGTAACGGGAGTTTTACTTTACTCCTACGAACCAGAGACTATGGGTACGGGGACTTGGTTACACTAGATTTCTCTAATGCCCTTTCGGTACCATTCTTTTATTTTCAAAAATGTTTGGCAAGCAGCTTGAATTGATTTTAAATTTATTTTCCTAACATGTGAGGTGATCATGCGGGTGCGAAACCACCAATTTAACACTCAGATAAACAATAAATAAATAAATTGCAAAAACTTACATCAAAACAACGAAAGCATGTGCAATGTTAAATTAAAATCCACATCAACAACCCTAGATATGGTTTCTAATTAACATACAATTTCTTTTTTTGCTTTCACTTATTCAATGAGAATCTTGCAATGCATGCTACTAATCTAACATGAAATGATATGACATGGCAACATGACCTAAACTATATGATATAAATAAGCATGCGGCCTATCCTGAAGCATGAGATGAATTTATTCTAAAAAAAATGATTTTTTTTGTATTTTCCATGAGATTTGAAATTAAGAAAAATGCAAAAATTATTTATTTAGATTAAGATTTTATCCAGCTTATATTAAGGATCAGGTCAGACTAAATCCTAATTTAAACTAAGACATTATCTTAACCTAGCAATCTCTTACCTAAGATATCATCTAAACATGCACTTAAAAAAAATGACTAACTAACCTATCATGCAATCAATCCTAATCTATATGGGATGCAAATGCGATTTTTTATTATTTTCAGGATAAATAGAACAATTAAAAGATAAACATCAAGCCATCCATAGTCATCAAAAATACTATCCACAATCCAAATTGAAATTCAAACTTGATTATTTCGCTAATAAAATCAATAAATTGATCTTAAGCCTTAAAGATCAAGATATCAATTTTATTCCCACGTGAATAATTATTCCATCAAAGCCTCATAGATAGAATAAAAATTCGTGCGGTTGCGGATTAGGCAATAAATCCTAATTGGGAATGCGCTTATCATTCAAATATGCACCTAAGATATTGAAAAGCATGTATTAGGCAATAAAATATCCAAATCAAATTTAGATAAGATAATTACCTAATTTCGCAAATAATATTGCCAAATTTGAATCGAATGGAATCCGCTCAACGGAGGCTTCAACGGTGATGATTCACGGACGACCGGCGAGATCATGCAGGGACTCGTGGCTCGGGATAGCAGTTGATGGCTCGTAGACGAGGCAAAACAAGTAGTATGAAAGATCAATGAACGTCTCCTAGTGTGGGTTAATCTTTTTTTTGACTGATGAAATTCAGCGTGGGTGCTCTCGGTAAGAGAACCTGCAAAATTGAAGGAAGACACTTCGGATTGGTGCCGGCTCAACTAACCATTAGGTGGCCCAACGGCATAGCCCCGTGGATTTGGATGAAATTCGCCACGAAGTCTTGGTCTCGTCGAGAGTAATTGGACTTTGCTTAGGATTATTCGCTGGACAGAGACCACGCTTGAAATTGCTGGGACTTAGAATGTCAGGCTTGTGGCGCGTCTGGACAGCAACTTCGGTGCAGTAACGGGAGGTGGGGATGGAGCAGCTGCGGATTGTCGGACTACTCGCGGCGTTGAAGAGCTGAGGCGCGCGGCCATCGGAGTTGCAGCATCATCAGGCAGGTCACGGTGTCGGAAGCAGTGATCGTGAACTTTAGGCTCGCCAAACGGGTCAGCGAATTCGGCACAGCAAGGGGCTGACCAATTACCTACAAAACAAAACAAAAACTCATTCATCCGGCTCGATCTAGGGACGAGCTAAATAGTGGTGCAAGAATCAGCAGGTGCTCGATGGTTCCGTGGCCGCTCGTCGAGGACAGCAGATTAGTCATGAAAGAGCAATGGCAATGTCACGGCATCAGGCCTGAACCACTATAGAATTGTCGCAAGGGACTCCACCGACGTTGGACAACGACTGACTTTGACTGTGGACTGGATTTTGCTGGACCGTGTCAAGATCGTTTGAAAACTGGACGATGACCTCGATGGAATTGCTGGAACTTAGAAGACCCTCCACTTCTCCCCTTTTTCGTGAATGAACGGGCTCCTTCGTTCGGCCGAGAGAAGTCCCTCTCTTTTCTCTCTCACGTATATGTCTCTCCTTTCCGAATTGTGGCGATATGAATTGATTGTGTGGCCTTCCTCAACCCTAGGTATTTTTTACCTATTTATAGGGCACGGATTAGGGTTTTAAAATTTTCCAAATTCATCTCCACGAAGATTTCTTTTCGAAATGCAATATTTGTTTTTTCCAAACGTAATATTTGCTTTTTCAATTGAAATCTTACAAAGATAAATCCATAAAATATCTCCGAGGATACGGGCTTGGACCGATTTGCTTTTTTCGTGGACTTAGCCCGACTCATCAACTTAAAGTTTCTGAACCATCAATTCTAATCCATCCGTCACCGGCCCAATGTAATGCAAAAAATGTAAATGCACCCTGAATCTATATGCAATTAATTAATTAACTAATATTTTTTTTAGGGTTAAAATCAATCCCTAATTTTTTAATGCAACTAATAATTAAAATGGTCACCAAAATTTAGGTGTCAACATCCGAGAACAAAAAAATTATTTTTTTATCTTGGGAATAAATTTGGAACAGAATCAAGAAATAGAAAAATTGGTTATTGTTCCCGAGAACAATTACATAATCAAACCAAAATTTTCCTCTTTTTCTTCTTTTCCTTTTCTCTTCTTCCTCATTGCCGATCGCCAGCCATGGCAATGGCCAATGACTAGCTAGGTGAGGTCCGACGATCTCGCTGGAACATGTCATGGCCGACAATCAGCTGGGCGAGTCTGACGAGCTTGTCAAAGCCTCACCAGGCCCGGATGAGGCCTAGCAAGGCTTGGGCTCGCCCAACCATCAACGAGGCTTGACCTCACTAGGCCTTGCTTCGAGACTCGGCCTCGCCAGGCGAAGGCAAGGCCGGCCTCGTGCCGGCTGGGTGAGGTCAAGCCTCACCGATCTTGCCAATGGTCATGCTAGAGAAGAAGAAGAGAGATGGAAAAGGGGGGAAAAAGAAAAAAAAGAAAAAAGAAAAAAGAGAAAAATGTAATAAAAGTAATAAGAAATTAAAGAAATTCTAATTCATAAAAGAATTTGAGATTTTACCAAAGACATTTCTATCTCGGAAATAGAAATTTTGCATAATTACCAAATGCCTTCAAATGTTTAGAAACTTGTCTAGGGAAGAGAATTATGAAAAACTATTTTTAATAAAAAATTATTCATAGTAATAGAATGGTTACCAAACGCACCTCTAGATGCTCGTCCCACATGATGAGTTGCCTAAAAATCACTTTCCATAAAGTATGCAAATCGTCATTCTTTTTTACCCTTGATAACTTTGTGCGCAAATATCCGCCAGGGTCTGTTTAATATTGGATAGTCCAAGGTAGGAGTAACATAGTTCAATTGAAATCTGACCCGAACTAACACTACGAAACCGACCTGAGACCCCAATGGCATATAACTTGAGCAATGAAGGTTTTTTTTTTTTCTTTGAAAAGGTTAAGTTAAATATGTTTTTCATATTCCCTTACGGGTCTACACATCACACATCTCCAAAGACCTTAAATTCCAAAATGAATGCAGGACAAGGAACTTGCCACACCCTTAAGAATGCCAAACTTAGTCCAGTTCGTCAACAAATTTAAGTACAAATTAATTTAGCATTGTCCAAAGAAAAACAAACTTTCTAACAAAGACCACAAGGGGAAGGTATAAAGCAAAAGCAAACAATCAACATTTTGGTCTCAATAGCAAACAGACTATCTTTGCTCAACTAAGGTCATTTTGCAAGTAAGAAATGAAGAAGACAACAATCATTAAGTGCCTAATGCAAGATATGAAGAAGTAAATTCTCAACTAAGGCACAACTTAGTTATATTGTCTCTGCCCGTTTCACTCTTTTTCTCTTTGCACTTGTTCAATGAGCGCACTTAAAAGAAAGGCCAAATTGTTCTAAACAATACATACTAGCATTTGAGGATAAGTAATTTTTGTAAGAATACATTTCACCAGCTTGGTATCAAATTAAAACGCGCATTAGCAACTCATAAAACGTAAAAATCTTGCAATTGGCTATAAAATTTATAGTTTTAATGATGTGCCTTACACGAACTCAAGCGCCCCCTCCCCCCCCCCACACACACAAAAAAGTAGTATGGTGTGCTTCTCAATTCATCAAGCTGCAATGGATATCAAAATATGACGGTACATAAAGGTTTGAAGGCTGGAGCTCATTCTACTCATCCATTCTTGAAAACAAAAGAGCCAAGTCTCTCAAGGTTTTAGGTACAACTTGATGACATTGCTTGGGAATTTTAATTGAAGTTTCAGCGAGTCAAGGCATTCTCTTTCGTGAGGAAACTATGCAACATCTCGTTGACAGAGTTTCAAGTTGTTCTCATCAAAATACTGACATAAGTATCGATCTATGGCACAAAGTCAGCGTCGGCCGGCCAAATTTGGCCGGATGGACTGAATTGACACAATTGCAAAAGGCTTAAGATTGAATTAGCCTAACAAAAATTATAATTAAATTGGAATAATTGTAACAAGTTTATGACTGTTTTGGTAATTATCTTTTAGGTTTTCAGATTTTCATTGGTTCATGATTATTATCTTTTGCTGGTGGGACAAAGAAAGATACTCAGTATGCATTTTCTACTGAAGATCCATTTATGGATATTCTTAATTGTCCCTATTTTAATTCATGCCAAAATTATTTATCCATGTTTGAATATTCACACACACACACGGGAAAATTTCAAAAAATGACTCGAAGTGTCATTATTTTCTCAAATAAGGGCCCGAAGTAGACTTTGTTTCAAATAAGGACCTAAAGTGACCGTAGTTATTTCAAATAAGGGCCTAAAGTAGCTTTGGTTATTTCAAATAAGGACTCGACCTTGCCGATCACTGACTAGCTAAATTTTTTGACCGGTCAAGGGTATTTTTGCCATTTTGCATTTCACCTTTTTTTATCTTTCCTTTCTTTTTTATCTTTTTTTTTTTTTTTGTGGTTCTTCTTCTTCCTCTTAGCCGGTCGTCGACCGGCCACTAGTGATGCCCACAGAGGGCTAAGTGAGGGACGCCCCCGCCGGCGAGGGCCACCCACGTTGGCCACAGGTGAGGGGACAGCCTCGCCTGAGCATGACGGCCTCGCCTGAGCATGGCAACCCTCGCCTAGGGGTCATTTGTGAGGTCGGCCCTACCCAGTCCCAGGCGAGGGCGGCCGACGAGGTTGCCCAACCCTCGTTGGCCTCACCTGGGGCCAGCACGGGTTAACCTCGCGGATGGCCCCTAGGCGAGGATCACCATACCTAGGTGAGGCCATCCCTCACCCAACCCTTTGTGGGCATTGCCAGTGGCCGGCTGGCCACCGGTGAAGAGGAAGAAGAACTAGCCAAAAAATGGAAAAAAAAAGGGGGGGAAATGACAAATGATGAAAATACCCTTGATCGCTGGAAAGACGGGTCCTTATTTGAAAGGGACATAGCCACTTCAAGCTCTTATTTGAAATAAACATAATCACTTTAGGTCCTCATTTGAAATAACATCCACTTTAGACCCTTATTTGAGATAATGAAGTGTGGCATCCCAAAATTCAAAGTCAAGTTATAAGGTGTGTTAAAGCCTCTAATTAGGTAATGAAATTACCTATGGTTTATGCTTTAGTCATTAGTCTCTTTTTAAGATTAGGTGATTGGTGTTTATGTTCATGAGATTTTAAATATTGTAGATTAATAATGACAATCTATGCTTGGCCATGCACCTTATGAATTAAATAAAATGTCACAAGACTTTGGCCATGTGGAATTTAAAATTTAAAATTCATAGAAGAAATTATAAAAAGGGAAAAGTTAATTTTTATTTGGTTGGGCCTTAGGCCCATTGGCCGAAGCCTTGATGGGCCAAGCTAGTCGGCCCAATTAGGCCCACGAAAGGGGGCTGTCGACCGGCCCAAGAGGAGGCCCAAGAGTGGCCGGCGCAAGCCCAAAAGCCCATTAAGACAAGTGGCAAGAAGTCTTCATGCATTGGCTTAGAGAGGGATGGCACGCATTGGCTAATTGGTGAGGCAACCTAATCATTACTAATGATGAGGTTTAGGGGAAATAAAAGGGAAGAGAGAGAGAGAGAGGTGGCCGGTTGATTCGGCCAAGAGAGGGAGAGTGGCCAAGAGGGAGGAGAAGCCGAGAGGAGGAGTCACCGTTTGTTGACACCTAAATTTTTGCATAATTTTTAGGGTTAATTTTTACTAAAAAAATAAAAAAAACACACACAAATGGCATATAGTTTAGAAACATTTTATTTTTATTTTAGGCCGCCGGTGAAATGAGGATTTTTCACATATTCCGTTCAGATTTTTCACATATTCAAGTAATATACACTGGGGGGTGTATTTTGCCTGAAAAGGGAATTTTTTTTGATGGAATATGCGGAAAAAGCAAAGAGAATATTGCACGAGCAAAATTGGAAACGAAATATGCAATAAGGATTCAATTTTTCACCCTATAAAAGGTGTGATGATGTACTGAAAAAGGGGTCGGCAAATTTTGAGAGCAAATGCGTGGAGAGGTTGATTTGAGAGGAATTTCGAAAAAAAATTTGGAGCAAAAGGGAGGGCCTTCTTCGGTTTTAGGAGAAAAAAAAAAGGAAGAGAAGAGAAAAGACGTGAGCGGCAGAGAGTGAACAGTGAGGTTGATGTGAGGAAAAAAAAAGAAAAAAAGAAAAGAAGAACCACTGTTCTTCTTCTTCGTAGGTTTGGCCTACGGTGTTCCTCTGCTACCCGAGCTACCGCGTCCTCGCAGCCGCACCACCACGCCTCCGCTTCCGCTGGCCGCCGTTGCTCGTTACTCCACCAGCGGTGACGCGACGCCAACAGACCCGAGCGCCCCAGCTCCGCCTCTGCCGTCGCCGATCTGTAGCATCGGAGACCATACTGCCCCCAATCGCCTCCGCCCAACGCTGCAGCCCAACGTCGCCGCTCTTGTCGCACCACCTCCGATCCGCCTCCACCGCGTCCGCCAGCCTCCGCGAGCAGCGCCGCCGCCCTGTCAATTGTTGCCGGGCTGCAACCTGAAGCTCGCGCAGCCCCGCGGCGCCCGCTTCCAAATCCGACGCCGCCCCATGCCGATCCACGACGCCCGCACCCAGATCCGACGTTAGCCCCGTGCCGGCCCGTGTCTTCATCCTCGCCAGAGCCCTCGCCGGAACCCTAGCCGGCAATCTTCCCCCTCGCCGGACCGGCCACCGACTTTATTTTTCTTTTTCTTTTTCAGAAAAAAAGAACAGAAAAGAAAAAAAGAAAAGCAAAAAAGAAAATTTAGGCATTTTTTGTTTATCTTATTTTGTTGTTTTATTATTTTTGCTATTTTATTTTATTTTTTTTAGTGTAATTATTCCTTTAATGTGAAATTGAAATTGCATGATATGAAATTGCCTTAAATTAGTGATTGTCGGTCCGATTTTCGCCCGAAATTCGACTTGCAATCACTTAAAAACATTCCAAAATCTCCCGCTCCGATTCGTGATTTGTGTGAAATTGCCCGATCTCATTCGATATGGTAGGTGATTTGGGTGTCAATATTGTGGTGTTACTTAAATTAGCTTTCTTTAAAAAAAAATCAAAAAATGTAGTTTTAGGGTTTGCATGTTCATAATAGGTATTTTATTTCGAATTTTCAAAAAAATAAAAAAATAAAAAATCAAATCAATTAATTTAGGTTGAGTTTTTTTAAAAACTTGGATTGCATGTTTAATTATTTGGCAATTATTAATTTCAAAATTTAAAAAAGAGGAAAAAGGGAAAAACACAAAAAAAAAAAAAATCATTATGCATATGTCATGTAAAATTAGGGCATCTTTTGCACGTCATAGCATATTAGGGTTAAATTGCATTTAGTTTAATTTTAGATGATATTTTTCTCAATTTATTATAAGTTTAGGTATTTTATTAAATAGATTGCATTTTAGGATTATTTAGGCTAAGATAATATTTTAGTTTAAATTAGGATTTGGCTCAACCTAATTCCTAATATAAATTAAATAGGATCTTAATCTAATTAGATAATTTTCACATTTTACCTAATTTCGAATTTCATGAAAAATATAAAAAATGTTATAATTAAATTAGTTTTATTATTTAGGATGAAATGCATTTTTTAGGAAAAATAAAAAATTTCATGTAAATGTCATTAAGGTTAGATTCATTGAAATGCATGTCATTTAGTATTTTTTAGGTTCATTTAATTAGAAATTACATGTCATTAGAATTAGGTCATTTAGTTAATATTGCATTGCATATTGCATGATTTTCATTAAAAAGTGAAAACAAAAAAAAGAAATTGTGTGTTAATTAGAAATATATCTAGGATTATTGATGTGGTTTAATTTAACATTACGCAATGCTTTTGTTTGCTTTAAGGTAAGTTTTTTGCAATTTAGTTATTGTTTATTTGGGTGTTAAATTGGTGGATTGTGCACCTGCATCATCGCCCCATATGTTAGGGAAATAGATTTAAATTTATCCAAACTGCTTGCAAAAACATTTTTTCAAAACAAAAGAAATGGTACCGAAAGGGCATTAGAGAAATCTAGCGTAATCAAGTCCATACCCATAGTCTCGGTTCGTAGGAGTAAAATAAATCTCCCATTATTTACTTGGGTTTATAATCGACCCACCAAAAATAGATTAGTGGCGACTCCTAATTGAAAATCAATTGTATGTTAAGAACTTGAACTTAAGTCGCGAATTGGTATGGGCTTGGGAGAGCCTGAGTTAAGTCTAGGCTTAACAATCCATTAGCCAAACCTTAGGTGGTTTGCATCCTGAAAATTTTGGTCTGGACAGCTTGGCGACTCCGCTAGGGACTTGAGTTAAAACTCTTAGTGGACTTAGGCCAATTTTCTTTTTGAAAAAATATTTTTTGTTTGACAGTGAGGATCCCAGGTACGTCCCTGACATTTATGTGTTAAATGTTCTTGCAGGATGTGAGGTATAAGGGGAAGTGTTTGGTAACCTTTGTTTTGCAGGGAGGTGTAGGAATGTATGGTTTATTTTCATATATGAAGTGCTGTTTGATTTAAACTGTTGTGCATGCTTTGCATTTATCACTACACTTTGCACACACAACCTGCCGCCGGACCTAGGCCGCATTAGGATCATCTAGAATGGTATTGAGATGTTTGCCACTCCGACCACATGCTCGCGGTATGAGTTGCCCATCTCAATCCCGAAGTTTCTTTCATGGTGTCAAGAGTACCCACCTCGGTCCGCATGCTCGCGACCCGGGTCGGCTCTTTGACCAAGCCGGAGTCATGAGGACCCAACATAGTCCACAAGCTCGTGGCTAGTCTGATCATCCTTGTGGCTCCACTTTGATAAGCCTTATAGATTAGAAATCGAGCCACTTACCATGCGCATGTCTATGTGATTGCCCATCATTGGTAAAGTAAGTTCTCTAAATTTTTGGCCTTTGCAATTTACTTACTTTATCGTATTATTTTGTCGGTCCATGGCATTAGGATTGTCCTGAGTCTTGATCAATATACAATGGGGACACCGGACATTTGAATTATTTTCCCTCCAAGGGAGGAGCTTAGCACTTGGTGGGACAAGTTAGATCAAGATGGCCGTCAGTTTGTAGAGTCACATATTGGTCGACTGCTTCCACTGCTGCGTATCAACATCCATGTCGGCCTCGTCCAAGCACTCGCCCACTGTTGGTGCCCCGAGACTTCTACCTTTATCTTCAGCGATAAGCATGAGCTCACTCCCACCTTGGAAGAGTATAGCATCGCCATAGGAAAATCCTTGAAAGCTGAATTGATTAATCCGCCTATCGGAATAGATCATGTTATGACCTTATCTGATTTTCTGAGAATTAAGGAAGACGATTTAAGAAAGGTTTTAAAAGGCTAACCACAATGCATGTCCTTTATCTTTTAAAGAATGTTTTGAAAAAGGCACTTCATTCAAATGCGAAGGTTTTCCTTTTTTAGCTTTCTTTGGGTTTGTAGTTTTCCTTACTGCAAGAATGCTATTAACCCTTTGATTGCTCAATTAGTTAAACAAGTGTTGGAAGGAAAAAAAAAATTTTGTAAATACTATTCTAACTGAAACTTTTCATTTCCCTCACTCGGTTTAAAGGAGGTGGTGATAAGACTTTCCATTCCTCTCCTGAACTTTTTGCAAATTTGGTTTCTTTCACATATAAAGGGTTTTGTGGTCTAATGACTATACATGATGTTAGTAATTCCAATCACCCTATTATGAGATTTGAGAACAACCAAAAACATGCATCGGATTATCATTATTCTAGGTGGCTAGCTTTCATGAAAAAACCAACTTCCAAGGGTTTCCTATGGCATGCTAAATGGTTCCAAGTTCGGGTAGCGAGACTCTCGTGTGGAGGAGTTGGCCCAATCCCTTTATTGGGATTCACTGCAGCATTGGAGTACTATCCGACTAGAGTGACTCGCCAATATCAAGTCGTGCAAGAGCTTCCCCCGGCGTTACAAGTAGAGCCACTCCAAGTCAGTTTTGTCGATGGAAGCCGAGGCCATGAAGATTCCATTCTCACTATCAAATCGATGTGGGACATGTGCCATCCACGAAAGCTTAAATGGCCTGAGGAAGAGTTGAAGGCAAAGAAAGGAAGCACTATGCCTCGATTAACTAAGTATATTCAACAACACAAGATTCTGAGGAGCTGCTTCCAGAAGATACCGGAGGTGCCGTTGAAGATCACCAATCAAGCTGAGAATAAACGCCTCAAAAAGAGTTGCTGAAAAAGCTCAAGAGAATAAACGATTGCACCAAATGGTGTCCTGAATGTATATTGATCAAGCCAAATGAAGTGCTTGAATCAATCTTGCTATTTTCATTTTTAGATTAATGTTTAGGGAGTTGGGGTCATTTACTTTCCTAATTCGTTTGTTTAAAACATATCGAATTTCTAGGCTTGTCAAAAGCTCCATTGATGAATAAAATTTCTAAAGTGTTGCCATGGATCAGCGTATTTTCATATGAGATACTTATTTGTGTTCATTTCTTAAAATTTAGGTGATAACAGTCCTCCACGCTCTCCCATTATCACGCGGTTAAGAGCAAGAATGGCCGAACAAACCGAAGTGCGTGATCACATCTCCACTATGGAGGAACAACTTCAACAATTAACTGCCTCTATGCAGCTACTGACAACTCAGATTCAATCCCTTCAAGCGAATCCTCCTGTACCCACTCTCTTCTAGAGATAATTGTCCGAAGCCGGCAAACAAGGCCCAAATGGGTGAGGATGACATGCCGACTGGAAGATGATCCATTCCCGATCAATGTGGAAAAGGCTAAGCTTGTCAACAATGCCTCTAAGGTGGAGCAGGATGAACGCTTCGCGGAATTGGAAGAAAAGCTTAAACAATTGCAGGAGTCATAGAGTTCACTCCCGTTTGACTTGTCCATGTACGAGAAAGTCAAGATGCCAAAGAAGTTCAAAATGCCGGATTTTGAAAAATATGATGGTACTTCATGTCCAAAAGCTCATCTTTAGATGTACCATGTGCGTATGGCTCAATATGTCAAGAATGAGCCCCTCATGATCCAATCATTCCATAGGAGTTTGACTAGGCCTGCACTAAGCTGGTATGTCATGAAGAATGTGAACCTTCTTGACACTTGGAATGAAGTAGCCGACGCATTTCTCAAGCAATACAAGTTTAACATGGATATTGTACCTTCTCGAGAGGATCTTGAGAGGATGGAGAAGAAGAGGAGCAAATCGTTCAAAGAGTATGCTGTGAGATGGTGAAATCTGGCAGCTCAAATCACTCCCGAGCCTACTGACAAGGAGTTGATGAAGTTGTTTGTCAAAACCCTCTCATTTAAGTTCCGTAACCGGATGGCCATAAAGTATGTTGAAAACTTCAATCAACTTATTCTGTTGGAGAACAAATCGAGATGGGGATAAGGGAAGGATGGTTTATTGAACCATCAAGTAGAAGATTCTTTGCCAAGAAGGATAAAGAGCCTGCTGAAGATGTGAATATGGCTTATAATCAAGAAAGTACCAATCGTGCCCCGACTATCCAAATGAATCAAAGGCAACAAGCTGCCCAAGCAAGAAGACAGTTCACCCCTCTCCCTGGATCTCCATCCCAAGTGTTGGCAATCCTAAGAAAGAAAGGTTTGCTTACTAATGAGCCGAAGCGTCCTAATCATGAAAGCATCCAAGGCTACGACCCGATGAAGAAGTGTGATTACCATAGCGGCGAATTGGGGCATTCAACTGATGAATGTTTCACTCTCAAGCATAAGATCCAAAACCTCTTAGACCCGAAGGCCTTCTCATTTCAAACTGCTCAACCGAACGTCCAGAAGAATTCTCTACCGGAGCATGAGGGTACGGTCAATGCTATCCTGGAACCAAATGTTGAAGTTGAATCGAGTTACCACTCATTTGAGTTGGTATCCACCATACATGCATCTCGAGATTCACCACCCGCTCCTGAAGTTTCAAATGTTGCCCTTATGATGGGAAGAGTGACGATTGGGAATGGTTTTGTTCCTGGTAGCGGCCTTGAAAGAAATGGTCAGAGTATTCAAAGTCCCAATGAAGTCCCTCAGAGGTCCCGTGCTGCTGGATTAGGGTACCATGGAAGAGGTGGGGAAAGTTCTGGAGGACGAAGACAGGAAAGGCGGAACCCGCCACCTGATCACGGGCAAGGAAGGCAAAACCCATTACCCCCGAACATTCGCGAGACATTCCCTGGTCCTCCGGTAATGATGCAGGATGAAGCAGAAATAATGGACACCCCGGGTCAGCCAAGCGGAAAATTCGACTATCTGGTGAAGTATTCGACTCCTCCCAGTTTCTACATTGATCCCCGCGACATTGTCTCAGATGGATGGGGTGGCATGGATGATCCGACACCCCCGGAGACAAAGAACCCCGATGATGTATTGGAAGGAATCTCTGGTCTTTTCGATGACGTCTTCATGGGGACCATTAACGAAGAACCTCTAAAGGAGAGGGTCGGATGCCCGGTGGCCTGGAATGTCTGAATGCTGAAGGTTTTTCTCGCGATGCCAGATGAGGTGCGAGTGTGTAATATGAGATGAAATTGGTGATCTGAGGAAGGGTGATATGGTGATCGAATGGAAAGTTTAAAAGTGGAAAAATTGAACTATGGCATGATGATATGCATGATATGATGACATGATATGACATGATGATGATCACCTATGGCATGATAATATTGCATGATATGATGATATATGATATGGCATGATGATATGCATGATATGATGATGATCACTCATGGCATGATGGTGATATGCACATATGATATGATGATGATGATGATGATGATGATGATGTTACATGATATGATATGATGATGTCGTGATGACGACATGAGTATGACATGATGATATGCATGATATGATGATGATCACTCATGGCATGATGGTGATATGCACATATGATATGATGATGATGATGATGACATGTGTATGATATGATGATATCATGTGTATGACATGATGATGTCATGATAATGATGACATGTGTATGATATGGGTATGACATGATGATAATGATATATGATATAATATGATGAGGATGATATGTCTATGACATAATGATGATGACACGTATGTGACATGACGATTATGATGATGCATGACGATATATGCATGGCATCAAGGTAAGTACGCATGGATGCATGAATGGCATGTATAATGTTGTGACTGTATTGTATGATACATTGAGTGGTTATTGGATTCATTTACCTGCTGAATGGTTGTACTCACCCCTTTTGGGGACCAACATTTCAGATTAGCAGCATGCCGCTCCCTGCCGTCACGCGGGGTGTGTTTTACAGTCTCCCATCCGATGTCGAGGTTGAGTGCGAGGAGTTTGGCTGTCCTTCTGTGCCTGGATTGATGTATATACGAGTGCGCTGTTTAGTCATGTACGACATAGACCTGGCTGGGGGCCTGGTTGTCCAGGAGTTCATCTCCGTCCACATTCGCCGCGACGGTGTGATGAGAGGGATGTTGCCACTGCCACTACCTAATGCACCAGGTTGGGTGTGAGGGCCGTGCGTGACGAGTAGGAGCTGGATTTTTTTGGGATAGTTAGCCGACACTGATGATGGGGATTGTTGCACGTGAGTTGTAGTGGGTCGAGGGTTCTTTTTGGGGTTTTAGGCTGGACATGGCTGAGTCTTGGCTTTTCCTTTTTGATGTATTGACCCAAAGAAATCCCATCTTGAAAATATATGTAAATAAAGTGTCGTGGCTTGTCTATTAATCATGGTGATTAGTGGTGTGTATTTGTATCATGGTTGGTAGGGGGAGAGATGGTGATGTTTTATTTTGCTTCCGCTAATGAGTCGCGCTGGGATCGTTTTAAAAAAATGTCTATGAATTACGACGCCTCTTCTAAGAAGAAAGGAAATAAGATGTAACATTGGTGCTTGTGGCGACCTACGAAGGGTTCGGGGTGCTACATCCACCGTTTTTGGTATCAGAGCAAATGGTTATAGGTGGAGTGATAAGGAGCCTCATTTGGAAATTGAGGAACATGATGACAATGCACACCATAGGATATAAAAACAAAATAATTGAATAACGGGTGATGAGAATTCACTCGTAGATCCCTAGTAGTTCATTTTGAATTGCTTTTAGGTACCAGTAACATGTATATGTTACTTATGTAGTAGTAGTAGTTGCTTTGAATGGAGCGGTGAGTCTCGAGATTATTCTGAGGCAATGCTTGAAAATTGCGAGGAAAGTCATGGTGCGAGCTGGAAGTGCTCATCCATCGAGGGCTGAAGCCTCTGCTGCAAGGGCTAAACCCCAAATGGAAGACATCCTGCATGCATTAGCCAATATTGAAAATCTGATGGAAAGGCAGGTGCAGCAACAGCCTGGAGCAGAACGCCGTACTCAAGGACTGGTGGAGCAGTTTCTGAAGCTGAAGCCACTTAAGTTCAATGGAATGGGAAGTCTTGAGGAGGCGGAGCAATGGACTGATGGGATGGAACGAATTTTCCGGCTGTTGGACTGCACTGATGCTAAGAAAATAGTTTTAGCAGAGTACCAGTTGGAGGGAAATGCAAAGTTTTGGTGGAGAGCTTCGAAGGACATAATCTTTCCACCAGGTATTGACATTAACTGGGAGGAGTTTGTTAGAGCTTTCAAAAGGAAGCATTTTTATGACTGTGCTAAGGATAGGAAGATTACACAATTTGTTAAGCTAGAACAAAAGGAGTTGACAGTAGATCAGTATGAGGCTAGATTTTCTGAATTGTCTAGATATGCTCCTAGATTGATTGAGGATCAGGAGGAAAAGGCTAAGAGATTTCTGAAAGGGCTGAGGACTGACATTAGAAAGCAAGCGGGTGCCTTTGAATATAAGAGATTATAATGAGATTTATGAAAAGGGCACTTGATTAATGGAGCGAGAACTGTTGAGAGAACCGTCGGAGTTTAAGAAACCGCTGAATTTTAATGATGTGAGAAGGGGTAAGAGACCTTATTCTGGTCAAGGTCAGACCTAGAATGTGAAGAAGAAAAGTAATTTTGGAAATTTTGGAGGAGCAAGAAATGGTCCGAACATAGGGAAAGCACCCTATAAGCCTGGTGTTTGTCAAAAGTGTAATGGGCGCCATGGCCCAGGACCTTGCACTGGACGACTGAAATGTTTTGGTTGTGGACAAATGGGTCATCTTAGGAGAAGTTGCCCACAAGAGAGGTCGCAAGTGAGTGTTGGCTCGGTGCGACAGGGATATCAGAGTGCTGTTAGATCAAACCCACAAGGAAATCCTCAGAGGCCACCAGCACAAGGAAGGGTGTATGCGGTCACCCAAGAGGAAGCGGAAGCTTCCAAAAATGTTATCTCAAGTACGATTCTTATAAATGGTGAAAAGGCATATGCATTGTTTGATACGGGTGCAACGCATTCGTTTGTGTTTGAAAGATATAGACGTTTGAATAAGATAGAAGTTATGCCTCTTGAGACGTCTCTTTGTGTTTCCACGCCTTTAAAGGATATGGTATTGTCTACGCTGGTGTGTGGAAATTGTAAGATATCAATGGGAGGAAAAGATATGGAAATAGACTTGGTTGTAATGGCTATGTATGATTTTGACGTTATTATAGGAATGGACTGGCTTCGTAAGTATCGGGCTAGAATGGATTGTTATAGAAGAGTGGTTCAATTGGTTTTACCTGATTAGTCTAGTTGTGAATTTTTAGGAGGTCAGACCCATCTTCCTGTAGCACTTAGTTCGGCAGTAGAAGCCTATAAGTTACTTGACAAAGGATGCCAAGGGTACCTAGCCATAGTTAGCCATAGTTAGAGATTATGCAAGGGAGGAGCCAAAACTTGAGGAAGTTCGTGTAGTTAACGAATTTCAAGATGTATTCCCTGAGGAATTGCTTGGATTGCCGCCAGAGTGGGAGATTGAATTTGAAATTGAATTAATGCCTAGAAACAGGACCAATATCAAAAGCCCCATATAGGATGGCCTTAGTTGAATTGAAGGAGTTGAAAGTGCAAGCTGCGGGGAGTTGCTTGACAAAGATTCATTAGACCAAGTGCTTCACCTTGAGGGTGCACCGGTCTTGTTTGTGAAAAAGAAAGATGGATCGATGCGCTTGTGTATTGACTATAGGCAGCTGAACTAGGTGACCATTAAGAATAAGTACCCTTTGCCTAGAATTGATGACCTGTTTGACCAACTCCGGGGAAGTTCGGTCTTCTCTAAGATTGACTTGAGGTCGGGATACCATCGGTTAAGAATTAAGAAGGAGGACATTCCTAAAACTACGTTCGGGACTCGTTATGGACACTACGAGTTCCTTGTTATGCCATTTGGATTGACTAACGCGCCGGCTGCATTTATGGATCGATGAATAGAATATTTCAGCCTTATTTAGACCGGTTTGTAATTGTTTTTATTGATGATATTCTAGTATATTCAAAAGGGCCTAAAGAACATGAGCAACATTTTAGGATAGTTTTGCGGACCTTGAGAGAGCATAAGTTGTATGCTAAGTTTAGTAAGTGTGAGTTCTGGTTGGACCAAATAATATTTTTAGGGCATGTGGTGTCAGGAAAAGGAATTGCAGTAGACCCGGCAAAAGTTGAAATGGTAGTAAATTGGTCGAGACCAACGACACCCACTGAAATATGAAGTTTCTTAGGATTGGCTGGTTATTATAGGAGGTTCATTGAAGGATTTTCACGACTAGCAGGACCTTTAACTAAATTGACTCGGAAAAATGTAAAATTTGAATGGAATGGGGAATGTGAAAGGAGTTTCCAAGAGCTCAAAAGGAAATTGACTTCAACTCCAATCCTAACTATACCTACTGGACCTAATGGTTTCACAGTGTATAGTGATGCATCTCACAAAGGACTGGGATGTGTTTTGATGCAGCATGGCAAGGTTGTAGCCTATGCATCTAGACAATTGAAACCCCATGAGCTGAATTACCCGACGCACGATTTAGAACTAGCAGCTATAGTGTTTGCCTTGAAGATATGGAGACACTATTTGTATGGGGAGAAGTTTGAGATTTATACGGATCATAAGAGTTTGAAGTATCTGTTCTCACAAAAGGAGTTGAACATGAGACAAAGGAGGTGGATGGAATTGTTAAAGGATTATGATTGTGAGATAAGATATCATCCAGGGAAAGCGAATAG
The DNA here is from genome assembly GCA_014182545.1 of Eucalyptus globulus. Lineage (NCBI taxonomy): Eukaryota > Viridiplantae > Streptophyta > Magnoliopsida > Myrtales > Myrtaceae > Eucalyptus > Eucalyptus globulus. Next base: position 16,475,355 of record CM024719.1, read on the forward strand.
AGTAGCGGATGCTCTTAGTCGTAAGTCGGCTATGGAAATGGCCAGTTTAAGGATGGCAGAATGGGAATTGTTAGAATCTGTAGCAGACTCAGAATTTAAATTGGAAATGGATTGTCTTACTGGTATGCTAAGTGCATTAAGAATAGAACCTGAAATTATTCGGAAAATTAAAATCCTGCAAGAATCTGACCCATAGATTTTGAAAGTGAAAGATGCGGTATCTTTAGGAAAAAGATCGGAATTTCAAGTCTCTGATGATGGAATAGTAAGATGTCAAGGACGACTTTGTGTTCCTGACAATGAAGAATTGAGGAAGGAAATTTTGTCAAAGGCACATAAGAGTAATTATAGTATCCACCCAGGTAGTACAAAGATGTACAGGAATTTGCGTCAGCAATTTTGGTGGAATGGTATGAAGGCAAATACGGCTAAGCACGTTTCTCAATGTTTGACGTGCCAACAAGTAAAAGCAGAACATCGTAAACCCGTAGGACTCTTGAGACCATTAGACATTCCATAATGGAAATGGGAACATATAACGATGGACTTTGTGCAAGGATTGCCAAGGACGTCAAGCAGTCATGACTCAATTTGGGTTATAGTGGATCGTTTGACTAAATCGGCTCATTTCTTAGCGATTCGCATGGACTACCCAATGGATAAGTATGCGGACATGTATGTAAGTCAAGTGGTACGCTTACATGGTGTTCCAGTGACCATTACTTCAGATCGGGACTTAAGGTTTGCTTCAAATTTTTGGCAAAGTCTTCAGATTGCATTAGGAACTAAGCTTCAGTTTAGTACTGCTTTTCATCCCCAGACAGATGGATAAACAGAAAGAATAATCCAGATATTAGAGGATATGTTAAGGGCTTGTGCAATCAATTTCAAAGGAAATTGGGATGAAAGATTGCATTTAGTGGAGTTTGCCTATAATAATAGTTTTCAGAAAAGTATAGGCATGGCTCCCCATGAGGCATTATATGGAAGGAGATGTAGGACTCACATCATTTGGAGTGAAGTAGGTGAAAGGAAATTGACGGGACTGAACTGGTACAAGTTACCACTTGAGGCTGTTGAAATTATTAGAGGAAGGCTTAAAACAGCTCGAATAGACAAAAGGACTATGCAGATAGGCGTAGAAGGCCTTTGGAATTTAGTGTAGGAGACCATGTATTCCTTAAGGTATCTCCAATGAAAGGGATATCTCGATTCAGGATGAAGGGTAAGTTAAGCCCTAGATTTGTTGGACTTTTTGAAATACTCGAGAGGATAGGGGATGTAGCTTATCGCTTAGCGCTACCTCATAAGTTAGGAAATCTGCACGATGTGTTTCATGTATCGATGTTGAGAAAGTACCAGCTGGATCCTGGTCACATACTCGATCATGAAGCCATCAAAGTGGATGAGAAAGTAAGGTACATTGAAGAACCTATGCAGATATTGGATTGAAAGGAGCAAATTCTTAGGACTAAGAAGATTCCTCTGGTTAAGGTATTATGGCGACACCATGATGTGGAGGAAGCCACATGGGAAAGTGAGGATCGAGATGAAGGAAAAGTACCCTATTTTATTTCAAGAAGGCACGAGTGGTGTCTAATTTCGAGGACGAAATTCTCTAAGGAGGAGAATTGTGGCATCCCAAAATTCAAAGTCAAGTTATAAGGTGTGTTAAAACCTCTAATTAGGTAATGAAATTACCTATGGTTTATATCTTTAGCCATTAGTCTCTTTTTAGATTAGGTGATTTGTGTTTATGTTCATGAGATTTTAAATATTGTAGATTAATAATGATAATCTATGCTTGGCCATGCACCTTATGAATTAAATAAAATGTCACAAGACTTTGGCCATGTGGAATTTAAAATCTAAAATTTATAGAAGAAATTATAAAAAAAAAGGGGAAAAGTTAATTTTTATTTTCGGCCTTACGCCTATTGGCCGAAGCCTTGATGGGCCAAGCTAGTCAGCCCAATTAGGCCCACGAAAGGGGGCTGTCGACCAGCCCAAGAAGAGGCCCAAGAGTGGCCGGCCCAAGCCCAAAAGCCCAAGCCCATTATGCATGCATTGAGACAAGTGGCACAAAGAAAGATGGCATGCATTGGCTAATTAGGAGGTAACCTAATCATTACTAATGATGAGGTTTAGGGGAAATAAAAGGGAAGAGGAGAGAGAGAGGTGGCCGGTTAGCCATTCGGCCAAGAGAGGGAGAGAGAGAGAGAGAGATTTCGCGAGAGAGAGGGAGAGTGAGGCCGAGAGGGAGGAGAAGCCAAGAGGAGGAGTCGCCGCCCGTCCGCCGTGTTCGCCGCCGTGTGCCGTCGTCCGTTCGGTCTAGAGGCAAGTTGGGGTCCTCTTGCTGCTCTTGCATGTGTGTATGTTATATTGTAGAAAAGTCGAATTTTGAGTGATTGGAAGGGAGAAACCGAAGCTTGGATGACTTGTTCTTGAGTAAGGTTACTGTTTTCGTTTGAATCCGCTCGAGTCAGAATGTTGTGAGAGCTTGCATGCATGTTTAGAGTTCAATTTTGGCTTTTATCTCTTCATAAAAGTTGTAGATAACATCTTAAACTACAACATATTAAAATTTGGTGGAAAATGATGGAGATTTGAGGGGTCAAACTCTCATCCTACGGAGACCTCAGATCTGGAACGATTTCACTGACCTTTTGATGGATTTGTGGTTGCATGTTGATTTGTGCTATGAATCTCTCTTCTATTTCTTCATTAAATTTGTAGGGGACATCTTAAACTACAACATACTCAAATTTGAAGTGAAATGAACAAGTACAACCTAGTAAATCGACTAGATCTTGAAGTCGGTAATTCTGGAGATGTATTACAGGACACCCAAGACTTCATGGACCTAAATGACGACTATAATCTGGATATTTGACTTAGATCTCTTCATGAAACTTGTAGAAAACATCTTGATGAAGAACATATTCAAATTTCAGAGGAAACGAAGAAGAATAGGTAGGTGAAAAATCAGTATTTCGGAGAAGCATGCACTGGACGTTTCGGTGTTGGATCCAGATGTTTCGTGAGACTGTAGAAATTAATATAACAATAATCTGACTTGGAAGTGTTCATTAAAAATGTACTTTAATGTCTTGGCTATAACTTGGTAAAATTTCGTAATTTTTGGAGGACGTATGGATATTTTAATCGAATTTCTTCGGAAACTGTGCATTCTGATTTCATCCGAAAATTACATGCTGTTTTGTGTGAATTATGGAATTGTGTAGAATTCTATTTGGCCATGTATTTTGCATGAAATCATTATCCTATTGTCTTGATTATCACTTGCCTTAATTTTTATGATTTTTGAGAATTATATAGATATTAAATTAATATTTTTGAAAATGGCACAAGCTGGAATTTAAATAAATGTAAAAAGGGCATGATAAATGGATTATTTTATTTGGCATAAATTCCATTAAATTTTATTTCATAAATAATTGTACCATGTAGCATGTATGGTGAGGTCTTGATGTATGCATGACAATGAATTGAGATGCATGTATGAATTCCATGCTGAATATGATTTTGTTTGCCATCACATCATATGCCATGCTAAATTAAGACCGAAATGGGGGAACATGAATAATGTTAAATGAGGAGATTGTTGTGGCGGATGATAATGCCCGGAATGTATAGAGATACATTGCCGGATGACCCTGAGAGTTTCAGGATGCCCGGAAAGTTGGGGGTGCCGGAAGCCCTGGAGGTTTTTGCCCAGGGGGATGCCTCGCGATGCCAGGTTGGGGTGCGGGATGCCCGGCCAAGGAGTGTAAATGCTGGAAGCCTCGGAGGTCTTTGCCCGAGGGGATGCCTCGTGATGCCAGTTGGGATGCGAGATGCCCGGAATGTGGAGGGCCGGATGCCCGGTGGCCTGGAATGGCTGAATGCCGAAGGTTTTTCTCGCGATGCTAGATGAGGCACGAGTGTGTAATATGAGATGAAATTGGTGATCCAAGGAAGGGTGATATGGTGATCGAATGGAAAGTTTAAAAGTGGAAAAAAAAAATTTTGAACTATGGCATGATGATATGCATGATATGATGACATGATATGACATGATGATGATCACCTATGCCATGATAATATTGCATGATATAATGATGATATATGATATGGCATGATGATATGCATGATATGATGATATGCTCATGGCATGATGGTGATATGCACATATGATATGATGATGATGATGATGATGATGATGATGATGTTACATGATATGATGATGTCATGATGACATGCATGTATGATGATGATGATATGCATGATATGATCATGATCACTCATGGCATGATGGTGATATGCACATATGATATGATGATGATGATGATGATGTGTATGATATGATGATGTCATGTGTATGACATGATGAGGTCATGATAATGATGACATGTATATGATATGGGTATGGCATAATGATAATGATATATGATATAATATGATGAGGATGATATGTCTAGGACATAATGATGATGACATGTATATGATATGGGTATGACATGATGATAATGATATATGATATAATATGATGAGGATGATATGTCCAGGAGTTCATCTCCGTCCACATTCGCCGCGACGATGTGATGAGAGGGATGTTGCCACCGCCACCGCCTGATGCACCGGGTTAGGTGTGAGGGCCGTGCGTGATGAGTAGGAGCTGGATTTTTTAGGATAGTTAGCCGACACTGATGATGGGGATTGTTGCACGTGAGTTGTAGCGGGTCGAGGGTTCTTTTTGGGGTTTTAGGCCGAACATGGCTGAGTCCTAGCTTTTCCTTTTAGATGTATCGACCCAAAGAAATCCCATCTTGAAAATATATGTAAATAAAGTGTCGTGGCTTGTCTATTAATCATGGTGATTAGTGGTGTGTATTTGTATCATGGTTGGTAGGGGGAGAGATGGTGATGTTTTATTTTGCTTCCGATAATGAGTCGCGTTGGGACCGTTTTTAAAAAAAGAAAAAAAAATATCTATGAATTACGACGCCTCTTCTAAGTAATAAAAAGGGTAATAAGGTGCAACATTGGTGCTTGTGGTGACCTACGAAGGGTTCGGGGTGCTACATGAAGGCACTTAAGGTTTTTATTTGAAACAAAGTCCACTTCTGGCCCTTATTTGAGAAAAAGATGGTACTTCTTATCCCTTTTTGGAATTTTCCCCACACAAACACACACATATAGAATATTCATGATCTATATCCTAAAAGCATATATTTCATCCCAAAATGTCCAACTCAAACAAATGGAAAAAGGCTTTTTCATCTACTTCCGATATTTAATCATTGGGGCAAACCCTAATCACTACCATTTTCACATGGGAAGGGGGAAGTGAGAGTTTGAATCTCCACATTTTCAAAGAGGTTGGGGTTTGGGGTGAGGATGATTAACTTTAGGTGTGGATTTTGACTCTCACGCTCTGTAAAAAGGTAGGACAAAATTTTGAAAGTGAGTTGAGAGTTAGAGTAAAACTTAAAAAAAAAAAGAAAAAAAGAAAGAAGCTTCCTCTATTCCTTGAACTACCATGCTGACACACAGGCGCATATATATATATATATATATGTCGTCATGATGTGAGGTACGAGGTTCGAGGATATGATTCATCGGCAGAATGCCTTTCGTCAGCCATGATGTAGACTTGAAATGCTTTGAAATTTATGCTAGGCACTAAAATATGGAACCAAGACGCTACCTGACTTGATTTCAAAAGGATACTACCGCCCTGTAATATCTTTGCTGATTGTTTTGTTCGTCCAACGGTGTCCTTTTCTTCTTCCTTTTCAATCCCCCTTCTCCTCCTCCGTCACTTGCAACTCAAAATCCCATCCCTCTTTGATCATCTTCGGTTGTTGCCGTTGTGACTTCTGAGTTCGGACAGGTGAACGGACGGTGAACGAGCGACGACAGTGCTAGGCAATGAAGCAACAGCGAGCATGACCAACGTGTCGCGACCATATTTTTCGGGTGTGAACCGCCTAGGGTTTGGCTATTGGATTGTTAAGCCTAGACTTAACTCGGGCTGTCGCAATCCCATACCAATTCGCGACTTAGGTTCAAATTCTTAACATGCAATTGATTTTCAATTAGGAGTCGCCACTAATCTATTTTTGGTGGGTCGATTAGAATCCCAAGTAAAGTAATGGGAGATTTACTTTACTCCTACGAACCAGAGATTTATGAGTTCGGGGACTTGGTTACGCTAGATTTCTCTAACGCCCTTTCGGTACCTTTCTCTTTTATTTTGAAAAATGTTTGGCAATCAGCTTGAATTAATTTTAAATATATTTCCCTAACATGTAAAGTGACCATGCGAGTGCGCAAGCCACAAATTTAACATCCAAAAAAATAATGAATAGATTGCAAAACTTACCTCAAAGCAATGAAAGCATTTGCAATGTTAAATTAAAATCCACATCAACAACCCTAGATATGGTTTCTAATTAACACACAATTTCTCTTTTTTTGTTTTCAATTATTTAATGAAAATTATGCAATATGCAATGCAATATTAACTAAATGACCTAATTCTAATGACATGCAATTTCTAATTAAATGGACCTAATAACAATCTCTAAACGCGTGTATTTCATGAATCTAACCATATATGACATCTACATGACATTTTTTATTTTTCTAAAAATGCAATCTATCCTAGAGAATGGAACTAATTTATTCTAAGACATTTTTTTTTTTTTTGTATTTTTTTATGAAATTCGGAATTAGATAAAATGTGAAAATTATCTAATTAGATTAAGATTCTATTCAATTTGTATTAGGAATTAGGTTGAACCAAATCCTAATTTAAACTAAAATATTATCTTAACCCAAATAATCCTAAAATGCAAATCTATCTAATATCTAAACTTATAATAAATTAAGAAAATTATTATCTAGAATTAAACTAAGTGCAATTTTACCCTAATTTGCAATAACGTACAAAATATGCCCTAATTCTACATGACATATGCATGATGATTTTTTCTGTTTTTTTTTATTTAGAAATTTAAAATTGCCAAATAATTAAACGTGCAATTTAGATTAAAAAAAACTAACATCCTAACTGAACGCAATTTTTTTTTTTTTGGATTTTTATTTAAGGAATTCGAAATAAATAAATTTCCTATTCTAAACATGCAAAATAACCCTAAAACAAGTAATATTCTAATATGGACCTAATCTAACTCAAATATATATTCTCGGGTTTTTCTCTTACGGGAGCAATCAAATAGAGGCATCAAGAAAGCACGGCACCAAATCAAGCAAGATATCATCTATGTCCATTTAATTTTGGGAAATAAATTGACGAATCGTATCTCGCGCATGAGATCGGATTGGCCAATTTTAAAATAAAATCACGAATCGTATCTCGAGCGTGAGATTGGATTGGTGATTTTTCCGTACGATTGCAAGCCGTATTTTGAGCGTGAAATCGGACCGTCAATCATATGTACGTTGCGAAATTAGGAAGATTTCCCAATTTAGAAGGCTACTCGAAATTACGGATGTCATAGCATATCGGGAATTTCCATCATGTGCATCAACGGATATTTCAAATAAGGAAACTGAATATTCGGAAATCAAATAAAATGAAATTTTTACCTAATCCGATATTGATTTCCAAATTTGGACCTTGCGCAATCGGACCGGGATCGCAATCGGCGGGCAACAGGGTGGTGGATGACAACTACTGGTGGATCGTGGTGGCGATCTGCTGCAGACGGTGGTTCGGCTTGGACAGCAGCCGAGATGGTGGACTCACGGTGATGCCTCGATGATTTGAGACAGGTGATGGCTCACAAGGCAGTGGGGAGGTGCACGGCTAACTCCCAGCCTTACGGCAGAGACTTCTCGGAATGCCTGCAACACTAGGAATTAGAAAAGACAATTAGGAGCAGGTGTAAACCTTTCTTTGTTTTCGTTTTATATATATGCACCAAGATCTATGGTTGAGGATGATGGCTAAGTGGAGATTCCCTTGCTACGTTTACCCTCCTCAAGGTCCAGACGGTGGAGAAATTTTGACTGGCTTCGCTCGCTGGATTCAGATGAAATTCAATGGGAAATCTGGGTCTCGCCGAGCAGTGCTTGGACTTTGCTGGAAGTTGCTCACCGACCTGGAATTGCTGGAGATTCTGGTTTCGCTGCAAGGACTGACAAACCAAACCAAAAATCACCACTCTGCTTCATCTCTCAGGGTATCAAGTTCCCTTGTATTGATCTTCCGTTGACCTACAAAGAGAAAAAGAATAAAGAAATTTTTTTTTCTTTCTTACCTCTCCTCCCAATTGTGGCTGTCGTTTTTTATATCAAGGAATTCAATCAACATTAGAATATTTCAAGGAGTGGCAACAGAATATATGGGAACCAAATCAACCAAAATTCTTAGCTAGCCCTTGATGTCACTCGGATGTGTTTCCAAATTTGGACTTGTCGGACGGCAGGAGTGGGGATGGTCACCGTGGCTTGCAAATCACAGTCGGGATCATCGAGAGCGGATTCAATTCATGTGTGGTGGAATCCTTTCTTCAGACGTGTGGATGTGTTCTCTGCTTCTTTGATCAGCACACATCTTTATAAAAATTTTAATGTACCCACCGCCACATGTTGCTTGGATGAGCGTCAAGGTGGAGCAAATTGTAGGATTGAACTGCTAGTACTCGTAGCTCGCAGATGCTTCATCAGAGGGGATCACGATGCATCTGAGGATGCTAGTGCAGCAGCTCGTCCCGGTGGTGGTTTCGCAATGTGGGGCAGCGTTGCGAGCACGAGAGTGCGGCGATGTGTCTGGCGGGACTCACATGGCAAGGGAATCTCGACCAAGCTTGGTGGAGCACTCTATCTCTCTCTTATCTCACGGTGTCTATGTATTCAGAGTCCCCCCTCAATGTGGCCGTATGTATCAATATGTGTGTCCTCACTGAAAACCCTATACGACTAATCTATTTATAAGCCTCAGACTAGGGTTTTAATTTTTTCCAAATTGATATCCACAAAGATTCTCTTTCTTCAAAATGTAATATTCCCCTTTCACATCTGCCCTATCCAAAAAATTCATCATATCCCAGAAAATTTCAAAATTTTATTTTCTCATGATAATTTCCGATCATAAAAAAAACGGGCATGGGCTAATTTGCTCGTTTCGTGGGCTTAGTCCGACGCAGTCAATTCAAAGCTCGAGAATCACTAATTCAAACCCATCCGCCACCAGTCTAATAAATGCAAAAAATGCAAATGCACCTAAATCTATATGCTATGCAATTAATTAATTAACTAATATATTTTTTTAGGGATTAAAATTAATCCCTAATTTTTTAATACAATAAATGAATAAACGGGTCGTCAAAATTTAGGTGTCAACACAATGCAAATGCTGGAGTCTCGACTTGGACTCCTGACCACATCGATCTCCTAAGCTCCGATATTCCACAGTTGGCGTCACTGCTCAAATAGGTCAGTTTGTCCTCTATTTTAGTTTGATTTCCGATGATGAAAGCCGATGTATCCAAGGTTTTGATCTATGTTGACACGGGCGGATGGATCCAATCTGTTGGCCTCAAGCATGCTTGGATTCTGGCTTTTTCTCTACATTGCAGTTTCACGTTCGAGGTGGTATATTTCTTAACACCATTCTAAAATATCCTATGGCGGCCCAGGTCTGGCGGCCAAGTTGTGTGTGCCACGTATAATACTAAAACATTAAAGCATGTACAGCAGTTTATAATCACAAAACATTTTATTTTAATTAAATTAAAATTGATCCCTAAGTTACTAACTTGCACAAAAAATACCAAAGTCGGGAAAACATTTAAACAAGACAAAAATGCCTAATTCCACCAAAAAAAAAAAAAAAATTCCCAATTGACTCGTCAACCTGTATGGGGGCGGCAGAAGATAATGGCCCACTAAGTGTTAGACTTAATCTAGGTTCTCCCAATCCCACAAATTCATAATTTATAGTTTGAGTTTTTAACTTGCAAGTTAATTTTAAATAGGAGTCATCACTGGAGTGGATCGATTAGAAAATATATATATATAAATTGGGAGAAATATTTTACTTCTTGGCAACTAGAAAAACTATGATCGGGGACTTAATTAAAGTTAATTAACTAATGCCATACGGTATCTAATCTCGATTTTTTTTTATTTTAAGGATTTTCCATGTATTTGTGGAGAATAAAAACTATTTTTTTTGGCTTTTTTCTGATTTTTTTTGTAAATCATTTTTGCAATTTTTATTTTTAAAAAAAAATTCGGATTTTTAATTTAAAAAAAAAAAAGCTGCCCGGGTTGGTGAGACCCACAAGCCGGCCTGACTGGGATCCGGCCCGACCGACCCAGGTCACGCCTTTGGGGGCTAGAGATGAGGCTCCACCCCACTGTCTCTCTCTCTTCTTCTTTTTTCACTTTCTTTTATTCCGTTTTTTTTTTTTACTTTTCTTTCCCTCTTTCCTCACTTTCTCTCTCTCTCTCCCTCCCTGCACGTTGCAGACCAGACGAGAGTAGCCTACTTTATTGATCGAGAGACGGAAGGGACCCTTTTTCTTTTATAATATTGTTGCCTCTCCCCCTTATGTTTTCTTTCCTTTTTCTTTTTATTCATTTCCTTTTATTTTTTCCTTTCCTCCCCATGCGAGAGCCGCTCACCGAGCCCCCCTCCAAGAAGAACACATGCGAACTCCAACTTCCGACGGACCGAGAAGACCCGTTAGCTCAAACGCCGAGAAAACACCAGTATAGTATATTTAAAAAAGGGATATGTGCAACACAAGTCCTAAAACTTACAAGGAAAGTACAGTTGAGTCATAAAACTTACATAAAATGCAATCAAGTCCTAAAACTTGTTAAATTGGTTCAATTAAGTCCTAAATTTAACATCGTCAGATTTACTGACGGAAAACGCTGATATGGCATTTTAAATGATTTTTTGTTATACACATGGCTTTTAACATTATTTTTATTATTGTTTAAATTAATTTAAAAACAGAAAAGGAAAGGCTAAATTTATTTAAAAAAAAACAAAACTGTGCAAAAAAAAAAAAAAAAAAAAAAAGGCAGTGGTGCTTCCGCCGCCACCATCTCAGTGGCCGGCGGCGCAGCGGCGGCAGCGGCGTGGCCTGCCCTCGCCGGCCCTCACGGGGGGCTAGCGACCATCACTTGCCCTGGGCGAGGCCTTGCTGGCCCTCGCCTGGGGTCGGCGATGCTTGCATGGGGAGGAACGGTGTCCCGGACGCAGGATCGGGTGGAGTCGTTGGTGGTGGTGGGCGGCGAGCGGTAGTCCGGTGCGGCAATGGCGTCGAGAGGGTCGGCGGAAGGACGTCGGGGAATGGTAGCAGCCCGGCACCGCAAGGGTCACGGTTGGTTTCTTTGGGGGCAGCGTCGGGGCTACGAAGGCACCGCTCAACGGTAGTGCAGGTGCGGCGACGGCGACGGAAGCCACGCCCTCGGAACCACTCACTCGGATCTGGATAGCGTCGGGGCACGAGTCGGGAGTGCAACGGAGCTGAATCGCGCCCGGATGCGGCGAGCATCGCCGACCCCGGTGAGGAGCCGGGCGAGGCCTCCCACGGGGAGGGCGAGGGTCGCCGACCCCTGTGAGGGCCTACATGCCCGGATGCAGGCATCCTCGCCCGGCTTTGGCGGGGTGGTGGTCGGGCCTCGCACAGGGCGGCGAGCCTCGCCAAGGCGAGCCCGGGGCCGGCGATGGGCGGGGTTGCAGTGGAAATGCCACCAGTGCCATTTTCTTTTTCTTTTTTCTTTTTAACGGTTTTGTTTTTTAAATAAATTTTAGTTTTTCATTTTTAGTTTTTAAATCCATTTTTTAAAATTTTTGAAGAAAAATAATTTAAAAAAGCCACATGGAAAATATAAATTCATTTAAAATATGACGTCAACGCCACGTCAGCATTTTCCGTTAGTAAATTCGACGGTGTTAAATTTATTACTCAATTGAACCAATTTGACAAATTTTAAGATTTGATTGCATTTTTTGTAACTTTTAAGACTCAATTGCACTTTCCTTGTAAGTTTTAGGACTTGTGTTGCACATATCCCTTTAAAAAAAAAAAAAAACTTGGACACCATTAGAGCCGTAACCAGCGGTCGCGTGGCCGTCATCCATGGCCGTGACCACCGCCACAACCCTTTGCCGGCCGAGAACCGATCGTTTTGCGGAAACACGATGTGCAAGACGCATCTAACAAGCAACGAGCGCTCGCGGTGGACAAAAAATTAAAAACAATAGCACCAATCCTCCTCAGGCATTTCATGTGTCAAGCATCAAGAGGAGATTTTGTATGTGTCCGAATCTCAAACTCAGACCACGACCGGTCAACAATGCATACGCAGGGGACAACTTCAGCATGGTACGAACGACACACAGCACACCTCGACCAAAAACAGGAACGCGAGCGTGCATGTATTGGGCATTTCAGTAAACACGTAACGTGCGTCGTATGTGGGGTGAGAAACGCGAACAACAGCGCCCTGATTCAAGTCGAGACTCACGGCAATCAACGGACTATACCTCGAAACCACAGAACACACATGAGGAAGGCCGGAACTCGCTCGGGCCAGGCAACGGCAGCCCGGTCCGGCGAGCCCGAAACAGAGAACGAAAGGAAAGAAAAGAGGGGCCGTCAACGGCGTTCCCTGCCTAGCTCGAAGATGTCGGATGGCGGACGAGCTTAATAGATCGGGCTGTGTCCGTCCACCTCGCTCGTTCCCGAGCCGGGATCCTCGGGAAACCGACCCCAACTCAACAAAAGTGGGACCTGCCGCAGCTTCGACGGGAACAAGGCATGCCGGCGACCGGCGACTTCACCTCGCCACTCACACTCAATCTCTGCTCGAGCTCCCTCTCTCCCAGATCTCAAGCTTCTCTCGCTCGCTCAGATCTCTCGGGCTTCTTGGATGTCTGTCCGATGTCTCTCTCTTCGTATTGTCTCCTTCTTTGGCTTGCGAACGCCCTATTTATAGGCTGAGGAGGCCGGTCGACGGAGGTGGTCCGGCCGCCGATCCTCGGCACGCCGACCGGCCTTGGTGCGGCCGAACTGGTGTCACATCCCCTATTCTCCGCGAAGGCCTGCTCGGTATTAAAGACGCGTCCCGTCCGTCCGGTTTTCTCGCTGGATTTTACGCTGCTCCGTCCGGCGGCATTGATGGCGCGCCTCCTCCGTCGTCGGTCTACCCTGCTCCGCCTCGGCATGGCGTCCTTCACGCGCGTGAGCCGCGGAGGGCAAGAGGAGGAAGAAGAAAAGGGGAGGGGGCCGGGCCAAAGGAGAAAAAACGGGTAATGGGCCTCAGGCCCGCGTGGGGATGAAAGGAGAAGGGAAGAACGAGAGGGGGCCCAGCCCCCATTGGCCCCCATTTTTTGAAAATTTCTTTTTTTTTCAAAAAATAATTATCCGAAAATAGGGTAAGATAAAAGAAACTAAAATAGAAAATAAAAATTAGTAGATGCAAATAATGTTAATACCTAGGTGATGCGAAAATCATTTTTGTTAGAGCCATATTAGTCCCTAATTTTCTATACAATTTAATTCTAAATATTTAATCAAAATTTAAGTGTCGTGATCAATCATGAAATAAGGCAGGATTTGAAGGAGGAGGTCTTCGTCTAGAGCAAGCGGTTCTTTGGTTTGCCATTGAGCAGGGAGATGAAGCTGTTGAGGAACAAGAAGAACAGAGGGTTTGCTTCTCGGTTTGATTAAGTCCTCAATCCTCGGAAACAAATTAACGGTTCATTTTGATGACTTTATCCGTTCCTTTTGGGTGTCGAATTACTGAAGACATTGCTGATTAAAAAGGATTTGGATGAATACTTGGTGATTTTGATAGCTTCCTGTAATCAGAAGAGTAACTGCCTTGGAAAGGGAAGTGAGGACATATCATCAGAACTGATACAGATATCCATGAGCTCTAAGCCAAACATTTAGCTGAAACTTGTTATTATCAATCTGCTTATCATTTCTGAGGATTGTTTGAGTAGTAATGATTCCATTGACGACTTATAGGAGATTATAAGGAGGGATTCCACATAGGAGTGGAAGTATCGGAGGATGATCCTGATGCGTAGAAGCCTTATTTCGGACCAAACATCTGGCCTTCTGAGGTAGACAGTTGCTTTCTACCATCTCTGTCCACCCCAAAATAGTTGCCGATGACGGAATGCCTTTTTTGATTTCGCTGTTTTATCATCACTAGGTATATTGTCAAGATGGAGGCAAACGATGGAGAAATTTCATAGTCAAGCATTGTGAGTTTTTGCTATAGATGATAAAGAGCTATACACATTAATTCTTCTTGCAAGTTCCAGGATGTGAAATTTTACTCCATCCAAGGAAAATATAATACATAGATCTTCTATTTCTCTGACTGGGTATTTGGGGCTTTTTCGTGTACCCCAAGGGTCACCATCTTCCCCTTCCACTTGCATCAGATAGTGCCGAGTTCTTGTGATTTTCAAGGTGGCCCAAGTGGAGTTTTTGATTGCTGATTAAATGATTTTCTAGGGGATCATTTCAAAGCTACTATGCAGCAATTTAAATAAAATATTTTTAGCTATCAAAATTTACCATTAATCACACTGACCAAGAGCCTCAACTCAAGTTTCTACCTACTTACAGTGGTAGGGTTGATATGACAGTCGCAATTTTCATTGCCTAGGGTCTCCAACTCAAAACCATTTGACTTTTGGATCCAATTATATCTCAAGAGTAGTGCCTAGATGATCTATGTGGCAAGGTTAAGTGTAGTTTGCTGGTATCAAATGGTGATGGTCGTTAATTTGGTAACATGCACATTCAGAAATGTGGCGAAAATAGTCGCAAGGATTATTGCTATAGCACTTGCTCTGGAGGCTAATTGTTTTGATAAGCAAGAAATTCTCAGCAAGCCTATTGCAAACTTGTGCTTGTTGCACTGTGAAGGTAAATTTTACTTCACTCAACTACATGATAAACCCTGCAACTCTTTCTTCTCATCCGGTTGATAGTCCTTTCTTTGTTTAGGTCTAGTCTCTGATCCCTCTAAAGGAATATATGGAGCTGGGGCACATTCGGACTTCAGGTTTATTACCTTGTTGACAACATATGGTGTCTAAGTCTCCAAGTATGAACTATCCTCCTATGAAATTTTTGGTGCAGACTTTATGAATAGTAATAATACCTGGAACTGTTTAAACTATTTCAGATTTGCAAGAACAAGGATTTTAAACCTCAAACATGGGAAGATGTGCAACCTTTGAAAGGGTAAAGGCCAATTATAAATGTGAATTCGAGATGATCATGTTGGAGATCTCATATTTAGAGTCATTTGAACGATTTTGGTGGAAGATCATCATGTTAGGATTTATATTCTAGGGATCCATGCTTTCCAAACACAACTTGGAATAACTTCTTTTTTAATCTTGTATCGCTCATCCTCGTACATGCATGATTGGAAGATTACTTTATGCCAATGTGAGTGAAATACTTGGACTTGAGCAGATTCTTAAAAGGTTCAAGAGAGAAGAGACAGGTGAGAGATCCACCCTACAATGTCACCTTCCATATTCCCACTCACCCGGGAAGAAAAGCTTGAGTGGGAACATGGGGGTCTCTTTGGTGGAGAAAGTAGACTCCACGTCAGTACTTCAGTATTGGTTATTACTGGGTAGGAGACTATAGTATCTCTCCATGCATGGAGTGAGTTGAGGGTGGGTGAAAATCCCGCTACCGTGTTGGCGGAGCTCTACTCTAGCCTTAAACTAGCTATCAACACAGTACCCCTCACACACGTGATTGAAAGTTTATTATTTCATGCCAATGTGAGTGGAATACTACCCCACTACTGGTAACAACTTTGTGACAAAAAAATCCTTCTTTGTTATCAGCTACTATAATTCTTGTTCTTATAAAGGCAATGTTACGCCAGTATAGAGAGAGTATTATTGTCAATGGGTGATCTTTTTTTCGCAATTTACATCTAGGTTGTGTGTTTGGTGGTCTGAATTTAAGTCTAAATAGGATAATATATTATTTTATCCGGTTTTTTAGCAACATCCTCTAGATTGAACAAACCAAATGAAATGTTGGATAAGAAATCCGAGGCAAAGGTGGCGTAATATTTTTTTTTTTTTTAATATAGCTTAATAAAGCTTGTGATTGGCGACAAAAACTAGATATTAGAGGTTGCAATTCCAAACCTCGACCCGCTTCAATTACCCAAAATATATGACAGTGTGCAAACTGCCATTCTTCTTGACCCTTTATAACTTTGTGTGGAAATATCCGCCCCATGTAAGATATTCTTAAGAGAGGGTCTACTTAATATTGGATAGTCCAAGATAGGAGTGTCATCAATTTGGTTGATATCCGACCTGAACGAAAACACTACAAGACCAACCTGAGACCCAAATGGCATACAACCTGGGCGATTGGGTCAAGTTTTGAAGATTTTTTTTTTTTTTTTTTTTTTTTTTTTTTTGGTGCAGAGGTTATGTTAAACATATTTTTCATAATCCCTTATGGGTCTACACATTAAATGAATGCAGGACGAGGAACTTGTCACATTCGATAAGAATGCCAAACTTAGACCAGTTCGTCAGCAAATTTAAGTACAAATTAATTCAACATTGTCAAGAGAAAAACAAACTTTCTTACAAAGACCAGAAAGGGAAGAAATAAAGCAAATGCAAACAATCAACATTTCCGTCTCAATAGCAAACAATCTATCTTTGCTCGACTAAGGTCATTCCGCAAGTAAGAAATGAAGAAGACAACAATCATTAAGTGCCTAATGCAAGATATGAAGAAGTAAATTCTCAACTAAGGCACAACTCAGTGTTATTGCCTCCGCCCGTTTCACTCTTTTTCTCTTTTCACTCGTTCAATGAGCGCACTTAAAAGAAAAGCCAAATTGTTTCAAACAATACATACTAGCATTTAAGCATAAGTAATTTTTGCAGGAACACATTTCACCAAATTGGTATCAAATTAAAACGTAAAAATCTTGCAATTAAAAATTATAGTTTTAGTGACATGCCTTACATGAACCCAAGCCCCCCAAAAGTAGTATGGCGTGCTTCTCAATTCATCAAGCTGCAAATAAATATCAAGATATGATAGTATATAAAGGTTTGAGGGCTGGAGCTCATTCTACTCATCCATTCTTGAAAACAAAGAGCCGGGTCTTTCAAGGTTTTAGGTACAACTTGATGACACTACTTGGGAATTTTAATTGAAGTTTTAGTGAGTCAAGGTATTCTCTTCCGTGAGGAAACTGTGCAATATCTCATTGACAGAATTTCAAGTTGTTCTCGTCAAAATACTGACATAAGTATCAATATGGGTTAAGAAATAATTTTATAATCCATTTTGAAAGATCTAGCATCGGGTAAGGCTTCTCTCATCTCGGATAGCAGGCGAGATGCTTAAACCTTTAAACCCTTAACCACTCAGCCAACTTCTTCCACTCAATTTAGGTTTGACTTGAAAGTTTCAAGTTGAAACTTACCCCGTTGGATTTGATTCCTTATTATTTGGAAGTTAGAACCTAATTTGCATACCCTGAAATCTAAAATTTATTTTGTCAATCGGTTTTATAGTTTATTCAAGAACCGGCAAATTTTTATTTTTTTTTCATTGAAGAAGTGAACCCAATGACAAAAATTTTCATTTATTAATGTAAAATAAAATAAACAATAAAAAGTTCAAAGCATGTAACCACAATTTATGAATTCCTTATTCTCGATTTGGTTCTGACCAAGAAATTGGGAATCAAACCACATAGTACCAATTTCACTTTTTCTGGCATTGGATCGGTAACTGCGGGAAACTCGAATCAGATTAGTTTTTGCGGCCGGTTCGGTGCAGTTCCCTGTTCTACGTCGAACCCATGCCGTAGGCGATGAAATATGCTTTAAAATTTGCTGACCTTCTGTCAAAAGGATAATGCCGCGTCAAATATCTTCGCTGAGGTTTTTTTATTAATAGACGCCGTCGTTTTCTTCTTCTTTTCCAAAGCCCCTACTCCCTCCATCAGCTACCGGCAACTCAGAATCTAGTCACCGTCAGCCGTCGTCATCACCGCCGCGGAATCAGACGGGTGAACGGACCGCGATATCAGCAAGCGAGCAACGACCTGCCAGGCGGAGCAGCGTCGGCGAGCATGGATGACGCGAACGCCGTCGAAGTCGCCGGAGTTCCGACCTCGACTCTCAATCGCATCGATCTCTCGTGTTCTGATATCCGGCAGTCGGTGTCTCTGCTCAAACAGGTTCTCGATTCTCTCGAGTCTTTCCGATGTTCCGATTCGATTACCGGTACCGGAACCGAGGAAGCTAAGGTTTTTATTCGTGACGATGCTGGCGGTTGAATTCGATCCGTTGGCCTCAGGCGTGCTTGGATTCTGGCTTTCTCTACGTGATCAATCACGGAATCAGCCAGGATTTAATGGAGGAGGTCTTCGTCCAGAGCAGGTGGTTCTTCGGCTTGCCCTTGAGCGAGAAGATGAAGCTGTTGAGGAACGAGAAGCACAGAGGCCGCACTCCTCTGTTGGATGAGGTCCTCGATGCTGGGAATCAGATTCAGGGTTTGTGTCTGATGATTTCATTTGTTCCATTTTTTCGGTGTCAGATTACTGAAGATTTTGCTGCTTAAGGCAGATTTAGATGAATAGCTGGTGATTTTGATAGCTTCCTGTAATCAGCTGGTGGCTGAGTAGCAGCTCTTAGAAAAGGAAGATACGATAACTTAGTTATTATTCTTGGTTGTAATTTTATACTGGGAGGAGTGAGGATACTTCATCAGAGCTGACACAGAAATAGGAACGAGTTGTTTGAAGTGCTAACACGAAGCCATGAGCAATACAACAAGGATTTAGATGAAACTTGTTATTATTTATATGGTTATCATTTTCTGAAGATCAGTCGAATAGTAATGATTCCATGGACGTTTTCTAGGAGATTATAAGGAGGGATACTACATAGGAGTGGAAGCACCAGAGGATGATCCTGATGCACAGAAGCCTCATTTTGGACCAAACCTCTGGCCTTCTGAGGGTAACCAGTTGCTTAATATGATATCTGTGCAACTTCAAACCGTTGCTGGTGATATGTACTTATTTTGGTCTCAATGTTGTGTTTTCACTAGAGATATTGCCAAGATGGAGGCAGACGATGGAGAAATTTATAGTCAGGCATTGTGAGTTTTTGCTATAGATGATAAAGAGCCACGGGCATTAAATTTTGTTGTGGGTTGCAAGATGTGAAAGATTATTTCATCTGAGTAAAAGATAATACGGAGATGTTCTGTTTCTCTGTCAGGAAATTCGGGGCTTTTCCAGTACCCCAATGGTCACCATCTTCCCCTTCCACTTGCATCGTATTGTGCCAAGTTTTCTACTGCCCGAGGAGGTTGAATTGCCCCTGACTGCCAAACTGCTTATGCTCTCTTAGGCTGTTATTCTATGTTGGCCAAAGTGTAAATCTCTTCAAGTTATTTGTAACTGCTGATTCAACAATTTCTAGGAAATTGTTCAAAAGCTACTCTGCCGCAATTTGAATAAAATATTTTCACCTGTCAAGATTTACTATTAATCACACTGACCAAGAACCTCAAGTCGAGTGTATACTTCTTGAATTGGTAGGGCTGATATTGTAGTCACAATTTTCATTGCATAGGATCTCCCAAACAGTTGACTTTTGGATCTGGTTATATCTCAAGAGTAATGCCTAGATGATCTGTGTGGCAAGATCAAGTGCAATCTGTTTGATATAAAAAAGTGATGGTAGTTAATCTTGGTTATTTTTTTATTTGTAAATATGCTCATCAGAAATGTGGCGAAAGTAGTTGCAAGGATCATTGCTCTAGCACTTGATCTGGGGGCTGATTTTTTTGACAAGCCAGAAATACTCGGCAAGCCTATTCCGATCTTGCGCTTGTTGCACCATGAAGGTAGATTTTATTTCAATGAACTACAAAATAAAGCCAACAATTCTTTCTTCTCATCCTCTTGATATTCCTTTAGGTCTAATCTCAGATCCCTCTAAAGGGATATATGGAGCTGGGGCACATTCGGACTTTGGATTTATTACCTTGTTGGCAACAGATGATGTCTCGGGTCTCCAAGTATGAATATTCTCCTGTAAAACTGTTGGTGCAGACTCTATGCATGGTTATAATGCAGGGAACTTTTTAAACTTATTCGGATTTGCAAGAACAAGGATGCTAAACCTCAGGCGTGGAAATATGTGCAACCTTTGAAAGGGTAAAGCCCAACAGAAGTTGAGATGAATATGTTCGAGATCTCATATTTAGAGTGACTTGGACACTTTTGGTGGAAGCCATCGTGTTAGGATTTTCATTCTAGTGATTTGTGGATTACAAATTTAACTTGGAATAACTTTGCTTTTAATCTTGTACTTTTGATTTATTGGAGCATGTACACGATAACATGTTTCCCCTTATACGCATTATTGGAAGATTGCTTCATGCCGATGTTGAGTGGGATACTACCCCCAGACTAGTCACAACTTTTTGACAAACATCATTGTCTGTTTGACCCTGATCTGCTACTATAGTTCTTGTTCATATGAAGGCAGTGATATGCCAGTTTAGAGAGAGTATTGTTGTCGGATGGGTGATAAAAATGGGTTTCAATTTAGAAACTTAGAGAGGTGCCCTCATCCACTTCTCCTTTCCTATCTGTGATTTGCATCTGTATAAGTATACATAATAACTTTGATCAGTTTAATCCTTTTGATGCCTTGATGATGATCCTCCCTTCCTCCCTCTCTCTCTCTCAAACATCCTCAGACACACTCACACAATGGTTTTCTACCATTCTTTCCTGATTAATCATGTGCAGGTCCACGGTCATAGAACTACCAAGCATTATACACATTCTACAATCATGTGCAGGTCCATGGTCATAGAACTACCAAGCATTATACACATTCTATAATTATATCTCGATATATGTCCAGTTGCAAGAAGTTTGAGAGGGAAAAGTTTCGGGAGAGAATATCTCATTGCTCAAGCATCTTTTTTATTCTGCATTACTTTTCAACAGAACATAACAATCTCACAATAATCCTGAAAAGTAACATTCTTCCATGGCTATTTGGTACAGAGCATTCATAGTGAATCTTGGCAATATGCTAGAACGATGGAACAATTGTATTTTCAGGTAATATGCTTTAATAGAAGTCTATCCAAATAAATTGGCATGGGGAAAGCTTTGAATATGAAGGTTGGAGATTTATAAAGCAAGCTACTATAGATTAGTAACCTGTCCCAAACCCCACCAGAATTTCCTCTGTTGTACCCTCTTGGCTCTTGTTGATATTAGTAGCCCATTAGTAGTGCAAGAGCATCTGCTCTTGACATTGCCTAATTACTGGCCGAGTTGCCATAGGGAAAAAGTCCAAGTTAAACAGAGTTGTTGAAATGGAATGATATGTTGATGACCTGCATTACTTTCTACACAGAGTTCACTTTATGAATGATAAACCAGAAAAGAATTATCCTAGAGTTTTTGTTATTATTGCTCTTATTGATCAACTTTTCGATACTAATCCTTGTAACTGTTCTGCGATTGCTGACCACAGATAAGGCTTAACATGCAATGTCATCATGCTTGAGAATGTGTTTAGTAATATAGGAAAGAGCTTTTCGCATTAATTTTATAGGTGTCCTGCAATTCTCCATAATTAGCAAGGTCATTCTCTATTTTTTTTTAAGAATTTGACTTGCTGATTTTTTGCTTCTTTTTGTCAAATTTATACTAATTTATACTTTTGTTTTGCCTTTGCAATCAGGTCCACGCTCCATCGAGTTGTAGGGAACGGTCAAGAACGGTATTCTGTAAGGCCTTTTGGCTCTCTCCCCATGCCTGCGCATTTCTTGTCTTCTTTTGGAAAATTCAGCAAAAGCCATCAAGAGAAATTTGAAGCTTGTCGAGTCTATTGAAAAAAATCCGATTGGTTGGGGTACTAGGAAGAGTAGAGTATAATTGAAGCCAATCTAAGACGGTTGTAAGCTGATTGGAAAGTGGTACTGGGTTTGAGATCACGGTTTAGTGGCAAGTCAGTTAAGCAGGTGATTAAACTGGGAATTCCTCTCAACTCGAGATTATCTTCAGGGATAATCCACATTACTTTCTGGAAAAGAAGTCTAATTGTTTTTCTTTCCCTTGTTTGCAATATTCATCCACTAACTTCTCTTTTCTTGATGAGTTTTTTTTTTGGGCTAAAATCTCTTTTAAAAGTATTATTTATGCTCTTGTTCTCACGAAATGCAGATTGCTTTCTTCCTGGAGCCTAACCATGATTGTCTCGTCCAGTGTTTGCCAACATGTATGTCAGAGAAAAATCCTCCCAAGTAAGCTGTCTTCTGTGGATCAGTTTCTTTCTTATATATCATCAACATGTCGCTATTGTATTTCTTATGATGTCAAATCTCGGCCCTAAGATCTAGTTCTTCTCCTCCCTGATTCAAATGACTGACTTTATGCATTTTGTTTGAGTGTTGATGCTCTGCTTTGAACGTGAACGTCGAAGTAAATATTGCGTGTCCAAGGATGATCCAAATTCATATGCCTGGATTGAATATATGACGGGCTAAGAAGGAGAGAACAGGCATATCCGTGTGGGTGGGACTAGGAGTAGCATTAGCAAGAGCACAATCTGAGATCGTAAGCCGCTTCAGCTACTACGCTGGCTGCTACTTTCCAAAAAATCTTTCTGATCTTTCTCAAAGGTGGATTAGATCAGTCCGATCTCGAAGTCCTCCCGTGACGCGCTTGACTGGCTAACGCTTCCGCTACGTTAAACCGCAGGAACAAGCAATGGAAACAGAGCGTTAGACAAAGACTTGGCTACTCTTTGTCCTCAATGTAGGTGCAAAGTCTCCCGACGCCCGAGTAGAGTAATAGTGAGTTAAATTAGGAGTTAACTAGTTAATTATGCTCTTTTAGCTTTCTTGTATTTTAAAGACTTAATATATTACGCGAGAGATTGAAATGGAAATATGTAGTGGAAAGAGATGTTATGACATTATTGCTCCACCTATTACCCTCAAAATCATGACAATCTCGAGTAGGTCTGTTTCAGTTTTCAAATTTTTGATATTGGGAACTAAATCGATTGGTTATGGAACCAGTTTTTCCTGGTCCTAGTGATTCTTGGTTCTACTTGGAAATTAGTCTGCTTTTTATATTGTGTAAAAAAACAAATTCTTCCAATAAAGTGTAGGAGTTCCACCTTTTCACTTCATAGCATATTTGGTGAAATAGATATGTGGTTGTTTATTCATGGTAAAAACCATAATTCAATTTTCGGTTCAACCTGAGGAACCTGTTTATGTCAATTCTTGGGTAGAATTGGCGATATTGACTTTGGAACTAGGAACCAAGCCAATCTTGGGCTGGTTCTAAGTTTGTTGAAGTGGAAATCGTACTGATTTTCCTTAAATTCAATCTTAAACCAATTAGTCTAGACTGATTCAATACGTTCGTGGGTTGAATCAGTCTTGATGCTGACCCCTATTTGTACTGATGCATTTTATAGTTGCATTACATAAAATAGAGCATTAAGACAACGACATCTTATCTAATGAATTAAATAAGAGATTTTAAAATACTAATTGTTGATATCCTTCAAAAATCTTTTCATTTAAGATAAGGCCTTACTAGTATGTAAGAGCAATGGAATGGCTCTCCTAGAACCTGTGTTTTTCTTAACCATTCAAAAATGAAGTATCACAAGAGTAAATTAAAAAAAATAAACATGCATGTAAATATAAATATTTTAAAGGTCTTTCCAATTTTAAGATCCATTTATTTCGTATAATAAATTTAATTTTTTTCTTAAAAATGATTAGTTATACCGAATGGAATAATTAGACAGAAAAAATGCTTTAAAATTTATGGAAAGCATTAAGACGGGGAACGAAGGCATCACCGATGGCCGCACCGTATGCCTTTGCCGATTCTTTATTCGTCCTACGCCGTCGTTTTCTCTCATTCCTTTTCAGCCACTTCTCATCCATCACCTGCAACTCAAATTCCCGACCGGCCTCGATCATCGTCGGTCGTCATCAGCACCGTGAAATCAGTCAGGCGAACGGGACGGCGACCATGGATGACGCGAACGCCGTCGACGTCGCCGGAGTTCCGACTTCCACTCTCAACCTTGTCGACCACTCGAGCTCCGATATCCGACGGTCGGTGTCCCTGCTCAAACAGGTCTTCGATTCTCCCGCCTTTTTCCGCTATTCAGTTCGATTTCCAGTACATGAAACCGAGGAAACTGAGGATTTTTGGAGTCGAGAGGGACGCTGATGGATGAATCCAATCCGTTGGCCTCAGGCGTGCTTGGATTCCGGCTTTTTCTACGTGATCAATCATGGAGTCAGCCAGGACTTGATGGAGGAGGTGTTCGTCCAGAGCAGGCGGTTCTTCGGTCTGCCTTTGAGCGAGAAGATGAAGCTGCTGAGGAACGAGAAGCACCGAGGCTACACTCCTCTGTTCGATCAGGTCCTCAACCCTGCAAATCAGATGAACGGTTTGTGTCTGATCATCTTGCTGAAGATTTTACTGCTTAAAATGGACATAGATGAATAGCTGGTGATTTTGATAGCTTCTTGGAATCAGGTGGTGGTTGAGTAGCAGGTCCTAGAAAACGAAGATGAATTAGTTATTATTCCTATTTTTGATTGTATTCTTGGAGAGAACTGACACGGAAGAAGGAGCTAGTTGTTCGAAGTGCTAAGCTCTAAGACAAAGTTTTGGCTGAAACTTGTTATTACCTATTTGCTTATCATCTTCTGAAGATTGTTCGAGCAGTAATGAATTTATTGACGTTTTGTAGGAGATTATAAGGAGGGATACTACATAGGAGTGGAAGTACCAGAGGACGATCCTCGTGCGCAGAAGCCTTATTTTGGACCAAACCTCTGGCCTTCTGAGGGTAAACTGCTGTTTAATGTAATTTCTGTCCAACGTTAATCAGTTGTTGATTGTGTATGTTTATTTTGGTTTCGTTGTTGTATTTTGACTAGATATATTGCCAAGATGGAGGCAGGTGATGGAAAAATTTCGTTGTCCAGCATTGTGAGTTCTTAGTATAGATGATATAGAGCCATAGGCATTAATTTTTCTTGCTAGTTCCAGGCTGTAAATTTTATTCCATCCAAGTAAAAGATATTACAGAGATCTTGTGTTTCTCTGATGGGGTATTTTGGGCATTTTCAGTACCCGATAGTCACCATCTTCCCCTTCTATATGCATCAGATATTACCAAGTTCTTTTAATTTTGAAGGTGGCCCAATGGGAGTTAAATTGCCTCTGACTTTTGAACTGAATATGCTCTCTTGGGCTCTTATCCTATGTTGGCCAAAGTAAAACTCTTCGGGTTATTTGTAGCGGCTGATTAAACAATTTTGTGGGGGTGTTGTTCCAAAGCTACTATGCTACAATGAACCAGTTATTTTTAGCTGTCAAGATTTACCATTAATCACACTGACCAAGAGCCTCAACGCAAGTGTCTAATTGCTTACAGAGGGATGGCTGATATTGCAGTCAATAGGCTTTCCAACTCTAAATCATTTGACTTTTAGATCCAAGAGTAATGCCTAGATGATCTATGTGGCAAGATTAAGCGTAATTTGTTGGTATAAACAAAGCGATGGTAGTCAATTTGTTAATTTTTTTATTCGTAAATGTGCATACTCAGAAACGTGGCAAAAGTAATTGCAAGGATCATTGCTCTAGCACTTGATCTGGAGGCTGATTTTTTTTATAAGCCGGAAATACTCGGCGAGCCTATTGTGATCTTGCGCTTGTTGCACTATGAAGGTAGATTTTACTTCAATGAACTTTATAATAAATCCTGCACAAAGTCAAATGATGCGTTTGTTTCACGGAAAATTGATGATTTGGAAAATATTTCCTTTGAAAAATAATCATTTAAGTCACTTATAAAAATGAATTAATTAAAAATATTTTCATCATTTATCGAATTTTTTAGATATAAATTGTTACTAAGAAATCACAATTAGGGATTCAAAAAATTACAAGTTAATAGACACGCCAGATATAAAGAATGGAGAGAGAGAGATATTCTCCTTGGTCAATTCTTATGCGTCGCGTCAGTCAATTGAGAGCCCACAAGTCTCGTCATTTAGTCGATTTTTCACTTTAGACTTAACTCTCTTAAAAAACAAGCCCCGTCGGATATGTCTTTATTAAAATAAATTTACATGAAAATTCGTCGTCAGAGATATGTAGGCAAAGTCACTCAAGGGGACCTTTTTTTTATAAGTTATGCTATTATAGTAACTGGTAGAAAAATTGTGACACAAAAATGAGCATAGTACAAAAATGAATGACATTGTTAGTGTGATTTTTCGAATTTTGTTATATGCAACTACAAGCTCAAAGGTTGTGCCCCCACATCTATGGATATAATAGGAGCAAAGGGTCTAACTTACATCCACCCATGCCAAGGTTAGTTTCTTCACATTTATGCTCATGTGCCTTCTAATGAAATGACCAAGTTCATTGAATCTCTGGAAAATTTATATCGGAAACAAACGTATTGGACCTTAATTCCGGTAGAAATTAAAGTCACATGAATAAACCAAAGAATCTATTTTTATTCAACGACTTATAAGTTTATTTTCTTTTTATTATTTCAATACCTCCTACCGTTTAGCACAAAAGATTCAAAGATGACTCAATAAACATATTTCCAATTTTTTGAAAGTTTTTTTTAATCATATTTTGACATAGATAGGCGTTGCTATGAAGCATGCGATACTCTGAATTTAATGATCATGCCAATGAGTACCTAAGTACTTAATAATGGGAAAAAATTAAAATATTTTTATATCTATTAAATAAAATAAAGAGAGCATTTTGCTTTCGACATCTCAATCATTATTTTTCTTCTCCCAAATATGCTTAATTTATTTATTTTACAGGTATTGTGTCCATTGATCAATGCATAAGGTACGAAAACGTAAAGAACGGGCCATAGATGTGATTGAAGGACATTATTTGATAGCCAGTCTTTCTTTACATTGTTTTCTTTTTCTTTTTATTTTTTCTAATTGAGACAACTATTTGGTATGTTTTGGTATTGAACACTAAGAATAGTCGAAATTAGTGAACCGTTTATTGATGCTATCAAAAGAGACTCTGTTCATTATGGAGAAGTCCATCTTTTTAGCATTTGCTGATGTTTTATTGGCTTCCCTATTGATGTTTCGCCAGATCTGCACGAGGGCGAAGGAATGGGTATTATAATTTTACAATTTAAAGTCACCATGAGACGCACAAAGTCCGTGTAATTTTCTCCATCAAACACCAGCTTCATAAAATAGTTATCCATGACTTATTTCATTTAAATTAATAAACGACGCGATGACAAAAAACATACTAAATACATTAAAGATGTAATTAGAATGACTGAAAGTTGTGGGAAGATATTTCAAATTAATCAAAAGTGATTTAATTGAATTGATTGAAAGTTCAAATATGACATGAAGCATGGACAAAATTTGATAGACTACTAATAACATTATCTCTTTCAACAGTAGGAGCTTTCAATTAGTCAACTTCCAACGAGACACTTGATGTTGCCCCTACGGGAATGTCACGACATTTATCACAAAACCTTATCATATTCGTGCCTTGGAGCATTGGTCCAAAAGTCTATTTGTATCCTCATAGAGTTGAAAGTAAGTGTGAACGTGTAAACGTAAAGAACGGGCCATAGACGTGAGAGAGGGACATGATTTGATAGTTAGTCTTTCTTTACATTGTTTTCTTTTTCTTTTTTTTCTTTTTTTTTTTCTAATTGAGACACCCATTTGGTAGGTTTTGGTATTGAACACTAAGAATACGTCCAAATAAGCGAACCGTCTATTGATGCAATCAAAAGAGACTCTGTTTATTATGAAGAAGTTCATCTTTTTAGCATTTGTTGATGTTTTGTTGGCTTCCTTATTGATGTTTTGCTAGATCTAGGCAAGGGCGAAGGAGTGGGTATTATAATTTTACAATTTAAAGTCACCATGACACGAACAAGGTCCGCGTAATTTTCTCCATCAAATGCCAGCTTCATAAAATATTATCCATAACATATTTCATTTAAATTAATAAACGAAAGGATGACAAAAACATACTAAATACATTAAAGATCTAATTAGAATGACTGAAAGTTGCGGGAAGATATTTCAAATTAATCAAAAGTGATTTAATTGAATCGATTGAACTTTCAAATATGACATGAAGCATGGACAAGATTTGACAGACTACTAATAACATTATCTCTTTCAATAGTAGGAGCTTTCAATTAGTCAACTTCCAACGAGACACTTGATATTGCCCCTGAATGTCACGACAATTATCACAAAACCTTTTCATATTCGTGGCTTGGAGCATTGGTCCAAAAGTCTATTTGTATCGTCATAAAGTTGAAAGTAAGTGTGAACGTGTAAACGTAAAGAACGGGCCATAGACGTGAGAGAGGGACAACATTTGATAGTCAGTCATTCTTTACGTTGTTTCTTTTTCTTTCTTTCTTTCTTTCTAATTGAGACACCCATTTGGTAGGTTTTGGTATTGAACACTAAGAATACGTCGAAATTAGCGAACCGTCTATTGATGCAATCAAAAGAGACTCTGTTTATTATGAAGAAGTTCATCTTTTTAGGATTTGTTGATGTTTTGTTGGCTTCCTTATTGATGTTTTGCTAGATCTAGGCAAGGGCGAAGGAATGTGTATTATAATTTTACAATTTAAAGTCACCATGACACGAACAAGGTCCGCGTAATTTTCTCCATCAAATGCTAGCTTCATAAAATATTATCCATAACATATTTCATTTAAATTAATAAATGAAAGGATGACAAAAAACATATTATAATTATTACGGATCTAATTAAACCGACTGAATGTCGTGGGAAGATATTTCATATTAATCAAAAGTGATTTAATTGAATCGATTGAAAGTTCAAATATGACATGAAACATGGATAAAGTTTGACGGACTACTAGTAACATTATCTCTTCCAGCAGTAGAAACTTTCAATTAGTCAACTTCCAACGAGACACTTGATATTGCCCTCACAGGAAGTTCACGACAATTATGACAAAAGCTTTTCACATTTGTGCCTTGAAGCGTTGGTCCAAATGTCTATTTGTAGCCTCCTAGAGTTGAAAGTAAGTGCGAACGTGTAAACGTAAAGAATGGGCAATAGACGGGAGAGAGGGACATCATTTGACAGTCAGTCTTTCTTTTACGTTGTTTTCTTTTTCTATCTTTCTTTTTTTTTCAAATTGAGACACCCATTTGGTAGGTTTTGGTATTGAACACTAAGAATAGGTCAAAATTAGCGAACCGTCAATTGATGCAATCAAAAGAGACTTTGTTCATTATGGAGAAGTTCATCTTTTTAGCATTTGTTGTTGTTTTGTTAGCTTCCTTATTTATGTTTTGCTAGATCTAGGCAAGGGCAAAGGAATGAGTCTTATAATTTTACAATTTAAAGTCACCATGACACGAACAAGGTCCGCATAATTTTCCCCATCAAACGCCAGCTTCATAAAATAGTTATCCATGAAATATTTCATTTAAATTAATAAATGAAAGGATGACAAAAAACATATTATAATTATTACGGATCTAATTAGACCGACTGAAAGTTGTGGGAAGACATTTCATATTAATCAAAAGTGATTTAATTGAATCAATTGAAAGTTCAAATATGACATGAAACATGGATAAAGTTTGACGGACTACTAGTAATATTTTCTCTTCCAGCAGTAGAAACTTTCAATTAGTCAACTTCCAACGAGACACTTGATGTTGCCCCATAGGAAGGTCACGATAATTATCACAAAAGCTTTTCACATTCATGCCTTGAAGCATTGGTCCAAATGTCTATTTGTAGCCTCATAGAGTTGAAAGTAAGTGCGAACGTGTAAACGTAAAGAACGGGCCATAGACGTGAGAGAGGACATCATTTGATAGTCAGTCTTTCTTTACTTTGTTTTTCTTTTTCTATCTTTTTTTTTTTTTTTTTTCTAATTGAGACACCCATTTGGTAGGTTTTGGTATTGAACACTAAGAATACGTCGAAATTAGCGAATCGTCTATTGATGCAATCAAAAGAGACTTTGTTCATTATGGAGAAGTTCATCTTTTTAGCATTTGTTGATGTTTTGTTGGTTCCTTATTGATGTTTTGCTAGATCTAGGCAAGGGTGAAGGAATGGGTATTATAGTTTTACAATTTAAAGTCACCATGACACGAACAAGGTCCATGTAATTTTCCCCATCAAACGCCAGCTTCATAAAATAGTTATCCATGACATATTTCATTTAAATTAATAAATGAAAGGATGAAAAAAAAACATATTATAATTATTACATATCTAATTAGACCGACTGAAAGTTGTGGGAATACATTTCATATTAATCAAAAGTGATTTAATTGAATCGATTGAAAGTTCAAATATGACATGAAACATGGATAAAGTTTGACAGACTACTAGTAACATTATCTCTTCCAGCAGCAGAAACTTTCAATTAGTCAACTTCCAACGAGACACTTGATATTTCCCTCACAGGAAGTTCACGACAATTATGACAAAAGCTTTTCACATTTGTGCCTTGAAGCGTTGGTCCAAATGTCTATTTGTAGCCTCCTAGAGTTGAAAGTAAGTGCGAACGTGTAAACGTAAAGAATGGGCAATAGACGTGAGAGAGGGACATCATTTGACAGTCAGTCTTTCTTTACGTTGTTTTCTTTTTCTATCTTTCTTTTTTTTTCAAATTGAGACACCCATTTGGTAGGTTTTGGTATTGAACACTAAGAATAGGTCAAAATTAGCGAACCGTCAATTGATTCAATCAAAAGAGACTTTGTTCATTATGGAGAAGTTCATCTTTTTAGCATTTGTTGTTGTTTTGTTAGCTTCCTTATTTATGTTGTGCTAGATCTAGGCAAGGGCAAAGGAATGAGTCTTATAATTTTACAATTTAAAGTCACCATGACACGAACAAGGTCCGCATAATTTTCCCATCAAACTCCAGCTTCATAAAATAGTTATCGATGAAATATTTCATTTAAATTAATAAATGAAAGGATGACAAAAAACATAATATAATTATTATGGATCTAATTAGACCGACTGAAAGTTGTGGGAAGACATTTCATATTAATCAAAAGTGATTTAATTGAATCAATTGAAAGTTCAAATATGACATGAAACATGGATAAAGTTTGACGGACTACTAGTAATATTTTCTCTTCCAGCAGTAGAAACTTTCAATTAGTCAACTTCCAACGAGACACTTGATATTGCCCCCATAGGAAGGTCACTATAATTATCACAAAAGCTTTTCACATTCGTGCCTTGAAGCATTGGTCCAAATGTCTATTTGTAGCCTCATAGAGTTGAAAGTAAGTGCGAACGTGTAAACATAAAGAACGGGCCATAGATGTGAGAGAGGGACATCATTTGATAGTCAGTCTTTCTTTACTTTGTTTTCTTTTTCTATCTTTTTTTTTTTTTTTTTCTAATTGAGACACCCATTTGGTAGGTTTTGGTATTGAACACTAAGAATACGTCGAAATTAGTGAATCGTCTATTGATTCAATCAAAAGAGACTTTGTTCATTATGGAGAAGTTCATCTTTTTAGCATTTGTTGATGTTTTGTTGGCTTCCTTATTGATGTTTTGCTAGATCTAGGGAAGGGCGAAGGAATGGGTATTATAATTTTACAATTTAAAGTCACCATGACACGAACAAGGTCCACGTAATTTTCCACATCAAACGCCAGCTTCATAAAATAGTTGTCCATGACATATTTCATTTAAATTAATAAATGAAAGGATGACAAAAAACATATTATAATTATTACATATCTAATTAGACCGACTGAAAGTTGTGGGAATACATTTCATATTAATCAAAAGTGATTTAATTGAATCGATTGAAAGTTCAAATATGACATGAAACATGGATGAAGTTTGACGGACTACTAGTAACATTATCTCTTCCAGCAGCAGAAACTTTCAATTAGTCAACTTCCAACGAGACACTTGATATTGCCCTCACAGGAAGTTCACGACAATTATGACAAAAGCTTTTCACATTCGTGCCTTGAAGCATTGGTCCAAAGGCCTATTTGTAGCCTCGTAGAGTTGAAAGTAAGTGCGAACGTGTAAACGTAAAGAACGGGCCATAGACGTGAGAGAGGGACATCATTCGATAGTCAGTCTTTCTTTACTTTGTTTTCTTTTTCTATCTTTATTTTTTTTTTCTAATTGAGACACCCATTTGGTAGGTTTTGGTATTGAACACTAAGAATATGTCGAAATTAGCGAATCGTCTATTGATGCAATCAAAAGAGACTTTGTTCATTATGGAGAAGTTAATCTTTTTAGCATTTGTTGATGTTTTGTTGGCTTCCTCATTGATGTTTTGCTAGATCTAGGGAAGGGCGAAGGAATGGGTATTATAATTTTACAATTTAAAGTCACCATGACACGAACAAGGTCCACGTAATTTTCCACATCAAACGCCAGCTTCATAAAATAGTTGTCCATGACATATTTCATTTAAATTAATAAATGAAAGGATGACAAAAAACATATTATAATTATTATGGATCTAATTAGACTGACTGAAAGTTGTGGGAATACATTTCATATTAATCAAAAGTGATTTAATTGAATTGATTGAAAGTTCAAATATGACATGAAACATGGATAAAGTTTGACAGACTACTAGTAACATTATCTCTTCCAGCAGTAGAAACTTTCAATTAGTCAACTTCCAATGAGACACTTGATATTGCCCCCATAGGAAGGTCATGATAATGATCACAAAAGCTTTTCACATTCGTGCCTTGAAGCATTGGCCCAAAGGCCTATTTGTAGCCTCATAGAGTTGAAAGTAAGTGTGAACGTGTAAACGTAAAGAACGGGCCATAGAAGTGAGAGAGGGACATCATTTGATAGTCAGTCTTTCTTTACGTTGTTTTCTTTTTCTTTCTTTCTTTTTTTCTAATTGAGACACCCATTTGGTAGGTTTTGATATTGAATACTAAGAATAGGTCGAAATTAGCGAACCGTCTATTGATGCAATCAAAAGAGACTCTGTTCATTATGGAGAAGTTCATCTTTCTAGCATTTGTTGATGTTCTGTTGGCTTCCTTATTGATGTTTCAGCTTGTCATCTGCTCTAGCAACTTCACTGATCAAGAGGCTCTCCTCCACTTCAAATCAATGATGAAAGTTGACTCAACAAACACCATCAAAAGCGACAATTGGACCGTGGAAGCAAATTTCTGTGAATGGATTGGCGTTTATTGCAGCAACCGCAAGCATAGAGTCACAGCTTTAAACCTCTCGCACATGGGTCTCCAAGGAAGACTCTCTCCCTACCTTGGCAATCTTTCTCTCCTGGCTTCTCTTGATCTTCGCAACAACAGATTTCATGGCATGATTTTGATAGAAATTGGTCATTTACACCGCTTGAAAGAACTTATACTCGAATCGAACCATTTCGAAGGAAACATTCCTCCTATCTTAACCCAGTGCCAGAACCTCGAAGTCATGTCACTCGCAATAAACAGGCTAACGGGTGGCATACCAAGAGAATTCGGCACCTTCCCTAAGTTGCAACAACTAAATCTTAGCTCCAACGACTTACGGGGTCAAATTCCAAGCTTCCTGGGCAACATATCCACATTGCAAGTCATTGAATTGGCCAACGCCACTCTCACAGGTTCGATTCCTTCGGCACTTTTCAATAGATCACTCACGTGGGTCAATTTGACGGATAATTATCTCTCTGGAAGTCTTCCCTCCGATCTTTGCTACCGCTGGCCTAACATTCAGATTCTTTCACTGCATGAAAATCAATTCGATGGGTTGCTACCAGAGACGCTAACCCAATGCAAAGAGCTTATCATATTGTGGTTGTCATACAATCGTTTTCAGGGAAGCATTCCTCGAGATATAGGCAGCTTGCAAAAACTGCAAAAGCTCTATATTGCTGCTAACAACTTTACTGGCACAATTCCTCGAACTATCGGTAACATGTCGAGCTTGCTCGGGTTGAGCATAGGATGTAACCACATTGAAGGGGAGATTCCAAGTGAGATTGGCAATTTGGTCAATCTTTATCGAATGGAGCTTATGGATAATTTGCTAACCGGCAAAGTGCCTCAAGAGATTTTTAATATTTCTTCGCTCTGGGAGCTTGATTTGACGGACAATTCCCTCTCTGGAAGCCTTCCCTCAGGTAGAGATCTAAGCCTTATGAATTTGGAAGAACTATTTCTAGCAAACAATGGCTTTGGCGGCAAAATCCCACAGTATTTCTCGAATTTGTCGAACCTAATGCTTTTCGATATCGAGAAAAATCAACTCAGCGGACCCATACCTATGGGTTTGGGCAACTTGAAGAACCTCGAAATCATTTCAATTGGGTTTAATCAACTAACAGGAGAGACTTACGGTTCGGAGCTCAGTTTTCTCTCCGCTTTATCTAATTGTCCATCGCTGCGACACTTGTGGTTGGCAGGCAACCCGCTTCGTGGCTACATACCAAAGTCTATCAAAAACTTCTCCAGTTCCCTACAAATTCTAAGTGCTCCCCATTGTCAAATAAGAGGTCGTATTCCCGAGGAAATGAGTTTCTTGAAGAGATTGACTTTCCTAGATTTGAGAAATAATACTCTGGATGGCAACATCCCATCATCAATTGGAGGACTAGAAAGGTTGCAACGGCTGCATCTTGATAACAACCATCTCGAAGGACCGATCCCCAATGAGATATGCAACTTGACAGGTTTAGGAGAGTTGCTGCTCCGGCAAAATAGGATATCGGGATCAATCCCAAATTGCATTGAAAACCTTAGAAGCCTTCAAAAGTTTCTAATAAGCTCGAATAACATGAGATCCATTATACCGTCTAGTCTGTGGGGCCTTCAAGAACTCATCTTCCTTAATCTGTCACTCAATTCTTTCAGTGGAGGACTACCGCCTGAAATAGGGAAGATGAGAGTTATAGAGAGCATCGATCTTTCTTGGAACCGACTTACTGGTGCCATACCGAGTTCCATTCAAGAGTTTGAGAGCCTTGCTTCTCTCAACTTGTCAAGGAACTCGTTTCAAGGATCGATACCACAATCAATCGGCCATCTCAAAGGGTTGGATTTCCTCGATCTCTCCTACAATGAGTTATTGGGCACGATACCTGAGTCCATGGAAGGACTTGCACATCTACAAACTTTGAACTTGTCCTATAATAAGCTATCGGGAGAGATTCCTAATGGCGGGCCCTTTGGAAATTTCTCGGCTCTCTCTTTCATTGGGAATGAAGCACTTTGTGGAAATGCCATTTTTCAAGTCCCACGTTGCAAAGTAAATGGAATGAAATCATCAAGGGACAAGTGGCTCCATATACTATACATTATTGTGCCAATTGTATTAGCTACACTTTTAGTCCTCGTCATTTGCTTGCTTAGAAAGCGTGGGAACACCAGTAGAAAAGCTTTAGTTTCGATGGAGAACTTGCCAAGAATTGACCACCCGATGATATCATATCGGGAGCTTTGCTTGGCTACTAACAACTTCAGCGAAAGCAATTTGCTTGGAGTAGGAAGCTTTAGCTCTGTATATAAAGGGACTCTGGCCAACGGGATAGACATCGCGATCAAAGTAATGAATCTCCATATCGAAGGCGTTTTGAAAAGTTTTGACGTAGAATGCGATGTTTTCCGTATGATCAGGCACCGCAATCTTGTCAGGGTGATCAGCACCTGCACAAATGCTAATTTGAGAGCTCTGGTGTTGCAATACGTGCCTTGTGGGAGCTTGGAGAAGTGGCTGTATTCCAACAACTACAACTTGGATCTCCATCAGCGAGTGAAGATAATGGTCGATGTCGCAACAGCGATCGAGTATCTCCACCATGGCCAATCGGAACCCATTGTGCACTGCGATCTGAAGCCTAGCAATATTCTTCTAAACGAGGACTTGGTCGCACAAGTCTGCGACTTTGGAATTGCCAAGATTTTGGCCGAGAACAAGCTTGAAACACAAACCCGGACTCTTGGCACGATTGGTTACATTGCTCCACGTACATTTGTCGAATACTAGCTAATTCAAGCCTTTGATTGCCAATATAATGGTATAATGTAATAGAGATATATTAGCACTCGTATGCCTCTTGATCTTATTACTTATGTCCCAAAAAGAAATAGATCAATTGCTGATGTGCTTATGTCACAAACTATGATGCTTGCAGAGTATGGTTCGAAAGGAAAAGTCTCAACAAAGGGAGATGTATACAGCTTTGGCATATTGTTGTTGGAAGTGATTACTGGGAAGAAGCCAACCGGTGAAATGTTCAATGTGGATATTAGCTTGAGGCAATGGGTAGGGGCAGCAATTCCAGAGAGAGTGCTTGACATAGTGGATCGCAAAATCCTTAGCACAAGGCATGAAGATCTGACGCTTTCGAAATTCAATAGCATAGTCCTATTGATACTAAAGTTAGGACTAGAATGTTCAAAGCACTTGCCCGAGGAAAGAATGGACATGAAAACTGTCGTGGTTAAGCTCAACAAGATCAAGTTGTCCCTTCCTTGACAAGAAAACAAGGCTGAGAGCAGCTTAGAGAATTTGAACATAGCATTTTCATATTTTGTACTCAGTAATTTCATTTCTATTGCATTGTGTGCATGAGTCTACAAGATAGTTCCTATTCTTCTTTTAAGCTTTCTGAACCAGAGGAAAACAATTCAAAACGTGACTAGATCTGTAATTGAGAGTCTAAATTATGTCTGACTTCATAAGGAATAGCAGTGACCATGTTTTCTAAGTAAAAACTTTATTTGAGAGTTGGTAGATTTGCCAGTGGCGAACATTGTTTCCTTGGAGCTCGACGTCTTCTTGCGTCACACCAAGCACAGCCCATGGGCCTTGCGTATCAAACTGGGCAAGGCCAGGCCTTTTTGACCCACATGCCAAGCCTAGGCCTCGCACCTATTTGGGGCCAATTTCGTTCCCCTTTCTTTTTTAAAATTTTCCTTTTATCTTTACAAAAAATACTTATAATTTATTTTAATCCAACAAAAGATTATTTTAACTTTTCCATATTGAAATTGTAAAGTGAAATCAAACTAAATGGAACAGACAGTAGCTAGGCCATAAAAAAGAAAATATACTTATCATGCCTGCATTACACGCCTATACGGTCATCTTCATTCCCTAAGCAACATCATAATGGATAATAATTGTTATAATTCTTTTCCTAGAGGTAAACATCAAATAATATCTTCTTATTCTTTCAATGATTAAAACAAGCATTTATTCAAGGGCACTATAGAAACGATGAAATATAGTAGGCCTTTTCTTTTGTCTATTATCTCTTTCTCTGGCTTGTTTTCCATTGTTCTCTTTTAAGTTTAATTACATTAAAATATTAAAGTAATACGTAACTGAGGGCTAAATGGAAATCAAAAAGTGAGGTAAAACCCATTTTTGACTTAAATATGTAGATGCAGGGCATTTTTAGTTTTGATTAGCAAAAAAAAAAAAAAAAGTTATACAATACGAATAGGGAAAATTACCAAAAAAGTCTTAAATCTATTGCAATTGTGTCAATTCAATCATAAAATTATTTTTTGGCCAATTGAGTCATAAACTATTTGCAATTGTGTCAGTTCAGTCCATTCGACAATTTTTTAATAAAATTTTATTTTTAAAATTATTTTTTGAATTATTATTATTATTATTATTATTATTATTATTATTATTATTATTATTATTATTATTATTATTATTATTATTATTATTATTATTATTATTATTATTTTATCTTTTTTTTTTTCTCCTCCCTCCTTCTTTTTCTTTGGCTACGGCAACCGGCCAGAGGAGACGTCTAGTAAATATTTGATAGTCCAAGGTAGAGTGTCATCAGTTCGGTTGATATTTGACCCCAACGAAAACACTACAGAACTGATTGAAGATCCAAATGGCATATAACTTGAGGGATTGGGTCAGTTTTGAAGTTTTTTTTTTTTTTTTTTTTTTTTTTTTTTTTTTTTTTTTTTTTTTTGCAGAGGTTAAGTTAAACATGTTTTTCATAATCCCTTATGGATTGTCGCGACCTAAATTTCGGGTGCATTACCTAGGTTTAGGCTAATGGATTACTAAGTCTTTAAACTTAGCTTAGGCTCTTTCAAGCCTATACCAATTCGCAACTTAAGGTTTAAGTATTTAGCATGCGAAAGATTATTAGCTAGGAGTCGCCACTAATCGGTTTACGGTAGATCGATTAGACACCTAATTAAAATAATAAGAGAATTATTTTACTCCTATGAACTAGAGACTAAGGGTATGGGAACTTGGTTACACTAGATTTCTCTAATGCCCTTTCGGTACAATTTCTTTTTAACTTTCAAAAATGTTTTTACAGGCAGCTTGGATTTATTTTAACCTAAATTACTATCATACAATGGTCAATCATTATTAAATATCAAATAAAATAGATTACATCGAATGAATTCCACACACTAAAGCAAGTAATTATTTTTTTGGGTTTTCTTTTATCTCAAAATTAAAACATGCATTCTAACTACATGACCTAATTTTACTAACAAGCTATTTCTAATTAAATGAACCTAACATGCAAACTAATTGACATGCACCTAATATGTTTAGGGATTAATTTGACTTAAACCCTATCCTATCTTAGAAAACTATTTTTTTTAAAGAAAAATGAGATTATCTAAATGTGCAAACATTATCTAAAATCAATCATAATCTATTCCAAAAATCATCTAAAAATGCAATCCTAATTTACTGAACCAACACACTCTAATGCAAGATTTGATTTTTTTGATTTTTATGTTTTAAGTGTTTTTCCAAGACAAGCAATTATATCTAAACAATCAAAATATCTACCAAATAAATGATTAATTAAAAAAATAACTTGTTGTCTCACAGGTTAAATTAATAATTACTCTAAACCTAAACATCACGACAAAAAGTTCAAAATAATTAAAAATCTGATCTGAAGTCTTATGGATCAAATTAATAATTATAATGATTTAAAAATTAAAATACTATCAAAATGCCCAAAAATCAATATAATTAAAAAAATAATCCGACATCTTATGGGTCAAATTAATAATTACAATAATTTTGGATAAAACCCTTGCGGATAATGCCTACAAGATTCATGAGTATTGACATTCAATGTTCCAATTTAAATAACTAAACTTACAAAAATATAAACAAAATAAAGTAAATAGAAAAAGAAAAA
Source organism: Eucalyptus globulus (assembly GCA_014182545.1). Taxonomy (NCBI): domain Eukaryota; kingdom Viridiplantae; phylum Streptophyta; class Magnoliopsida; order Myrtales; family Myrtaceae; genus Eucalyptus; species Eucalyptus globulus. The sequence continues at coordinate 16,514,713 of CM024719.1, forward strand.
AACTACCTAATTTGCTTTTCTCTTTTTCTTTGTTTTTTCCTTTTTCCCTTCCAAGCAAAGCTTGGCAGCTGGTTCGCGGCTCCGGCAAGGGGAGTCGCCGGTGAGGGCACAGCAGGCGCACTGGTGGCGAGCTCGCTTGGAACGGAGGTGACCAGGCATCACTCGGGCGTGAGGCATGGTGCTCGGGCTGCTGCGGGTGATTGGGTTGTGCTAGGCGTAGGAGCGACAGAGACCGGCGGAGGGCAATCGGGAGAGGTGCGGGTGCTTGCCAAAACGTGGTGCCAGGCTGGGCAGGGTGCGTACGGGGCGGCGAGCGGGGCTCGACTAGTGAAAGCGCGAGGACAGGGGACTCGCGGGTTGCTGACGTCATAGGTTGTCGACAGAAGAGGCGGAGCAAGGGCGTCGGGGCAGATCGGCACGGCGGTGACTTCGTCGGGCTGGTGGAGGAGCTTGGCGATGAGTGTTGGGGTCGTCGCGCGGTGAGGATAGGGACAATGGCGGAGCTAAACCGTCGGCAAGAACCGCGTCACTTGGGAGGAATAGCCACGCTCGGGCGGAGGACTCGGGATCTGGTGCTCGGGCAGACGCGCAGGGACGGTTGTGCTGGGTTGTGGTAGCAGCAGGCGTCGGCTCGGTGTCCAGTAGGGCCGTGTTGTGGCTGGGGGGTGCGGCAATGGCTGGCGCGGAGGTCGGCAGCAGCAGGTGGTCGTGGACAAAATGGTGATGCAGAGCAACGGTGTCTGGAGATGGTGGCAGGGCGTCATGGGCGGAGGGCTACAGATCCGGCAGGCGGTTTTGGCGGTGGACGACACAAGCACAACCGACGCAATCAAAAGGGGGGTCCTCGAAGAAGAAGACACTGTTGCCCCCCCTTTATTTATTTCTCTCTCTCTCTCTCTCTCACCTCACCTGTCTCCCGCACGTCTCTCTCTGTTCTCACTTTTTTTTTACTTTTCTCTTTTTTTCCTTCGACCAAGAGAAGCCCCTAGAAACCCTATATGCTTAACCCTTTTATAGGCAAAACAAATGCAATCTTTTTTTTAAATATTTTTCCTCATGAAGATTACCTATAACCTCCCGATCACAAAAATCTTTTTATTTTCCTCATCTCCTGAATATTCTCTACTGATTTTATCGCCTAAAGATAAGATTGCAACCCAATTTTCTTAAATTCCAAAAATCCATCGTAATATAATTTCAAATCTCAATTTAGGTAATTATTGTCATTAAAAGAAAACGGGCTTGAGCCAATTTGCTCGCTTCGTGGGCTTACTCTGGCTTGCCAAACTAGAGCTTAGAAACGTTAATTCGAACCCATCCACCACCTGTCTAATAAATAAAATGCAAAACATGCAAATTGAAAATAAATACTCCTAAATTTATATGCTATGCAATTAATATTTTTTCAGGGATAAAATTACCCATAATTTTCTATACAATAAATAAATGACCGGATTGCCAAAATTTAGGTGTCAACAGCTGCCCCTCTTTGAAGGTAAGCTCATAGAGATTGCCTTTAACGACAAGTTGAAACCTAAATTTTGACCATGCACATGCAGTGAATGATTTTTTTGTTGAAAAATGAATCCCATTTTTGAATGCAATTTATATGATGCGCGGAAATGCTAGTGTAAATGATAAAGTAACCTACCTGGAAAAACTTACCTTCAAGGAGGGTAGAGTGATTCAAGATAGTTAGTGTTACATATCTAGGACCCGTAGCTTTCTACGGTCGCCTAAAATAGTAACGAGACTTTATAAGGAGACTGCTTTCCTAAGACTCGTACTTTTCTATGGTCGCCTAGTATAGTAGTAAGGTTTTGTAAGGAAACTACTTTTCTAGGACCCGTACCTTTCTACAATCGCCTAGTATGGCAGTGTCTGGTTGTGTCTAGGACCCGTACCTTTCTACGGTCGCCTTGACAAAAAAAATTGATTTTTTCAGGACCTATACCTTTCTATGGTCACCTGAATGGGGAAATTGCTTTTCCAGGACCCATACCTTTCTACGGTCATCTGTTAGAGCAATAAATGTTGTCCAGGATCCATATCTTTCTATGGTCGCCTAAACAGGAATTCATTTTCCAGGACTCGTACCTTTCTACGGTCGCTTGAATAATAAATCACTTTTCAGGACTCGTACATTTCTACGGTCACTTATTAGAGCAATAATGGTTGTCTAGGACCCGTACCTTTCTACGGTCACCTAAACGGGGATTCACTTTCTAGGACTCGTACCTTTCTATGGTCGCCTGAATAGGAAATCACTTTCCAGGACTCGTACCTTTCTACGGTCGCCTGAATGGGGAAATTGCTTGAATGGACCTAGACTTATAACCAGGGAAGGAGAGTAAATTTCCTGCAGGTATGCATCCCACAGTGGGCGAATAACTCCCGTTCAAGCCCTTTAGGGACAGCCTTTTAGCAGAAAACCAGTCAGCCCTTTAGTTCAGAGCCTAGAGACACTTAGAGATGCCAGGATGGAAACGTTTCTAACTTACCCAAGTTGCATTCTTGGAGGATCCAACCAGGCTGGAGAAGAAGAGAAATTTAGAAAGCTATGGAGAGGTTTTTCACAAAGCACACACTTTACTTCAAGGGACTATGCCCAATACATTACACCCTCCTCGCCTTTTATAGACGATAAGAGGTCATAAAGGAACACTCAAGGACCAAGCTCATGGGTCCGGATACAAATAGAGGCACCGGAAATTTCCGGGAGGGAATTACTCGCACACTATGAACAGTGATCGTACTGTAAACAGTACCTTCCCTAGTCTAGTGCTACAGTAAAAAGTGAACAATGACTTACTACAGTGAAATTGTACGGATTCAGCGATCTCGTCCATCACGAGCATTGTAGTCATAGTCAGAGTCCTCCGAGCTATGTACTGTCGCTAAGCAATGTTCATCATACTTTTGTTCAAGTGCTTCAAGGTCTTCTGGTGATAGAATTTGGTTGAGCTGACGGGATGTGGATGCAGAGGCTTCGTAAGCCCAGTGGGATGCTTCTTCTTCTGCCCAGTTTGTGTTGTCATTTACTTCAATGTCGGCAAGAATGCTAGGCTGAGGCCAATTGGATAGCTGTTCATAAAAGGATGTGTCCATACTTTGGGATAAGGACGAAAGTCCTTGTTCGTAGGGATCCTGGGACAAAGGACCTCCAAAGCGTGCATAGGGGTCCTGGGTGGATTGGACAATGTCATCTGCTCCTGTCATTTCATGATCTTGAGATGACGCAGCTTGTTTGTATTGCCTGAGTGCTTCCTTAGCTTCTGGTGCTAGGTCATAATGATCCTACGTAGTGGGTACATTATTCCATGTATCTTCGGGAATGGTCTTGTTTTCCTGGTACAAGATTCTCTGAAGTTCTCGATACTGGTGTTCACAAGATCTAACAGATCTGGGATAAGATTTGTGAATTCGAGCTTTTCGGCTGTCCAGGTGAGGTTTATAAGATGTGGTTCCTATTTCCTGTGGGGCATTAATGATGTGGCCATTATTTGTGAAAAAATGCCATGGACGTTGAAAAAACAGGATGGTATGGACTTTAGGATTTGGGGTCATGGTTCTTAGTTCTTTTTCCAATAGATGTTTCCAGTGAGTAGGATGGTGGAACCAATTTAGAAAGTCTAAGAGATTCTTATCACTTTCTTTCTCAACATTTCTTCCGAGTAAAAATATCCTAGTGAGGTTGGCAATGAATCTTCTAGTTGGAATTTCAATGGCTATTAAGTACTTATTGGTTAAGTACCATAATAACGTTTTGAGTTGATCTGGGAAATCATCTTCCTTCTAGATGAGATGATGAATAAATAGATAATTCGAATTTAACCCAAAAGGATAAAGAATCGAACCTCCATTAAATCTGAACAGATCTGTGTGGCATTGCCACATGAGATTCTCCAAGTTCTCAGTGAGGTTGTCATTCTGGATTTGCTGAATAATCTCCTGGGGATATTTCAAGCTTTGTAAATCTTTGATCTTCTCAATCTTGTATTTCACTCCATGATTGAGCATATGGAAAGCAAGCCTCTTAATGTACATGTTGATTTCGGCTGGTGCTTTCGATCTTAACAAAAAGTCAGCTATCACATTCTTCTTTCCAGGAATATGTTTGGTTTCAAATGAGTATTTCGAAAACCATTCAGCCCATCGAAGCAGTTGGGAATTTGGAATTTGTTTCTGTTTAAACTTTGTCATCTGAGGGAAAGATGCCATGTCTAATTCTACTAGGAAGTGATGGCCAATGAGGTGAAACTCAAACTTTTTGATTCCATTTTTTACTACTAGGATTTCTTTGAAAGTGGAATAGTAATGCATCTCAGCTAGAGAAAAATTTCCACTTTTATGAGTACAAAGGTGTCTCTTACCATCAATTTCTTCGAACAGGATAGCTGCCCAGTATTCATCACTGGTGTCAGTTTGAAGAATTCTTTTTCCTGTTGATGGTTGTTGACACCTAAATTTTGGCGACCCGCTTAGTCATTTATTGCATTAAAAAATTAAGGGTTAATTTTATTCGGAAAAAATAGTTAATTGCATAGCATATAGTTTTAGGTGCATTTGTTTCTTAATTTGCATTTACATTGGGTTGGTGACAAATGTGTTTGATTTAGTAGTTCTAAGCTTTAATTTGGCAGGTCGACTAAGCCGAAGCAAGAAAATTGGCCTGAGCCCGTTTTCTTTTAATGACAAGAATTACCTAAATTGAGATTTGAAATAATATTACGGTGGATTTTTGTTTAAGAAAATCGGGTCGCAATCTTATCTTTAGGTGATAAAATCAGGAGATGTGGAAAATAAAAGAAAAGTGATATTGCGTGCGAAAAAAGAAATCTTCGCGGATGCTGATTTGAAAAGGAAAATAAAACCCTAATCTTATTTTATAAAAGGTTTTCGCGTAGGGTTTCAAAAAGGCCACACACATTGAACATACGGCCACAATATAGAGAGAAAACACATGTGAGAGAGAGGAATGTTCGGCCAAGCATCACGTGGCTGCAACCTTGCTAACCCCACGGCTGAGCTTCATACGCGTGCACCATGAGACGGTGACCATTGCCGCGCCTCCTCGTCAACAACGAAGCCGTGAAGCCTTGCTCGAGCTGCTGTCCCGACGTGCCCCGAGCTCTACCCTCATCGTTGAGTTCCAGCAGTCCCGGGAGAGGTTCTTTTGCCGAAAGTATTCAAGTTGAATATTATCCAGTCAAAGAAGACAATTCCGCAGAAGATCCATTCTCTGACTTGCAAAAGATGTCAGAGCCAACGTGGTGAAGTCCGAACTCCAAATTCAGTCGTGTGGGCAAAAAGGATCAATCCACAATTCGACGCGTTCACTCATCATCAAAGGCCACCTGTTCTGCCTCGCCTACAAGTCATCCCATACAACTTTCCTGATTCAAGCAGCCACGATCCTGTCGTTGCCAATTGCCCACAATCGCCGATCCAGAGAGGACAAGAGAGTGACCAAAAGCATAAAAAAGAAGAAGAGAAGCCTTTGAAGCGGTGCTCTTTGTCTGGAGTGGTCCAAGGCGAGAGGAGCAGAGGAAGCTTTTTGCCAAAAAGACAAGAAAGGGGAAGCCGATCCTTCATCAATATCACATATTTGCATTCCACTAACATTCTTTTCTTAATTCTTTTTTCAGGTTCTGCCCACATCCTCGTCATTGTAGAAAACGCCAAGGAGAGACCCCACATTTGAGTATTAACAAATCCCTAGAGGCTTCACGGAGATCCTCAATGCGAGTCCCAGTCTCGGTAAATTACGTCCACCGTGGGTCAACAATCGCAAGCCGAGCAAACCTGCTTTGCCGTCCTTGTCCTTTGCTGTCGACGTGCCTCAACGAACTGAAGACATTGATGAGCCACTTGTGATCCACCACGAGACAACTTGTTCTCCTAACGCCGTGCCGAGCCTATCGCGAGTTCATCCATGAGCCGGGCCA
>CM024719.1:16520760-16635098 GCA_014182545.1 Eucalyptus globulus
AAGAAAAAAAAGAAAAAGAAAAAGAAAAATAAAATTCGATTTAAAAATATAAAAAATAAAAATGAAAATTAGTTTAATAAAACAAAGTGATGTAGAAAAACTTATGGAAAATTCTTTCCACTTTTGAAAGTTTTTCCAATAATGTAAATTTTTTTCTTTAACTTATTCATTTTCCGTGAAACAAATGCTGAATAATCCAAAAAATATTTTTTTTGAAAGTTATTTTCCGTAAAACGAATGAAACATTAGTGTTAGTAAATGTTTAGATATTCCAATAAGGAAAGTTCATTATTTTCAATCTGCAATTTGATCTTTTTTTTTTTTTTTTATGTTCAAAAGAGATTCCTGGAGAAAACTAACTGTCAAAACAAATATCTCTGAAAACCAATTTCTCAAACTAGATTTCTCCAAAATACATTATACATAGAGATTATCTACTCATTGCCTCCCCACTCATGCTTTTATCTCTCTCCTTAAATTAATAATAATTTTTTTTTTTACATTTTACATAAATTTTATTCTTTACTCTCGGCCTATGGGTTCTCCACAGTGGAATAATAATTCAGCGATGTCATTTGCCTTTAATTTCATTTTGGGTTGAACTTTTTATTTCATGTTGACATTCTTGGCTCACCGGTTCTCCACTGACATGTATTTTTTTTTTCTTTAGTAGTGTCGGAAACAAATTCCTAAAAATCGATATGATACTCAAATGATCAAATACCAAAAATGAGCGCGGAAACATACCCGGAAACATGTAACATCGTTTGAAGGCATATCACGGAGACGGACATACCTTGATTTTCACAGATTAAGTATCGTCGCTATTTTTGAGGAATCCTTTGAAGCTCGGGTTATGTTCATTGAGAGGAGTATACTGCTTCAAGGGGAGAAAAGTGAAGAAACGTATTTCTCTCTGAAGAACGCTACTGTTCAGATATATACCCATTTTTTTTTTTTACTTTTATTATTCTATATATTATAGTAATTGCACTCTTTATGGGCCATTTACTTACATGCTGGGTTTTGGCCTAACATGGGCGGACGGGCTTAAGTTGGCCCATGAAATATAAAACCCATCATCTCCCACCCGCACATGGTGGGCCGAACAAAACTCTCTTTACTTCTTTACAACATTCATATCAATAAATAATCCGTGTGACCAGTATATTTTGAGAGCTCGTTGCCATACATCTGTTAGAAATATATAGCAGCTCATAATGGGCATCACATTTTTTAGTAGGTATAATATGCAGTACCCTAGATCGATTGATCACATTTATATCTCTCTTGATCTATTTTTAATAATGATATATTGTATTCACAATTATGATTATTCCAAAAACAATCATAATTCGTCGACTAGTGAATACAAAACTAGCTTATGATTCTCCAAACTCGATCTTCCTATTTTCTTGAAACTCTCAATTTCAATTCAATTTGCTTTTCTAGAAATGTCCCATGAGATCGAATCAATTCATGATCATTGGTAACATTCTAAGATAACAAATACTAAATAAAAATCTGAGAATAAGTAAGATTCCCGGGGGCACGTAATTGAGGAACTCTTTTCCTCAAGAGTCTCACACAGCATAAAAGTTGAGATCAAAACTTTTGTCACTCTTGTTGGTCGTCTCATGTATATGTAATATGAAATACATATTACGGTATTAACTCATTTATCATGGAGCGTATATCTACACCTTCAATACCATATAAATGATAGTTCAGACATACTTAATGTCTAACTTGAGTTCACGTATCTACTCTTTTACGGAATTCACCAAAACTCATATCTAGCATCTAAGACAAATAAAGTAAAATATGTGCGTTATTTTACTTTTGGACATGGTAAATATTATGTTATCATCTTAACACTCAGTTAAGGTGACATTTATATTTTAAGCTTGAGCTCTCGATTATCACCTAGATAATGAGCTTAAAAACCGTGTCATCCCTATTTATCCTAAAATAAATAGAGATAATTACTCGTGTGAGTGGACTAATCTCTTATTTGTCCGACATACTTTATTTTATATGATGCACTTGAAATTAAGATGCACAAACGTTAAACAAAGACTCATCGCATTAATAATGAAAACACAAATTTATTAAATGTGAACATTTAAGGGAAATTACAATATTCAATACATTAGCCTCTACATAGTCCTAGAGATTTTACATGGCCACAGGACAGATCTCTTGGTATCGGCTTCATCATAAGATCGGCTACCATTTTATGTGTAGAGAACTAGGAAAGACGGAGTCAAATTCCTGCAAGTATGCCTTCCCACAATAGGTGAACCTCTTGTCCAAGCCCTTCAAGGATTGTCCTTTAGCAGAAAACTACTCAAACTTTTAGTTTAGGGCCTAGAAACACTCAGAGATGCCAGGATGGTAACATTTCTAACTATCCGAGCTGCATTTCTTAGAGAATCCTACCAGGCTGGAGAAGAAGAAGTGTTTAAATGGACATTGAAAGCTTTTGAACAAACACTCACTTTACTTTAAGGGACTCTGCCAAACACATTACATCATCCTTGTCTTTTATAAGCATTAGAAGGTCCAAAACAAATAAGGATGAGGCTCACGAGTCCTAAAACAAATAAAGGCTTTGGAAAATCCGACTGGGAATTATTCTTGGGGATATGAATTGTGGCAATGAACAATGATTTCCCCAGTCTACGGCTATAGTGATTGTTATAGTGATATGTTATAGTCAGCAATCTCTTCCGTCGTGGGCATTGTAGTCGTAGTTTGAGTCAGCGGAACTATGCATTTCTGCCAGAAGATGTTCTTCGTATTTTTGCTCAAGTCCTACAAGTGGATCTTCAAAGGGAGTTAAGAAGTCCACATGTTTGCCTCATTTTGATGAAGATGCTTCTTCATGATTCCTAGAGGACCCTGTTGTGTCAGCAGGCATGTTTGGCTGAGACCAATTGGATGGTTGAGCATAGTAAGATGTGTCCATCCCTAGGGATAAGGACAGGGGTCCTTGATCATAGGGGTTTTGAGAGAGAGGACTTCCCCATTGTGCATAGGGGTCTTGGGATGATTGGGCAGGGTCATCTGTGTTTGTCATTTTTTGCTCATGTGATGATAGGGTACGTCTGAATTCTTCAAGTGCTTCTTTAGCTTTTGGTGCGAGGTTGTAACGATCCCATGCAATAGGTACATTATAATTCCATATATCTTCAGGAATGGTCTTGTTCCCCTAACACAAAAAATCTTTAGAGTTCTCGGTACTGGTGTTCACAACAACCAACAAGTGTTGGAAAAGATTTGTAAATCTGAGCTTTCTTAAGGTGTAGCTGAGGTTTATAGGATGTGGTTCCTATACTTTGTGGAGTATTGGTGATAATGCCATTATTTTTTACAAAAGCCCATGGTCATCGGAAGAACAGAATAGTGTGGATCTTGGGATCTGGTTGGACAATTATCAATTCTTGCTGTAGAAGGTGCTTCCAGTGAGTGGAAGGATAAAACCAGTTGAGGAAAACTAAGAGGTTTTTGTCACTTTCTTTTTCAATGTTTCGATCAAACTCGTTATCCTGGTTAAGTTGGCAATGAACCTTATGGTTGGAATTTCGATAGCTATTAAGTACTTATTGGTTAAGTACCATAATAACCATCGCAACTAATCAAAGAAGTCATTTTCCTTCCAGATTAGATGGTGTATGAATGGATAGCTAGAATTTAATCCAAAAGGATAAAGGATCGAACCTCCATGGAGTCTGAATAGATATGTGTGGCATTGCCACATAAGGTTTTCCAGGTTTTCAGTGAGGCTGTTATTCTGGATTTGTTCAACAATCTCCTAGGGGTATTGCCAGCTTGGCCAGTCTCGTATTCTCTCAATCTTGTATTTTTCATTGTAGTGAAAAGTATGGAAAGTATGCCTCATGATGTACATGTTGATTTCTGTTGGTGCCTTCAATCTGGTTAAGAAGTCAGCAATCGCGTTCTTCTTTTCAACAATGTGTTTGGTTTCAAAAGAGTATTTTCAAAACCATTCAGCCCATCGAAGCACTTGAGAATGTGGAATATGCTTCTGTTTGAACTTTTTGTCATCTGGGGGAAAGATGCCATGACCAATTCTACTAGGAAGTGATGGCCAATGAGATGGAATTCCAAATTTTTTTATTCCATTTTTCATCGCCAAGATTTCTTTAAAAGTAGAATGATAATGCATTTTGGCCTGAGAAAATTTTCCATTTTTGTAAGCATATAGGTGTCTATTATCATTAATTTCTTCAAACAAGATAGCTGCCCAGTATTCATCACTAGCATCAGTCTAGATAATTCTCTTTTCTATTGATGAGGTTTGTAATGGAGGAAGAGTCTACATGATCTCCTTAAGTTCAGCGACTGCTTTAGTATGAGATTTTCCCCAAGGTGGGGGATTCTAAAATGGGGACAATGGATTTTACTTGAAAATATGTCAGGGTTTTGTTCTGAAGAAGTGAGGGATATATGAAAAAGGTCTTCAAAGTTTGAATTTGAATTAGTTTCACTGAGAGTTTGGTAACAAGGAATAACACAGAGTTTGTTCAGATGGTTCTTCATCTGCAGAGAATAGAAATTCGATATTATCATTTTCGAGTGAAATACAAATTTCAATCTCTATGTGATGTATCAAATGATTCTGACCTTTTCTTGCCTGGGGGCAATTTTTGGCAAAATGACACTTTTGGTTGCAAATGAAGCATCGAGTTGATTTCTTGCGGCCTGAGCAATCTTTTCTTTTGTGTAGGAATCGCAATTTCTTCTTTTTCCGAAAGTGCTTAGATCCATGCTTGGATTTCTTTAACCACAATTTCTTAAAGTGCTTATTTTTTTTGGAAGATTTTTCGGAAGAACCATCGCAATCTTGTTTGGAGCATTTGATCTTCAGTTTCTGGCGAGAACAAGCTCCATCAAGTTCTTTGTTGTCCGTGAGATAAATCAAAATCATTTGGCGCTTTAAATACAAATCGTCAAGGAACAAATGGATTTCTTATTGTATTTCTCCCAAAGGAATGTCCACAATTCTCCTTTGTCTATTAAGAAAAGATTTCTCAACCTGCTGAGATAATTCCTTGGGGATGGAAGTCAGAAAAACTTGATTTATTTTTGGATTAGCTCCAATACCATAGAAAAGCTTGAGCATTTCCCGATAATATTTATCGAAATGCCTTTTTTGGAGAGAGAAGCATTTTTCTTTTTCCAAAAAATTCTCTCCTTTTGAAGTCATGAAGGTTAGAAGGCTTTCCAATGAAAAAGTGGTACAAGAGGGTAATGGCATGACTAAAGTTAGGTGAAAATAGAAATTGAACTTGATCTTGTTTTGTCACTGACTGCCACCAATGTTTGAGGCTACCTGCAAACCTTGTGACAAAACCAAAAAGGACATCATATTTTTCCTAATTGGTAAAAGTTTGGGCATTTAACCAAGTATGGAATTCTTCAAATCTTTATGGCTATTTGGAGCAAGGAATATCATTGACGGTAAAAAAAACTGTTTGGAGGAGATAGTCACATTCTGAGACGGATTGTTTTAGTAGAACAACCTCTGGTTCATAAGGGTTGGATTCCATATTTTGGTCTGGAGGGTCAGCCATAAATATTGATGAAATTATTGGTACAATAGGGAAAGAATCAATCAAGGATGAAGAGGAAGAGAGGGATACCGAATCTGATCTAGTGTCAAAGTTGCTTGGAAAAACTAGTTCTGATGGAATTTGGTCTTTCAAAGTAATAGGATCAAGCTAGTCTTCTTGGTTGCTCAGATCTCTCAAGAATGATTTTAACAGATTAGATAGCATAATTTGATTTGGATTTTCTCTTATGGCTATCAAGGATTCTTTAGGCATCTTCTCTTTTCCTTTCTCTTTCCTTATTTGATCTAGTTCTTTAAGGCGATTTTGCATTTCTATGACATCGGTCTTGTCTTGTTCGGTGGGAGCTTATGTAAGAGCAGCAAAAATAGACGTATTTTGAGCTAGTGGAGGAAGTGAATGCTCAATCCGCAATGTAGTTGGTAATGAATTGAAAGAATTGAATCTTTCTTCTTCAAGGAGTTGGATTTGCCTTTTGAGTTTTCTATTTTCGCCTTGGGGCTCTCAAGATGATGATTTCCCAAATATCGTCCGAATTCCAAGGCATGAAGCCTTTTCTGGAAATCCAAAAGTATTTTTTTTGGTGATTTCATCATATCTTCGAAGATCTCTTTGCACATCCAATATTTTAGAATCAATCATATTGAACGCATTGTTGTGTGCTAAAAGAGTCTTCAATTGCTAATTGAAAATGGCTTCAGTAACAGGAGTCATTTTTTGTCTTCCATGTTCGTCCACATCAATGGGGGCATGTATTTTAGGAGCATGTCAATATCTACCTTGTGGGTCAATGAATTCTTCTGGTGCAAGGAACGAAAGTTTCGAACTTTCTCGAACAAGAGGAGGAAAGTTAGCCTCTTGAAACATAGCGATGGAAGAATTAGGTGATGCCTCTTCAGGAGCCTTGAGTGGGTAAAAATGCTTTTTTGCCCACTTTAAGATTGGCTTATAAAATGGGGAAATAGCCGGTTTTTTATGAGGAGGAGGTCATAGTGGTGGAGTTGGTGAAATGGAGGGTGGAGCAGCAAACTCTGGTGGTGGAGTTGGAGCATAAGAAACCATAAATTGGAATTATCACACTCACCGAGAGTATCAACAGAGGAGTCTCCGTTTAAGTACCTTTGGTACATAGTATCCTTAAACTTCTTATGTCTTCTTTGGGTCTTGCATTTAGGTCTACCTTGTCGGGAGAATTTGTACAACAAGAGCATTGACAAAAAGGATCCTAGAAACAGTGACCATATCAGTCCTTGTAGTAATGGATAGGGTTTTTATTACTCTGAAAATATTGGACAAACCTTTTAGGATCTGGTTTGGAAATTGACTTAGGAACACGTGGTTCAATCATGAAGAGAGTTTGGAGGATAGAAAGATTTTCTTCATTTTCCTTGCCAAATTTGATGGCAACAATGCCATCTTTCTTCCTGAAGAATTCAGAGTTTGAGGATTGGAGAGACTTGTTGTTCTAATGTAGTTTTTCATAGTTGGTAATCCAGCTTTCTGGAAGGAGCTTGACTAACTTCTCTTTTGGGGTTTGTCTAGGAACATGAATACGGGATGCTTAATCATTATGCATAGAAATGAATAAAGCATCTTCATTCCCATTATGGAAATTCAAGTCAAGAGCATGATTCTGCACTTGATAAACCATTTGGTAGTGTAGGGTTGCAACAATAGAGTTAGGGGTCTGAGGAGCTCCAGTGAGCTAGATCTGAACTTTTAGAAAGGAGAGTAGCTGGGGGTCCGAAAGAGCAGTATTGAAGTTTGGATATAAGTTACAAATATTGTTCCATCATTTAAAGTGGTTTGGATCGTACCAATATAGGCATGTCGGTATTCTAAGAACCGAGTATCCAATAAAGCTATTTTGGCCACGACTAGTAAGCCTTTTCGACCATGAAAGGTGAGAGCAAGATGAACAGCTCCATAATGGACATGAGAGTATCCTTGTTGGGTCCACTGCTTAGGAAATTCCGATGGAATTTGAAGAGTAACAAAATACTCATTTTCAGTGGCAGAAATGGGATGTTGATCAAACTTTAAGGATTGACGTACTCCTGTACTTCCTTAGGAGTTTGGTGGATAAGTTGTCGAATGGAACAGATAGGAGAAAATGATGAAGTAGGCTTAACAAAAGCAAAATAGGGGTTCATAAGAGGAAGTTAAGTTTCAAAGATTTTGGTTTCATCACTAAGAGAGACTTCATAAAGATAGTCAATTTTAGAAGCATTTGACACATGAAAATCTGAAAGAGTAGAGGAAGATGGGAAGCATCTATTAAGTTCACATACTTTTGTGCAACCATATCTTTGACAAAATTATACTTGGTATCTATATGTTTGGTCTTGCCATGATATTTTGGAGTTTTAGTGTACACTATTGCTACTTGTCTATTATAGTTAACCAACAATGAGTTTGCAGCATTCTTAATAACATCTAAATGATCCAAAAAATCTCTTAAAGCCAAATAATTTCTCGTATTGCTGCTAATAATGCCACGTACTCAACCTTCATTGTGGACAAGGCTATACACATTTGTTTCTTACTGTTCCAAGATATGGCACCATTATTTAGTAAGAAAACAAATCTAGAGATAGATTTTCTTTCATCTAAATCTCCTCCCCAATCAACATCTGAATAGCTTTCAAGTCGTAGATCATTTCCTTGGTAACTCAATATATAATCAGCAGTTTCCTTCAAATACCTCAGTAATCTTTTGACAGCTTTCCAATGTGCTTAACTTGGATTGGATTGGTATCTACTTATTATTTCAACTGCAAAACATATGTCGGTCCTATACACATCATAGCGTACATTAAGCTTCTAATAGTACTAGCATAAGGAACATGTTGCATTTGTTCATGCTCTTGTGGAGTTTTTGGATATATTTTAATGCTCAATCCTTCACCTTTTGCAATAGGACTATTTATGTGGCATCCGAAAATCCCAACCATACCAATTAAGTAGACATGGAATAAGAGAGGAATTTGGACTGCACGCGGGAACTTTGGCTATGCATTTGTATATGAAGCAATTGGATTATGAGAATGCAAAATTTATTTCTTTAAGAAAAATAATGAAATGCTTCATAATGGTGCAAAGATTATGGGTTTATATTCTAAAGTTTGTGGGCCTTTTACTTGGATTTTCTTTTGGCCCAAAAACTTTTGGGCCCAAGCGGCCCATGGAGGCCCACAAGGCCGTCTATCGAAGGGAGGAGGAACCGGATGGAGAAGCCCACGCCACCCTCTCCATTTGTCCCATGGATGAAGCCACATGTCCTTCCCTTGGAGCCAAGTGTCCCTGCATGCAAAAACAAATGATTACTAGCTAATCAAGAGATTAAGAGAGAGGGGGAGGCGGATTGCTGGAGGGAAACCGCCGAGAGAGAGAGAGAGAGTGAGGTCGAGCGGGCGAGCGAGTGAGAGAGAGAGAGGAGGACCGTCTCCCACCGTGTCCGAGCTGCCACCGTCGACGCCACCTAGCTCCGCCGTCGATCGAGCCGCGCCTGAAGCCCCCAAGTCACTGTTTTTGCTTGCTGTGTTTGCGTGAACTTAAGGCGAGTGAAGTCCATTGATCTACTTGATGCTATGTTGTGGTAGTCTAGTGAAATGTGGTAGATCTTGGAGATGCTTGTATCTTGATGCCGGATGCTGAAATTCGAATGAATGGTAGTAGTTTTCCTAGAACAAGCAAGCTGTTTCGTGTAAGAACAGCCCGACCCCTTGCGACTCCGTGAATTTTATAAAATTATCCAGTCTAAATTTGATTTCGTGTTCCTGATAAAAGTTGTAGATGACATCTTGAGGAATAACATACTAAAATTTGAGAATAAACGGACAAGTATTGGTCGGTGAAACGATTTTTCTCTGAAATTGTTAAATCTGGAAATCGTTACCGAGGGTTAGCGAGAGTTATGGTGATTATAGATTTTGATCTATCATGAATCTGACTTCAAGTTCTTCACAAAAATTTTACCTCTAGGTTTTTTATATAACATATCAAAATTTTAGAATTTTCTGAGTTGATTTAGGGGGTATACCGAATTTGTGAATAAAACTGTGTAATGGTGATGTTTGAGATTTTAAGGCTGTGATGCATGGACCGTAGCGACTCGTACGAAATTATTTTGATATGGTGTTCTTTATGAAACCTTTTTCTCTAGATCTCGTTTATAACATGTTAAATTTTCAGAATTTATTAAGATCGTTTACTAATTTTTCTAGAATTTTAATTAAAGAAGTGCATTCTGTTTTATCCGAAAATTGTTTTATTTTCAAGAACAAATGAACTGCTCTATGAGATGTGATATCTTGGGTTGTTATTTATACAGCATATGTGGTGACATTTAGCATATCGTATGACATCAAAAAGTTGATTCAAACCTTTGACATTATTGCATCAAATGCTAATTTGAAAATGAGACATATTTGTGAATATACATTGTGATGTTGATGATACCGTCGGACCCTTGAGTCGACAATGTCCCGGGAGTGTCGGGATGCTCGGAGGTGTGTGCCAGATGCCCGAAGGTGTGCACCGAATGTCCTCAGGAGTTTCGAGATGCTTGGAGGTGTGTGCCAAATGCCGGAGGTGTGTGCCGAAAGCCTCGTGACGCTAGTTGGGGTGCGGGATGCTCGGAGGTGTGTGCCGGATGCCCGAAGGTGTGTGCCGGAGGTCTTGCGATGCCAAGTTGGGTGCGAGAGTCACGAAAGATGCAAAGATTAGTCCCTGGAGAAAAATGAGATCCTTTTGAATATCAAAATGGGAAATGAATCATGCGTGTGTGTGCATATGGCATGATGCATGAATTGCCTATGAAATTGAGTTGGTACTATTTGGCATTGAGAATGCAATCAGGAAGGCGTTGAATGGATCTCAAGGAGATTTATACATGATTGTATGGATGATATGAATCATGTGCATGTATGTGCATATGGCATGGAACATAAATTGCCTTAATGAATGAATCTCATGGAAATATTAGCATGATGGCATGGATGATATGTGCATTTCACATGAAATTGTGGTTGTCTTGCTGTTGCATTGCGTAGTTTGATGGATCTTTTACTGCTGAGTGGTTGTACTCACCCCTTTTGGGGACCAACATTTCAGATTAAGAGATGCCTTTGTTACCGGTCACCCGTGGTACTTTCTATGGCTTACCGTCCAACGTTGAGGTTGAGTATTCGGAGCATTCATGTGTTGGTGTTCGTGGACTGGTGTTCATCCGTGTTCAAGTTTTAGTTATGTATGATGTGGGTCTACCTGATGGCCCTGTAGTCCAGGAGTTCCAGTCTGTCCATGTCCGCCGTGACGAGGTTATGATGGGGATGCTACCGCCGCCACCGGCCGATGCACCGGGCTGGGTGTGATTGTGCGTGTGACTGATAGCGGATGACACTTTTTGGATAGCTGACACTGGATGATGGATCGGTGTACATGACTGATGTAGGGTCAGGTACTTTTGGGTTATAGCCGAGCTTAGTAAAGCCTTGGCCTTTTGATATACCGACTCTTGTTGTCCGATCAAGCTATGTAAATAAAAGTGTTTCGGCTCTAACGTATATATATATATATATATATATATATATATATATATATATATATGAAAGGTGTAGTTGGCGTGCATTGCATTGTATTATTTAGTTCGAGTATGGGTTAGGGAGATGTCGAATATGCTTCCATTATATGATCTGTGCCGGGACTGATTGAGATAATACAAACCCCCAGGATTAATGGACCCACTACAATCCAATGGTATCAGAGTGATATGTTATTAGGACAAGTGAATGGTAAGTGGATTGTGGCGACCCTAACGGATTGGGGGTCATTTCGGGGGTGCCACAATCTATGAGTTTACAATCTCGCATACGAAATTGTTCGAGAATCTTATTTATGTATATTTCTTACGAAAGAGATAATGATATCTTCGAATGATCTCTTGAAATCTTAACTCCAAGAATGTATGCAGCATCACCCATGTCTTTCATCTCAAAGTTGGAAGATAACCAACTCTTGACAGTATTAACAAACTCCATATTGCTTTCGGCAATCAGTATATCATTAACATATAATGGTATGATCACAAATTGATCTTTGGATTTTTTTTTATATATATATACACAATGATCCTCATCAATCATTGTAAAATCATATGCTATTATGACATTATGAAAACGTATATACCATTGTCTCGATGACTGTTCAAGGCCATATATCGATCTCAAAAGTTGACATACCTTTTGTTCTTAACCTTTCAAAATGAAACCAACGGGTTGTTCCATATATATATTTTATTCTAATTCTCCATTGAGAAAAACAATCTTTACATCCATTTGATGTAACTCAAGATTCATACTTGCTACTAAACAATGGTTTCCTTGTTGTTTTCCCTACTAAACAATGCTCACATATGAACAAATCGACCTTTTCAATATTACTTAACAAACCCTCTTTGGTTAACCTATTCATACGTTGTTGGTCAATATGACCAAGTCTAGTATGCCACACATTCACATCATTATCATATGGATTAGAAGACGTGAAGAGGGAATAACAAACATTAATATTATCATAGTCAACATTCAATACAATAAAACAATTCAGAAAATAACCCACAATCATAGTAGTTTGTATTCAAATACAAATCTACACCATTATTAAGAACATACACTAAATTTTGACAAATCTCTAGAGCATATAATACATAATGCAGGAATAAGGTGTGTCTACCATGCATGTGACATCCTGGATTTTTCACTTATGCTTTCAATTAAATTAATCAGGCATTTCATCGATGGGCCTATAAAGCTGTCCTCAGAGTTGATCACTCTCGAGATAACCAGACTATCTGGGGAAGCTATTAAGGAATTTTAACGCAATAGACCTGAGAATTCGACCATGAATCAGCTACTCGACCGTACTCATCTTTAGA
Source organism: Eucalyptus globulus (assembly GCA_014182545.1). Classification (NCBI taxonomy): domain Eukaryota; kingdom Viridiplantae; phylum Streptophyta; class Magnoliopsida; order Myrtales; family Myrtaceae; genus Eucalyptus; species Eucalyptus globulus. Next base: position 16,533,295 of record CM024719.1, read on the forward strand.
GGTCATTATGGTACAATTAAAAATCGGTTAGACATTAGAGATAGGTCGATTCGACGAAGATGTGTGGCTAAACATGGGTGACTCCACTAAATTGGAAAATTCTTGTTGGCCGGTACCAGACTATTTTTTCTATCGTTTTGGTACCCTGTGTCCGTATTTGAATCATCGAGATTTTCACGATAACTGAGAGTCACCAATATGTCGAAGAGATTCATTCTGGCTCGAAGAAAATCGACCTTGGATCATTTGCACTAAAAATTTCTGAAAGCTGTCGGATAGCCTAGGTCATGCCAAAATCGCGCCGGATTGCAATTAACCGTGAATTTGCATCCGATTTCAAAAATTGAAAGTTCTATCATATCACAGGTCATTTTAGGAATGTCAACTTAGCCTCCGAAGATTTTACTACAAACCGAGACTTTTTGGTAAAAAGTCGTCCTAGGGCCGTTTTAGTCAAAAAATATCAAGGACCGGTTTTTATCGCGTGATTGGGAAGCAAGTAGGATCTATTGCTGAGGAAAAATACCAATTTGATTTATGATATGTTGGATGAATTTTCAAGAGCCAAATTGGAGTGATTCAAGAAGCATTTGGGTTCAATTTGGAGCAAAATCATGTGAAATTCGTAACACCCTTGGACCCAACATTTTGGACCTCCTTAAGCTTCAAGAAAGGGTTTTTGGTCTTGGAATTTAGCTGGCAGGCCAACTCGGGTGAGGACTAGTCAAAGGGGAGAATATGAAGATAATAAGAGACTAAAAGAGGTCCACCAGCAAAAACCCATCCCCTCTCCCTTTCCCCTGCCCCCGTCGACCTCTTCCCCCTTCCTCCATTCGTTGCTCGATGCCCAACAAGCCAGAGAGACCGCTAGAGCAGCCAGCCGAAGCCCTCGCCGTTGCATGCCTCACTAGATCGCCGTTAGCCGCCCGCACCGCCGCGCCTCACAGTGCAACCCCAACGCTTCAGCTGCCTGTTCCGCCATCCAGCCTTGCTGTCTTGCCTGTTCTGTCGCCGTGAGCAGCCACCAGAGTTGTTACCGCCACTGCTTGAGCCTTGTTTGGTCCCCTCAGTTCATCCCCAGCCCATCTCCGCCTCAACCGAACCTCCATCCAGCCATTTCAGCCCCCAAACAGCAGCTGAAGAAGTGGGTTTCTAGCAGCATCTTTGGCTCGTTTTGGAGGTGTTCCAAACCTTGGTTGCCAAGCCTGCTTTGGAGATAGTTGATCCTCGCCGTGCCCCCATCGTTTCAAATCGAGTAGTTCATTAATCAAGTGAGTTTAACTTACTAATCCTCGCTTAATATGTTAATAATGTTTAAGGGTTGATTAGTTTATACTAAGCTAGGATTATGTGGTTAGTTAGATTTGATTAGTGAATTTAATTAATTACTAATGCATGTTAGGTGGATAGTTAGTGCAATTAGGGCCTAGACAAGCTTTAGTATGTATCTAGAGTGATTTGGAAATTTTTCGGGCCCGTCTCGGCATTTAATTAGGCTTTACGAGCCTAATTTTTAATTGGTATTTAATAATTAATTTCTATAATTATTTAATTATTTATTTATTTTTCTGGAAATTAGACCAGGATAGCCAATGACCGAAATTTTGTGTTGATTGCAGTGGTGCATTCTTTTTTATTTAATTGAGCTCTAATTTGTGCTGATTGTGAGTGAATTGTGAAATTAGGAATTTATTCCTAAAATTATTTAATTTTGGTAATTAATTGGAAAATTACTGGGCGTCAGTCTATAGCGCCAAAAAACTATTTTGGGACTGCTGAAACCGGTGGAAGGTTCAAAAGTGAAATTATTATATTTTGACTAAGGTCGATCATGTACCCACACATGGCTATTTTTATCGAGAATGATAAAAATGTTGAATTGATTGGGATGGTATACTATATCAGCCTACGGGCAATATGTCAGCTTAGCAGAGAGCAGTATATCGGTAAACTATATCCGCCTACGGGCGATATGTCAGCTTAGCAGAGAGCAATATATCTTATCATCTTAGATTGAACAATGTTTGTATACTATATCAACCTACAAGCGATATGTCAGCTTAGATAGAGAGCGGTATACTCAATCATCTTAGAAGCGAGCTATACTATCTATTTATCAGCTTAGAAGTGAGCAGTCCTGATATGATTGGATTTTATAGATAGTATGAGATGAGCCGATTAAGAAAGGGTCGCGATAACATGTAATCGACTTAGTCGATTAATCGATGAATTGATCTAATCAACTCAAATTGATTGGATGTTATGATTGCGAGTTAATGAATAAAAACGATTTGCAGGAAAAAGTGGAGGCCCAAGTCCTATACTTCGTGATTGTATTTAGGCAGCCCTTAAGGCGTATTTTCTTCCTAATCGGGTTTTAAGGGGTAGAACTCGCTGAGACATTGTCTCACCTCGTTGTAGGATAACCATTTCAAGATCTTAGATGGCCACTCCTAAGTTTTTTTAGACGACCCAAGAGTGTTACAGAGTAGACATCCTATATTTTTATGAATTAGGGCCTTAGGGGTTGGGACTACGAGTTGGTAAGGTTCGTAGTTTGGGTCAATGCGGGTCTCACCCATAAGGTGCCCTATCGATACAGATCGTGGTACCGCCAGGCTCGAGATTTCCAAAGAGAGGGTCTTATTCTAGAGTCTGAGATTCCTTTGTACAACGCTCTAGAAGTAGCTTTTAGGTACCAAGCTCCAGTACAATACGGCATATTATTCTCAGACGGATGACCAGTTTAAAAGGACAATTTAAACCCTCGAGAACATGCTACGAGTTTGTGTACTAGATTCCAAGGGAAGTGGGAAGAACAACTTCATATGGTCGAGTTCGCCTACAACAACAGTTATCAGCAGAGCATTCAGATGGCTACTTTTGAAGCATTATATGGCAGAATGTGAATAATGCTAGTTTGTTAGGATGAAGTCGGAGAAAGAAAGATTACAGGTCCAAAGTTGGTTCAACAATTAGTGGATGCCATTGCAGTTATTAGGGATAGATTGAAGACCGCTCAGAGCAGATAGAAAAGTTACGCAGATAAGCACCGGAGACCGTTGGAATTCCAAGTTGGTGGTCACATTTTTCTAAAGGTGTCACTGATGAGGGGAACTTAGCGCTTTGGCAAGAAAGAAAAGTTGAGTCCGAGGTATGTAGGTCCGTTTGAGATTCTAGAGAAAATCGGGACCCTAGCGTATCGTCTTGCATTGCCGCCGAAGTTGGCGCAAGTGCATGATATCTTTCACGTGTCGATGTTGAGGAAGTATGAGCTTGACCCAACCCACGTGCTTAATTTTAAAGAAGTGGACGTGGATGACTGAGTGTCATATGTTGAAAGCCCGGTTTAGATCGTGGACAAAAAAGAGCAAGTTCTGCATACAAAGACCATCCCATTGGTTAAAGTGGTCTGGCAACATCACGGCACCGAAGGAGCAATTTGGGAGATTGAAGAGTCGATGAGACGTTTGTACCCGCACCTTTTTGCTTAAGTGTTGTAATGGTTTAAATTTCAATGGCGAAATTTTTATAAAATGGGAAGAGTTGTGACATCCTGAATTTTTCACTTCTACTTTCAATTAAATTAATCGGGTATTTCATCAACGCGCCTAAAGGGTTGTCCTCATAGTTAATCACTCTCGAGATAATTAGACTATCTGGGGAAGCCATTAAGGAATTTTAACGCAATAGACCTGAGAATTCGATCAGGAATCTGCTATTTGACCGTGCTCATCTTTAGAGGTCATTACGGCATAGTTAAAAATTGATTAAAGATCAGAGATAGGTTGGTTCGACGGAGATGTGTAGTTAAACGTGGGTGACTCCACTAAATTGAAAAATTCTCGTCGGCCGGTACTAGACTGATTTTTCTATCGTTTTGCTATCCTATGTCCGTATTTGAATCATCGAGATTTTCACGACAACCGAGAGTCGCCAATGTGTCGAAGAGGTTCATTGTGGCTCAAAGAAAATCGACCACAGGTCATTTGCACTAAAAATTTCTGAAAGCTGCCGGGTACCCTAGGTTATGCTAAAATCGCATCGGATTGAAATTACTCGCAAATTTGAATCCGAAGATTTTTCTGTAAACCGAGACTTTTTGGGAAAAAGTCGTCCTAAAGCTGTTTTAGTCCAAAAAATGTCAATGACCATTTTTTATTGCACAATTGGGAAGCAAGTAGGATCTATTGGTGTGGAAAAACACCAATTTGATCGATGGTATGTTGGATGAATTTTCAAGAGCCAAATTGGAGTGATTCAAGAAGCATTTTGGTTCAATTTGGAGCAAAATCATGTGAAATTCGTAATACCCCTTGGAGCCAACATTTTAGACCTCTTCAAACTTCTAGAAAGAGGTTTTTGGTCTTGGAATTTAGCTGGTAGGCCAGCTAGGGTGAGGACCGGTCAAGGGGGAACATGAAGATAAGAAGAGACTAAAAGAGGTCCCACCAGCAAAAACTTGTCCCCTCTCCCTTTCCCCCGCGCCCGTCGACCTCTTCCCCTTTCCTCTGTTCGCTGCTCGACGCTCAGCAAGCCAGAGAGACCACCGGAGTAGCCAGTCGAAGCCCTCGCTGTTGCACGCCTCGCCGGATCGCCGTTAGCTGCCCTTGCCTCGCGCGCGCACATCGCCGTGCCTCACCGCATGACCCCGACACTCTAACCGCCTATTCCATCGTCCAACCTTGTTGTCTCACCTGTTCTGTCACCGTGAGCATCCACTAGAGCTCCTACTGCCATCGCCTGAACCCGGTTTGGTCCCTTCAGCTCATCTTAGCCTATCTTCGCCTCAATCGAGCCTCCATCTAGCCATTTCAGCCCCCAAAGAGCAGCTGAAGAAGTGGGTTTCCAGCAGCATCTTTGGCCCATTTTGGAGGTGTTTCGAACCTCGGTTGCCAAGCCCGCTTTGGTGATAATTGATCCTTGCCGCGCCCCCGTCGTTTCGAACCAAGCGGTTCGTTTATCAAGTGAGTTTAACTCACTAATCCTCATTTAGTAGGTTAATGACGTTTAATGGTTGATTTGTTTAGACTAAGCTAGGATTAGGTGGTTAGTTAGATTTGATTAGTGAATTTAATTAATTACCGATGCATGTTAGGTGGATAGTTAGTGCAATTAGGGCCTAGACAAGCTCTAGTATTTATCTAGAGTGATTCAGAAATTTTCTGGGTCCATCTCGGCATTTAATTAGGCTTTACGGGCCTAAGAATTAATTTCCATAATTATTTAATTAATTATTTATTTTTTCCAAAAATTAGACCAGAATAGCCGATGACCGACTTACGTGCGATTGTAGTGGTGCATTCTATTTATTTAATTGAGCTCTAATTTGTGCTGATTGTGAGTGAATTGTGAAATTAGGAATTTATTGCTAAAATTATTTAATTTTGGTAATTAATTGGAAAATTACCGAGCGTCGATCTACAGCGTCAAAAATCTATTTTGGGACTCCTGAAATTGGTGAGAGGTTCAAAAGTGAAATTATTATATTTTGGCTAAGGCCGACCGTGTACCCACACATGGCTATTTTTATCGAGAATGATAAAAATGTTGAATTGTTTGTATGATTGGGATGGTATACTGTATCAGCCTACGGTTGATATGTCAGCTTAGCAGAGAGTAGTATACCGGTATACTATATTCGCCTACGGGCGATATGTCAACTTAGCAGAGAGCAATATATCTTATCAGCTTAGATTGAACAATGTCGGTATACTATATCATCCTACAGGCGATATGTCAGCTTAGATAGAGAGCAGTATACTTGATCATCTTAGAAGCGAGCTATACTATCTATTTATTAGCTTAGAAGTGAGCAATCCTGATATGATCGGACTTTATAAATAGTATGAGATGAGCCGACTAAGAAAGGGTTATGATGACATATAATCGACTCAGTCGATTGATCAATGAACCGATCCGAATTGATTGGATGTTATGATTGCGAGTTTGTGAATTAAACTGATTTGCAGGAAGAAGTGGAGGCCTAGGTAAATCCTATACTTCGTAATTGTAGTTAAGCAGCCCTTATGGCGTATTTTCTTCCTAATCAAGTTTTAGAGGGTAGAACTCGCTGAGATGTCGTCTCACCCCATTGTGGGATAACCATTTTAGGTCTTTAGATGGCCGCTCCTGAGTTTTTTTGGGCGACCCAAGAGTGTTACAGAGCAGACATCCTATATTCCGATGAATCAGGGCCCTAGGGGTTGGGACTACGAGTTGGTAAGGTCTGTAGTCTAGGTCAATGCGGGTCTCACCTATAAGGTGCCCCATCAATACAGATTGTGGTATCGCCAGGCTCGAGATGGCCAAAATGAGGGTCCTATTCCGGAGTCTGAGATTCTTCTCTACGCTCTAGAAGTCACTTTTGGGAAGGGCATAGCTGATCCTCCTCAAGGCTCAATAATGGATGCAGTAGACCCGGCTTTTGTAGTACCAGAGTCCCCGGTATAGTCTGTTGAAGGCTCTAGTTGGAGTGTGGAAGAATGAGAGATTGAGGATGATGATGACCCGGAGTAGATCGGAAACCCCCTCCCTGCTTGTAGACTTTGTTTTTAAGCTGGCTTGAGTAGAACCTGACTTTAATAGTTTGTATCATACTATATACATTATGGTGTGCAATGTATATATGTGTGGTTGTCTCGGTTTGAAAATTTATGGTCCTACTTTCCTCTCCCATTGTTTTATTGTCTGGGGATTTTATATCTGCTTCCCCATGCGTATTAAAAAGAATAGGTCTGCGATACGTCCTGGGATATCACTATTATATCGACCGGTGAGGGATGGGCACGCGTTTGAGAACCGAGGCGTGACAACGCATGTTTAATTGGCATGTGCTAATCCCTTCAATTCTAGAGCTGTACTCCTATATATATTTATTTAGTTTCAGTTAGTACTCGTCGAAATTCCACGAAGGATTCTATATCCTTCGCTACATGGTCTAATGCTCTCGAATCTACAGTCCACAAATGATTATATTAAGTTAATAATATAAAACTTGATACATAAGCGAAGTTCTTAAAAGTATAAGGGGTGTTTACATTCTTTGGCTCGCAATAGTTGTGAGTATAGTCACTCTCTTGTCATAATTATAACACTTCACATTTGACAACTTCTTTATTCAAGGACACTTTCCTCTTTCATGTTAGTAAACTTTTGGTTTCTTTTCCAAAGAACTTGCTCCCTTGCATTTCTACCTTTTAAACGAATCAGAACGTTTGTGCTTGGAGCTCAAAACTTCCTGTGAGCTAAAACTAACATAATAAATGTCATTTTCTGGCTTAGCCGCTAGGACGCAGTTCTCTTCTAGCTTAAGATGGCACATTGCAACCTCAAAGGTTTTAATGTTTTCGTTGTGTGTCTGGTACACTTTCATATGCTCCCAATTTTGAGGCAAGGAACAAATTACTGTTTGTACTTGCTGTTCATCAGTCAGGACATGACCAGCATCCTTCAGCTTATTAATCATGTTTGACATCTTTCTCAGGTGTTGTTTTATGATCTGACCATGAAGCTTCTTGTAAGAGTCAAATTTTATAGTGAGCTGCCTTAACTTAGTCACCGATGTGTGACCAAATTTTGCTGCGAATGTTTCCCACATTTCTTTGACATTCTCAAAACGTTTGAATTCTCGCATGATATCATTTTCCATGCTACTCAGCAACATAATGCGAGCATGTGAGTTCTTTCTTTCTCTTCCATGCAGTAAATGTATCCTTATCTCTTTTGTTGTATAGTGTTCCCATCTTCAGGTTCTTCCATAATCAGGTTAAGAGTTTCTAGTGTCTTTTGCTCTTTCAACACATATTGGATTTTCATATGCCATATTTCATAATTATCGCCGTTCAGCTTCTCACCTTTGTTCAATTTAGCGACTATGTTCTTAGTTGCTGAAGTCATTAGATTTGAACATATCAAACATATATGCACGAATTATTAATGCCTCTCATTTATGCATCCATTTTGCATAAACTCATCATATTAATGAATAATTTTAAATAAGGTTTAAGAATTAAAATGTCACTATGTTTCGAATCATCATCCAAAAATCCTAACTTGAAATTATCATTAATATAATCTTCTATGCAAAATAAGTTCTTTGAAGCTACAGAAAATTTTATGAACTTCCCACAACAATTAATAATAACAGAAGCAATTGATATTGGATATCCAGTAACAATAGAATAAAAATATTTCCATATAATGTAACCAATACATCAATTGCTACAACGACATCAACATGGTAGAAATTATCTACTAAGATATTCATAAAACATACTAAATAAACACCACTAGAAACAACTAATGCCATTTCTTTTGGCCGCGTGTGTCGGCGCCTCCAATGGCCCCTGACGGCAAGCCACCCATCTTTTTTCTCGTCTCGACGAGAACTACGACCATGCACTATCATAAACGAGTTTTGATTCACCGAAAATAAAAAAAAGGGGGCAAACAGTATGAGTGTGTTGGGATTTCCGTCCCCGAGTGTTCGACTATGATGTTTCTCAAAATTTCAGCAAAAAATGATTCATAAACATTAAACAATGATCGGGAAACATGAACATCATTGCTCTGATACCAATATCGAAAATAAATTCCTAAAAATCGATCCGATACTCAAACGATTGAATACCAAAAACAAATGTGGAAACGTGCTAAAAAACATGTAACACCAATTGAAGGCATATCATGAAGATGGACATACCTTGATTGCCACAAATTAAGTACCGTCACAGTTTTTGAGAAATCTTTTGAAGCCCGGGTTCCATTCGTCGAGAGGCATATACTGCTTCAAGGGGGAAAAGTGAAGAAACATATTTCTCTTTGAAGAACGCTACTGTTCAGATATATACCCCCTTTTTTATTTATTTATATATTACAGTAACTACACTCTTTTATGGGCCCTTCACTTACGGGCTGGGTTTTAACCCAACATGGGCGGATGGGCTTAAGTTGACCTATCAAATATAAAATCCATCAAGCACAATCATAAGCTTCTTTAGAACTTGAAATGAGTAGAGGATATAAAAAAAGTTCAATGGCTTAGTATGTGATTGACTAACCGCACCTCATTATTGTAGTATCAAAATCTTACGAGTAAGAAAATTGAAGCAAGTACACACAGGCTGCAGGTGATTTAAAAACTCCAGAGCATTTTCAGCTAATTACGTTTCTATCTTTGTCAGGAACGTCTTTTTGATCAAAGGCGTGAGATTCTATTTTTCCGATTATATTTTTCATGGACTAAGGTATAAAGCACCGATGTAAATGTGGGCTAAGAGGGAGGACAATCTGGGGAGAGCGAAGCGGAAGCAAAGAGCCAACGTCTCTTTCTGTGGGAGACACGTACTTTGAGGCAAAATATGTCTATTAAAGTGCCAGGGCTCCACTGCTCGAAGACATTACCGCCTCGTACAGGTAAAAGAGAGAACAAATTCTGGACACGCAACCCAATCGTTAAACGAGTCGGAAGGTCAAAAACGGAGATGACATTGGTCGAATTTTCAAAGCTCAAAGCGAACACGCTGAGGGCGAGTCCGCGGAGGGAGCCCGGGATGGCAGAGGTCCACCATCCAGGTGCGGAAGCACGTGCCTCTGCGCTGGGTAGGAGAGTAGCCCTACCTATAGAGGTAGAAACTGCATGGAGGTGAAGAATACGAAGAAAATATGTTTTTTTTTTTTTTTTTTTTTTTTTATGGAAAAAACTGGTCCGGTCTGGGTGGTTTGATTCCCACCATAAAATCGAAAATCAGACTGTCTATCACTAGTTCCAATTTTATGAAACCGGAAACCAGACTAGCACCATTGGGAATTGCTCATAAACCGGCTAGTCAGATTGGTTCTCAATTTGGACGGTTCTTGTTGCACATCCCTAGTTCACTATCCCAAAAATAGAAAGAAAAGAAAATCCATTAAGTTGTATCATACACAAATTTAAAAGTAATTTGGCGTTGAAAGTTTTAATACATGGGTAAAACCTTGTTGCTCGGAGTCTACATTTTACAATCACAATCACATGTCCTTCGAGAAGATTTAAATAAATTCCTTTAATTTGAGACATACAGAATGCTTGAAATGCATTACCTTGATTTTAGGTTATGATTGGATGGATAGTTAATAAAATCAAATACCAAAAAAAAGAGTTATACCAATGCCACTATTTGATTTCATTAGTTGAAGATCTTGTTTCAATTAGTATCAATTGGTGTTGAGAAATAGCCCAGCCTACCAATAATAATTAGACGCCGAGCATCATAATGTAGTTCTAATATTACTGTATTAGGCCACGTCAACTGAGCTTTTATTGTCACTATTGGTAGCGATCACACCGATTTGAGTCTGTAAAACTTATCTACCAGTGTAATAATCTCCAAACATATGCAGTGTCAAATCAAATAAATATTTAACACCTAATACCAACATATATTTCGAATTACTAATTTTCCTCAGTCTTTTTTTTTTCTTTTTTTCAAGGTAGTCTTGAGAAGCATTGAATTTGAAAATACGTGGAAAAAGCAACCACAATTCCATCGATAAGCGTCTAGCTGTAGATGAACACAATTGAAGCTCCTGCTTAAGATCCAAATAAATTATTAAGGAAAGACGTCAATCAAGCTTATGGTCCAAATGTCTAAAACATTTTGGTCCGTTCAAACCATTTTTATTTATTTATTTAGCCCCAGTTATACTCTCCGCCTTGGTCATTCTTACAGGTGTACTTTTCGAATTCCTTCACATACATTTTACAATCCACTTAAACTCAAACTAATAATGACTCTGAGACTTATAAATCGATCTATATCGTCGTTGAACCTAAATGTTCCCAGGCGTGGCAATGATATATATATCCTAATGGAAAAACAGAGTTACTTATTCCTAATAAACAGGATTATGAATGGCCCTCTCGAATTTGACTTGTTTAGAAATTCCTTAGTTTAATTTTTTTTTTTGTTGGTCCTACTTTATTTCTACTTTAACTCTTACTCTCAGACTTTTATATTACCTTCTTACAGAGTATAGGAGTCGAAACCCACACTTCAAATTAAATCATCTCCACCCCAATCCCTCCTGAGAAGGTGGGGATTCAAAACTCCCACCTCCCTCTTCTATATTGAAAGGGTGACCATTAGGACAAACCCCAGTAGTTGAAATTCCTTACTTGAGATGACTCTTCTACTCACTCAAGTGTAAAATTGGAAAATGCATTAAACACGATGTTCATAATCAACTCCGTGTTGACGCAAATTTTGGATTGTCGTATTCAAGATGAGCCCCTTTGTACACTTGACTTGAAAAACATGAGAACAAATGAAGTATTTGAAGCTCTACACCCTAACATTAATTAGGTAATCAGCTTTTAGAGTGAAGAATTAAAAAATTTTCAATTGAGTTGCTTCTCATCCTTCCATAAGGGCTTCCCATTCATCTAATACTTACTACATTCAAGATATCTACAAAAGGATAAATTATAGTTCAAAAACTACTCGATGGTTCCATAGAAGTCACCCTTTTCCCGCTTCTGTTCAAATGCTTAACATCTTCTCTGGTAAAGGAAGATGGATTTTTGTCATGGACTTATGACACACTTTGTACTTGGAATCAAACTTGCCTAAATCATGAAATCCTTCATGTCATGCTCTAAGATATTGGACTACCAAAATCATTTTTTCTTGACAATAATAGAGTTTCATAAAATAATTGTCATGTCATGCTCAAAGCCTTGATTTTATAATTTTACCCGATCTTTCTACTTTATTTTTGAATGGCCAGTAAGATGAAAAAAGTTACTATTTACATGTCCTTTCCATAGGACTAAATCTCCAATCCAAATCCCCGGAAAAGGGGAGGTCTGTGATTTTGCGGGATGCATAAGTTTCAAGAATGTAAAAGATATTCTAGAAAAGAATATGAAATGCAATTTTGCCACAATGTAAAGTGTATTGGTTTCTTCTAATGGTGCTTTTAATAATGTAAAGTGTATTGGTTTTTTCGAATGGTGCTTTTAATAATTGGGCGTGCTTGGCGTATGAATCCCTCCTTGGGAAAAAAAAAAAAAAAACGAAATCCAGGATGTAATCAGGGCAAAATTTTTTTGTCAGTAATATTTTTCTATTAACACCATATATCTTAGAGGTTCTTGGCGGTGAATTTTTTAGCTAGTTTTCTCAAGGTGGGGCCGTTTCGAAGGCCGCGCTTTGGTGCACATCGGTCATGCATATTTCTTGTCACTATTTCAATGCGAGTGTTTCAATGTCATCCGTCCATTTGATTTGTGTCGTTGGCCATTCAATCAAAACTTATCAGTCTCAACTGTCGAATTGAAAATGATAAAATTGATATGTTCAAAATCACTAGATCGTTGCAAAGTGCAAAAGATATAAGAATGTATGGTACGTCTATTTTAATGTACTACATTATTAATGCCATAGTAACTGTGACATCCCAGATTTTCAGTCTTATTTTCTACTGAATAAATCGGGCATTTCATTGACGCGTCTATAGGGCTATTCTCAAAGCTGATCACTCTTGAGATAATTAGACTATATGGGGAAATCATTAAGAATTTTAAAGCAAATAGACTTGAGAATTTGACTAGGAATCGGCTTATTGATCGTGCTCATCTTTAGAGGTCATTATGGCACAGTATAAAATCAATTTGAAATTAGAGATATGTTGGTTCGACTGAGATATATGGCTAATTGTAGGTGACACCACTAAATTGGAAAATTCTCGTCGACCAGCACTAGATTGATTTTCTTATTGTTTTGGTACCCTGTGTCCGTATTTGAATTATCGAGATTTTCACGACAATTGAGAGTCGTTATTGAGTCGAGTGGGTTCATTGTGGCTCAAAGAAAATCGACCACGGGTCATTTACACTTAAAAATATCTGAAAGTTACCCGGTAGCCTAGGTCACGCTAAAAACGCACCAAGTTAAAATTAACTGAGAATTCAAGTCCGATTTCAGAAATTGAAGTGTCTGTCATGTCACAATAAATTATAGGAGTGTCGACTTAGTCTCAGAAGATTTTTCTGACAGCCGAGACTTTTTGGGAAAAAGTCGGTACATAACCGTTTTGTGCAGAAAAGGCCGGGGAATGTTTTGATGGCAAAATTGAAAAGCAAGATGGCTATACGAGTGAGGAAGAATGCCAAGGTGATCGATGGTGGATCAATTGATTTTTAGAGGCTATTTGATATCGAATTAAGAGAGAGTTGATGTGCAATTGAGTCCATCCCTCCCCCAAATTTGTGTACCCCCAAGCCACAACCTTTGGACTCTTTTGGCTTCTAGAAGAAGTATATGTGCGACCTAATGGAGGCCAAGCAAAAACACTTGGCTTAGGATGGTTTGTGAAGATATTTTTTTGGAAAGATCAAGCTAAGGGGGACCCTCCATTCTCTCTTTTTCTCCAACCCGTGCGTGACCAGCAAGGGAGAGCGGAATCAGCGAAAATTCCAGTCCACCGAACGTCCACCTCCTCCGTTCCTATCCATCTTCACGGTTTCTCTTCCATTTTGTTCCAAGCTGCATCCACCGAAAAAAAAAAATTACTGACTTCTCTCGCCTCACGAGCTTCAACTTGCCACCACGTTCGAGTCATCTTCAACACCATCGAAGCCCTCTCCACTGTCCCTCTCTCTTTCACTCGACCAGTCCATGAATTCCACCGGTTCCTCTGCTGTAGCTCCTGGCGCCAACACCCCAACCGGTCGGCCACCATCTTCCACCGAAACCAATCCTCCACTCACACACGTCCAGGCCACGCATCCAATCAACCACGCCATCCCCCTCCATCGGTTTGTTGACCTCCTGGCCCCACACGAAGCCGCCCATCTCCACGAAGCCAGCTCGCCTCCACGGCCCCGCAATTTCGGCCCAAATTGCAGCAAGCTTCAGCAATTTGAAGACTCCACTAAAGCAGCCATCTCCTTCAACCTTCACGCCCCTGCAACACATGTGTTTCTCCCCTGCCAGCGGACGCCAGCTGCTCCCTCATTCGGTTTGTTGACAGAAGCAGCGCAGCTGCTGCTTCCTTTGCAAGTCGCGCCAGCCCACGTTGCTGCTGCTAGACATCCCCAGCATGGCCTTCTCCAGCAAATTTCGGCCCAGCTTGCATTTCGCTCGGCCCAACTCTCCCAGCAGCAGCCCAGCCGAAGTCTCTGTCAGTTGGGCTCTTAAGCCCGCCAGTTGAAGCCCATCAAAGCCCAGTGGAATCAGCAGCCCAGCTCAGCCTATTAAATAAGTCCAACATCCCAAGTCTTTGGCCCGAAAATCCAGCAGCTCAATTGAGCCCAATTCAGCAAGTTCGGCCCAAGTCCAACCTGCGAAGAAGGCTCAATCGCAGCCAAGCTGTCACGCCCCGATCCTCGGGCGCGCGTCCATCCCTTACTTGGTCGATTTATATGCGACGTCCCTGCAGAAGGTCGGCGACCCATTCATTTATATACGCATGCGGAAGCTTTAAAATCCCTGACAATCAAACAATGGGATAGAAAAGTAGGATCATATTTTTCAAACCAAGACGAGTCTTTATAGACCAACCGGTTAATTACAAACTTAGGCTGTTTACATTTTAAAAATTACGGCTTAACAAAAAGGAACTGTCTTAACATCCACTAGTCGACCCATTTGCCGATTCTTCAGCCTCCACCTTCTGAACTTCAGGACTTCCGGTCCTCCACGATCATCATCTAGGAACCTGAAATGTTTTCCCCAAACCGGGATGAGACTATGTCTCAGCAAGTTCTACCCCACTAAGACCTGATTAGGAAGCCAATACGCCATAAGGGCTGCCTAAGCACAACACAGGTCAAAGGGCTTACCTTGGCATCAGTTCCTTTCCTGCACTTTAGTTCAATTAATAATATCGATAACTACAGCAAACAATTACATTCCACTAATCAGATCAACTCAGCGATCAATCGACTTAATCGATTACATGCCACCACGACCTTTCCCTAGTCGGTACATTCAATACTATCTATAAAGTCCGACCATAGTCTAGGACTGCTCACCCAAAGCTGATAATAGATAGCATAGCTCGCCCAAAGCTGATAGATATAGTATACTATGTATATGCTCGCCCAAAGCTGATATATTAAGGCCCCCAGGCCAATTTAGTATACTATATATGCTCGCCCAAAGCTGATAGTAAGGTATACTGCTCACCCAAAGCTGACATATCGTCCGTAGGTCAATATAGTATACCGGTATAATGCTCACCCAAAGCTGACACATCGCCCGAAGGACGATATAGTATACCACTCCAACCATATAGTCAATTCATCATTTTTATCATTCACGATAAATAGCCGTGTGTGGGTATACGGTTGGCCTTAGCCAAAATATAATAATTTTTACTTGAAAATATCCCACCAATTTCATCAGCCCATTACATATTTTTGGCGCTGTAAACCGACGCCCGATTATTTCTCCATTAATAACCAAAATCATATAATTTAGGAATAAATCCTAAATTCACAATTAATTCGATTCGGCACAAATTAGCGCTCAAATAAATAAACGGACTGCACTACGATAATCAGCACGGAATTTCGGTCGTCGGCCTTCTAAATCTTAATTTCCGAATTTTTAATTAATTAAATAAATAAATTTCGAAAATTAATAATTAATTACAATAAATTCAATTTAGCTCAAATCAGAGCTCAATTAAGCAAACCGACTTCACCACAATCATCAGCATAAAATTCCGGTCACCGACTATCCCTGGTCAAAATTTCTGAAAAGAATAAATAATTAAATTTATTCCGAAAATTAAATATAATAATATTATATTATATTATTATTATAATCGTACAATTTCGAATTAATTATTTAATTTAAAATAATTAATTAAGGATTAAACAAGATTACTTTAATCCAAACATTTACTTAGCTTTAATTAATTGTCCACTAAACTAATCACATCCCTTAATCCACTCAGCATTTAAATAAACTAATCTAACCACCTAAACCTACTTAGTTTAATCTAAACACCCCTTAAACGTGATTAACCTACTAAGCGGGGATCAGTGAGTTAAACTCACCCGATTAGCGATCCGAGCGGCTCAAATCGACGGGGACGCCGAGGGGATCGATTCACTCCAAAGCGAGCCTAGCTTCCGGGGCCGGGAAGCCGGCCAAAACGGGCCACAAAGCCGCTGCCATACCCATTTTCCTCCTCTTCGTTCGCTGCTGTTTAAGGCCGAGAAAGGGTAGATCCGAGCTTGGTTGGGGCATGCAAGGGCCGAGAAGGCTAGGCGGAGCTCCGACGGGCTAAGGTGGAGGGGTACGGTGGCTCACGGCGGTGGGGACAAGCTCCGGCAGCTCCTGGAACTTGCGGACTGAGACAGACGAGGGCGGCTGGGCTTCGGCCAAGCACGGGCGGGCGAGGAGCAGCGGCCGCGCGCGCGCGAGGAGCGACGAACGGCGACGGCGTGCGGCGGCTCCAGGCGACGTGCAGCTTCTCCTTTGAAATTTCTGGGTTTGAAAGGCACAACCAGGAGGAAGAGAAGAGCTGGTTGGCCGGCAGTAGGAGGGAAGAGAGGGAGGCGGAGGCGCGGCTGGACGTGCGACGGCCTCCGGTGGGCTTACGGCGGCGTTTCGGCGGCTGCTCCTCCAGCCTCGCTGGTTTGCTCGGTTCCGTCGAGCAAGAAGAGAGATGGGGAAGAAAAGGGGGGCGACGGGGAAGAAAGAGGGAGGAGAGAGAAGGAAAAAAATGGGGGGATTCCTTTTATTTTTCTCTTTATTTAATCTCCCAAAAATTGGCCCACCATGACATCACTATGATGTCATGTTCCACTAGCTCCAATTTCTCACAATCTTAGTCCAATGGGTCCAATTTCTTTTTCCGCCGTGGCATAAAATCCCGTACACTTAATTCAATCAATTCTCAATCAATTCCATCCAATTGAAGCTCAATTAAATTAACCCATGTGTCCTCAACCTTCTTTTGACTTTTCCCCATCAAATGATCCAACTTGTTTCCCAAAGATTCGATCAAAAACGGCCCTTTGACAATCTCGAACAAAAACGACCTTACTTTACTTTTCCGCCAAAAATCTCGGTTGTAGAAAAATCTTCCGAAGATGAGTCGACGTTCCTAAAATGAATTGTGACTTGACAGAACTCTCAATTTCTGAATTCGGGTTCGATTTCACGGTTAATTTCAATTCGACGCGAATTTAGTGCGTCCTAATCTACCGGTTAGCTTTTAGGAAATTTTTCTTGCATTTGACCCGTGGTTGATTATTCTCAAGCCACAATGTACATCTTCGATACATTGGCGACTCTCAATTGTCGTAGAAATCTCAAGGTTTCAAATACAGACACGGGGTATTGAAACGACAGAATAATCGGTCTAGTGTCGATCGACAAGAATTGTGCAATTAGTTGGAATCACCCACACTTAATCACATACCTTTGTCGAGTCAACCTATCTCCGATTTCTAATCGATCTTACTGTGTCGTAATGATCTCTTGTAGATTTGCACGGTCGAGCAGTCGTTTCCTGATCGAATTCTCAAGTCTAATTGCATTAAAATTCCTTAACGGCTTCACCTGATAGACTAGTCATCCCATGAGTGATTAGTTCAGGGAAAAGAACTATAAATGCATCGATGAAATGCCCAATTATTTCGATTGAAAGCAGAATCCTATTAAACATACGTGGTTCGGTGATAAGGAAATCACTGGTGAAAACGACGCCTTAAAGAACGCACGAGTGCTGTCTATTACCTACATTAGTATAGACATACGTGGTTTGGTGATAAGGAAATCACTGGTGAAAACGGCGCCTTAAAGAACGCACGAGTGCTGTCTATTACCTGCATTAGTATAGACATACGTGGTTCCGTGATAAGGAAATCACTGGTGAAAGCGGCGCCTTAAAGAATGCACGAGTGTTGTCTATTACCTGCATTAGTATAGACATATGTGGTTTAGTGATAAGGAAATCACTGGTGAAAACGACGCCTTAAAGAACGCACGAGTGCTGTCTATTACCTGCATTAGTATAGACATACGTGGTTCGGTGATAAGGAAATCACTAGTGAAAGCGGCGCCTTAAAGAACGCACGAGTACTGTCTATTACCTGCATTAGTATAGACATATGTGGTTCAGTGATAAGGAAATCACTGGTGAAAACGGCGCCTTAAAGAACGCACGAGTGCTATCTATTACATGCATTATCATGGACATACGTGGTTCAGTGATTAAGGATATCACTGGTGAAAACGGCGCCTTAAAGAACGCACGAATGCTGTCCATTATATAATGAATTGTTTATGTTGGCTCTGTGATTGGTATATCACCTTGGCAAAAAAGACGCCCGAGAGCATAGTAAAGTCTTATGGTGGCTCTATGATCAATATATCACCTTGGCGAAAAAGACACCCGAGAGCATAGTAAAGTGTTCACTGTACGTCACCTTGGCGAATAGATGCCCAAGAGCATTACTGTAGCTCTGTGACTGAGAGTGCAAATGGGAGGTTTTATATTGAGAAGTGGTTTGACCTTGAATGGTCCGATTGACATGTAATCGACTAGGTCGATTGATCGACATATCGATCTGTGATGTGATTGCTAGGGTGCCTATTAAATTGTGCTAATATGTAGGTGGAATCTGAGGCCAAGGTAAGTCTTCTGACCCGTGCGTGTATAGGCAGCCCGGTTAGCATATTGGTTTCCTAATCGAGTCTTAGTGGGGTAGAACTTGCTGAGACATAGTCTCATCCCAGTTGTGAGACAACATTTCAGGCCCGTAGATGAGCCTATGAAGAAGGAATCAGAAGAGGACGATGAGCTGGTAAAATATGAAGAGCTTGAAGGATGTGAGCTTAGTGAAGAAGAGTCAGAGGAGGATCAGAATGATTCTAAGTACGAACCGGATGCGGACTGAGATCCCATCCTCTTTTGTTAATCATGTCTAAATGTGAATAGTGTGACTAGAATGTTATAAATAGTCTTGTGAATAGATTTTGAGTTATGCCATGTATAAAGGCTTGGTTGTGGATTTTAATATGAAAAATATGGCCTTACTTTTCTATCCCATTGTATTATTGTCCGGGGATTTATAACCGCTTTCGCATGTGTTATTAAGAATGAAAGGGTCGGCGATACGTAGTCCTGGGATATCGCATTATAAAATCGACCAAGTATAAGGATGTGTGCGTGCCCGAGGAT
Organism: Eucalyptus globulus; assembly: GCA_014182545.1. Lineage (NCBI taxonomy): Eukaryota > Viridiplantae > Streptophyta > Magnoliopsida > Myrtales > Myrtaceae > Eucalyptus > Eucalyptus globulus. The sequence continues at coordinate 16,552,483 of CM024719.1, forward strand.
CGGGGCGTGACAATAACTAAGGACAACAACATAATAACATAGAATAATATTGTTTTATGACTTCATGATGTATTATCGTAATCTATGTTAGATATGATGTGAAACAGAGATGTGTACCTAAGTATCTTCGGAAGATGAATAGAATCAACACTAACGTAAGGGGGCAAAAAATGATGATAAAGTGTAGAGAGAAATGAATCATAATGCTCTCTACTACCCGTGCTTGAACAATGTTGAGCTCTTGCCATCCGACGGTCCAAGAGTCTCCAACTAATCATACCGCTGCGATAGCGATGCATGCTGCACAAAAAGGGCAATTATTGCATGCATAATTTCCACGGCATTGCGTGGAAGGGGCATAGAGCCTACCTAGGTGCTCTTTTATGAAAGCGAGCACAACTTCGACTTGCCTTGCTTTTGCTATTGATAAAACAATTAGAAAATAAAAAGCAAAGGGCAATCATTGCAGGCGTAATTTCCACAGCAGCGTCATGCGGGCGGTGCGTTGAACCTGCCTATCCATGTGCACTTTTTTTTTTTGTTCGGGAATGATAGTTACTTTCATTCATAAAATGCAAGACTTACAAGAAGATAATAAGTAAGATTCCGAACATAAAATCTCCGAAAGAGCTGGAGGAGGGAAGGATCTCCAATTTTGAGGTAGCAATTTGGTTCTGAGCATTTTCGCAAGCATGTCGGCTGCTTTGTTGGCTTCCCATGAGCAATAGACCAGCGTCGTTGAAGTTGAATGAGATATAAGGCTTTTACATTGCTCGATAATGGGCTTCACCTTCCAAGGAGCCTCCGCCCGGCCTAGGATGCTTTTCTGTGCAGTTAAACAATCAGTTTCGCACACTACTTCTCTTTGTTGTACTTGACCGAGTTTAGCTTCTCTCACGTGCATAACTTCTCTGAACTATAGAAACTCCAACCCGTGCAGAATCGCTAGGGTTTCGATTTGAACATGGGAGGAAGCTCGGACTTGTTGTGTGAGGCCATCAATCACTTGCCCAGCGTGATCCCGCAAGATGCCGGCGATGAATCCGACCTGTTCGCCTTGTATCCATGAGCCGTCGACATTTAGCTTTAACAATCCTCCCTCCAGCGATCTCCATCGTTTTGGTGAGCGCAAATCTGTAGATTTCATAGCCTCTTTTTTGTTCTGCCATCTGCTAAAATTTTGGAGATGTGCTTGCGCCAGGTCGACAATGGTATTCGGATCCGGTTTTTGAGCTCTGAAAATCGAGTTGTTGCGGGCTTTCCAGACAAACCATATTACCGTCGCCAGCAGCTCCTTCTCGAGTAGGTCCCTTTTACCTTCGAAACTTTCCATCAACCATTTATCAAAGCAGGATATGCTGTTAGGTTCACACTTGAGTCTAACCCATGGATCTATCCATTTTTTCTTGGTCCATTTGCAGAGAAGAAACAGACGCTCAGTGGTCTCCAGATGATTGTTGCATAGCGTGCAAATGGGATAAGGTAATACCTTTCGTTTATATAGATTCTCTTTTGTTGGGATTGCATTATGACAAACACTCCATATAAAGATGCGCATCTTTGGGGGATAGATAAATTCTGGATCTTCGTCCACAAGGTTCGACTTGACTTGCTTTTCCAAGTAATTGAAGAATTGAAAAGAAAACCTACGAGCAATGTTGATGCTTAGATTAAGGTCGGCCGAAGATTAGATGCACACATTCTTGGAAAGATTGGATTTGGGTGAGACCCTGTATCCCGATTTCAATGGAGCTACAACTATATTTGGACATTTGATATATCTATAATGACCATAAAATCTATGATATATGAGAATTATCGAGACAACTAATAACTGATTGATAATAAATACGAGAAGTTTTGTTTGTCCTTACTTGGGCAAGCTAGAAAATGATGACGATCTTGTTTGCACAATCAAAAACTAATTGAGCTGCGGCATTAAATTACGTCGACCTCCTTTTTCCTTTTCATGGACTCACAAGGCATTATAGTTAGCTCCTCCTAAGTGGATGTAATCACGGGTTTATACATTCAGTATCACATTTAGAAATTCTTAGCCAACGGATTATTTAGTGAATACCAGTTTCCTTTTTTATTGATTTGATGTTTAGCTTTTTACTTTATGTTAACAATTTCAGCCAACGGCTTCTCCACCAAAGTGCATTTTTCCTTTGCACAATATTAATCTTCTTCACAACGTGAAATGATTAGATAATATAGAAAAAAAGCTCAACGGCTTAGTATCTCATCATTCTAGGATCAACAGCTTACAAGTAAGAAGATTAAAATTGAACGTTATATCACATGATCAACTAGTGATTTGAAAAAGAAATCCTGTATGCTTATATCCCAAAAAAAGGGAAAAGAAAATCCACTAAGTAACATAATACACAAATTCAGAAGAAATTTGGAGTCGAAAGTTTCAACGTCCGGGTAAAACCTTGTCACTTGAAGACACAGTTGTAGGATCACAATCATATGTCCTACGACAAGGTCTAAACAAGTTCCTTTAATTGAAGATGTACGGAATGCGGTAAATGAATAGCCCCAGTTTAGGATTATGATTTGATATATAATTAATACTGTGGACTATAAACAAGAGACATACCACTTGCCACGATTTGATTTGATTAGTTGAAGATATTGTTGCAGGTATTACTAATGTACACAGAGTCGAATCGGATTAATATGACATATAATACTGACAAACATTTTGAAGTCTTAAAAGGTGCGAAAATTTGAAAATACCCACCAAGCATATGAAATGAGTCAACAATCACTTATGTCCATTTATAGGTCTCTGGAGCTATAAATGAATGCAATTGAGCTTTTTTTTTTTTTTTTTTTTTTTTTGCTGGAGGAACCACCTCCACCGGTAGCCGAAGCGTAAACCCTCAAGTGCTACGTAAGCGGGAGGACCCACCACCCATGGCAGCACACTTAAGTTACCAAGTAACTCCGCCGAGCCTTTGCGAGCTCGGCAGCACACTTAAGTTACCAAGTAACTCTGCCAGAGCCTTTGCTTCGCAAAGGTTTCGAACTCCTCACCTCTCTTGCAAAGGTTCACTGAAGCCTACCTAGCTGAGCTACCACGGCCGGTGGTAGCTTCTTTTCAAGATCCAAATAAATGATTAATGAAAAGCATTAATATAACGAAACTTATTTCACAAATGGCTAAAATATTTTGGTCTATTCATCCTAGATTTTTGTTTATAAACGCTCCAGACATTTGCTCCACCTAAGTCATTCTTACCGTGTACTTTCCAAATTCCTACAAATACATTTTACGGTCCACTTTAACTCAAACTTACGATTTTGAGGCCTATGAATTGATCTACAATGTCAGTTGAATCCAAATGATCTTCGGCATGGCAATGATGTACAAATCCTGACAACAAAACATAGAAAGTTACTTTTTGCTAATTTATAAGATTATGAATGGAATTTCTTGGATTCAACTTGGTTAGAGATTTACTACTCAACTTTGTTAGAGATTTACTACTCGGGACCATTCTTCTATCAATTCAAACGCAACATTGGAAAATGTGTTCAACACAATGTTCTTGATCAACTTACAAATAATCATTCTATTTCTTCTATATTATCTGCGTTGATGTAAATTTTGGACTGTTGTACTTGACACGAGCTTTTTTGTACACTTGCAAAAAATGAAAAGAGATGAAGTATCGAAAGCTCTACATAACGATATTAACGAAGTAATCAGCTTTCAGAGGGAAGAGACAAGGAGTTTTTTCACTCGAGTTGCTTCTCATCCTTCCATGAGAGTGTGCCATTCATCTAATATTTACTGGACTCGGAGATCTGCATAAATAGAAGTGTAATAGAAAACTTAAGGAGTGGATCGTATTTTTTTCTCATTCCTTCCAAACATTTTCCATGAAACAAATAAAGTTCAAGAACTACTCGATGGTCCCCATAGGAGTCACTCTTTTCCCATTTCACTCTATGACACGATATTCAAAACATTTACATCTTCTTTTGTAAAGAAAAGGGATTGCAAGCAACAATTGACCAATGAAATCAACCAAATGCCGAGATTAATAGGAAATATGCGATGGCGTCAAAAGATAAAAGCGAAAAAAAATTAGACAAAGAAATAATCCTATGTTGCCACTTAGAAGCGCCTATAATAAATTGAAAATGGGAAGAGACTATGTAAAGATAACTTCCATCAAATCTGAAATTTTACGATCGTCAAAGAAACACATTATCCTCAATATTTCAAAGCTTTTCACTGTATTACACACACATGCCAAGAGTTGAGCGAGATGTCAAAACCAATCGGAATCAAACATATTTCAATGACAGAAACTATATAGAGAAATGACATCACAACTGAGTGTCTTATGGAAAAGACATCAAAACATCAACTTGGAGAGAAACTATGTCTCTTGAGGAGATAAAAAATGCAGTTATCTAATTGAATGAAGCTCCCCAGAAACAGGTTTTTGGAACTGCCGATGGCCAAGAATGGGTCCAAAAGAAACAGGCTCTCTCTACTGAAGATGAAATTCAAATGTGAAATGATATAAAAAAAATAACATTCATTCGCCTTTTCTATGGAGAGCTAATGTTATCCCCAATGTTAAAAAAATATAAGCACCAGCAAAATTTGTAATGCCAAACAGATTTTAACATGCTCATTCTGTTGCATTGAGTGCGCATCTTGTGCTGATACTAATTCCATTGGCACAAGTTGTGGACCGTGAGAGCTCAAAAATCTTCAATGAAAAGGAGGGATGAAGAGGAAAGATGAAAAGACCAATATAAATTCCTAATTCCTATGCAGAAGTGTACTCATTGTATCATTTCAGTCCACACAAGGCCCAGATCTGGTTCCCCTGCAAAATAGCAATCAAATTAAAGCCAGCTGCACGAGAGATAGGATAAACATCTTTAGTCGCACTTCACGCTACAATGTGAAACATCATTATTCCGCTTCTCTTTTGGTGAGAGATCGAGGGACGCTCAAGGGGAGAGAGATCATTCATTCAACTGAGAACATCATCAAGCTCTCAAAGCAGCCTTATGAACCAAGGAAGTTCCTTGTGGATTTAGTGGCAACTTTTCTCAACAAGATCGAGGAGCTTTTCCAAATTTGTCACCCACAAATTCAAGATGATATTGCTGTCCTTTGTCATATGGAAACAGACAACTCCCATCGGCGAGTCTATCTTTGCCACCAGGGACTAGGAAACAGCCATTTTGGAGAGATGCTTCTAAGATTCCTAAAATGGTAATATAGAACAATTAAAGCTCTCTACAACAGTGGTAAAATAACCAAAAATAGAGCTCTTTTCCTTGAATGATTCAACCACATAGATTTTTGGAACACAATAGGAAAGCTCTAATCGCAAGATATACTTTGGTGACACAGGAAATGGTGAGTAATGCAAAGCTCCTCCCACCCTTCTAAAGGGCATTAGAATTTTTGGCTCCATGGGACAAGAAATGGTTTCAAATGCCAGACAATGACACTTATAGCTACAAATTTTATGAGTAGAAGTTGACAAAGTGAAGTCCACACATACATATTGGTTAGAAACGTTTACAAAATGAAACTATGAAGACAACATTCTCAACCTCATGACAGGCCTTTAACTTTCAAGGCACCAAAACTTCTTTTCCACTTTTTTTTTGGAACTTGTATCCAAGTCCAGCAACCATGCCCCACAGGGATCACAGGCAGAGAGGCTGCTCAGGGTTAAATGAGGACTCTAGGCAATCATTCATAAATATTAACATTGATGAAGAATATAAACAAATGTTCAACATGAACTCCAAGCTTCCGCAAAAGGGTTCCAAAAGCACATCTTTTTATCAATTCTTCCAAATCTTACCAACTTGAATAATTTGTTACCCGTGAGAAGTTAAATTCAATAGATAATGCAAAAAAATAAAAGAAAAGTGTCAGACCCTAAAAGAAAGTCATTTACAATATAGTGCATACGCTAACTAAAAAATGTCACACACATTCATTATTCATGGTACTAAACCAACAAGTTCAAAGAGGAGGACTGTTAGGTGAGCCAGCAATCGACCAGCCAACTACTGGCTGCAGATCTGAAAGCGGGGACGCGAACTCACCATCTCAAGAGTCTCGGACGACGATCAATTCGGAGCCCTAGGAGAAGGGAAAGAAAGAGGAGAGAGAAAGAGCGCTCGGTGAATCCTTACTCACGAAAAACTTCCACTCTTCTGTTTCCCTCTTTCCTCTCTCCTCCTGCTCCTCTTTGAACATACTGATGCGAGAGCAAATTAAATTAATAAATAAAAGATCAAAATAAATAAATAAATAAATAAATAAAAGAGCAATGAAAATGGAGGGGAAATCAGGGGATTCGAAAAAGAAGCGAATCAAATCCGGATCGGATTGGCCCGTCCCCGGTCCTTGAAACGATCCAACAGCCGATATAAATTCCGGCCCAAAACTTCGCCAGATGGCCCATGGAGCCTGAGAATTACGTGCTGGGCTGGCCATCTTTGCAATGAAGGTGAGATTTCCTTTCTTTTCTTTTCTTTTTCTCCAAGGCGACCGGTGAGTCGCGGCCGTCGACACCATTCAGATTTTACACTTCATTTGACTTTGCATGTGGACGGAAATCAAAAGGGTGGTTGGAAATTTAGAGTAAAGGTGAGAAACGAAAGCTCACTTGATCAATATAAAATTGGAAATTACATAGGATTAGAAATTTAAATTACTCGAATCGAATATATTAGTGAATTTTGAGCCAATTGATATATTTTCCTCTTCATATGGCACAATTTGTGTCATTTTTAGTATTCAAATGACAAAAAGAAATTTCACACCAAAAGAGCAAGAAGCAACCGTTTAAATTAGTAACCATTCTTGGCAAGGGTTGGCCGGAGATGTGCCGATCCTATTGCCGATCCTATTAAGTCCGAGGATCAAAGGACTAATGTCCTTAGGTTCCTAATGGCTAGCAAAAGTTGTAGAGCTTCCATACAATCTTGTATGTAAATACAACATTTGGTTTGCCAATTGATATCGGTCAGCTAACGAATGCTATTACTGTATTCCCTCAAAACATAATTCCTTCTTAACTACATCTCATTCCATATGGTGAAGTCTGAATTTGAAAATTTCGTTGAAATCCTCGTCGTTCTTTTTCACTGTTCGAATCATGGAATTGTTTTGTGGGGTTTGGCCTCTTTTGACAGTTTCTCAGAGGATTCACCTGTCGTGATGCATAGTTTTGTCAGTTCAAAAGGAAGGTTTGGGAGTACATGAGATGCTACTTCATCATTGACTTTTCCGATCTTTGGCTTGAGCAAATTTTCCTACTACGATGGCTCTGCTGTGTTTGACACTTTGTCTTGATCGGAAGGTTCTGTTCTCGCCATCTTCGGCCTCCAAGATCGCATTTTCTCATGGTTAAATGCGTGGGATTATCAGTGGAATTTGCGAAGAGCATAAACAGGATCAGTGTGATGCAGCACCTGATCTTCTCCTTGTGAGAGTTGTTTCTATTGGTTCGTTTATCGCGAATGGATTTTGCATGTCGGGGTAGATGTTTATGTATAGATGCTGAACTTACACGCTGAAACGTAGTTTTATAGCTTCTGAGGTTCAGACGCTTGGAACAGACAAGCTCACCTGATTCCCGAATGACACTGACTTGAAATGCTCTTATGAATCCCGGTTCTTCTCTTTTCTTTGAAAAGATTCATGGGCCATTATGCGAGTTATCTGTGGAATTTGAAGAGCGGATATAGGATCGGCATGATGTATCATGCCGCTGATATCTTCTCGTTGTGAGAGTTGTTTCTAATGGTTCATCTGTTACAAATGTAAGCAATATGACATTATATACAAGTGATCTGAGCAGTTATATGTTCTAATCTTGTTATAATGTAGAATTCTTATAACAGTCACTGGAATGATTAATGGACCAAACAGAATAGAGACTAGAGAATTTGCGAGATCGCAGCCCATGATCAAATCATCCTCCCTCATTCCAATGACTAATGGTTTGAGCATTACCACGTCACGTTCATTCCCACCCCCATCCCGCGATCTGTTTGGGCAATATCCTAGAATCGACTAATGTCACTCCCATCTAAAAACAAGATGTGAATGCATCATTTTCACAGAGAATGTACAGTCAGTACCGGCTTCCTATATATTCAATCACAGTCTCACTCACCAACAACTCAGAAAGGAGTATTACTCAGTCGAAGCGATAGAGCTAGTGATTCAAACAGTCGACGAGTATTGTTTGCGATGTTTGCTTCCCACCTATGTTTGCGCTCAAAAACCACACTTTCGATAAAGAAAAGAAAGCATGGAAATCTAAGGGGTGACCTCAACCTGAAATTACAACACAAACCCAGCCAAAATGACTAAGGCAAACAATCAGTCTTAGTTCTCGCAGTTGCAACTGCCATTTTTTTTAGAGCAAAAGGCAACGCATTATACAATGGGAGAATCTGCAGGATATCCGTTCTAGCACCACCATGTACTTTGACTGGGCGAGCCAATACACCCTTCTCATTTTGGCGCTCTTTGAATAGGGATCAGACACTCGCTTATAATTTTCAAGCACTTTGCTCCGACAAATCCATTCTCAGTTACTTGTAACTGCAATCAATCTCGAGCTTCAATGGCCAAAAAATCAATCTCAAGCTTCAGTGGCCAAAAAATCAATCTCAAGCTTCACATTTTCATGCAGATGATCTTCCATTACTTTTGCAGTGTTCAATACAGGGTTACATGATGTCGCAAATGTGTCAAAGGATGACAATGACAACTGCAACACCGCTTCTCCATTCATCACCCTAACCAACGTACCTGCCACCTTTTCCACCACCACAGCCGGCGAGTATTACTCACATCTATGGCTTTGCTAATGGTGACCATTGCTCTCAGGGCCAAAAATTGGTGGTCAACATCAGTGAAACTTCCACTGGCCTGACCTCTAGTCCAGGGGATCCCTGTCACTACCAGCAACAACCACCAGCTACACTACATCTCCGTCACCACCTGGAAGTGATGCTTCATCTCTCGGTGTCACATTGCCAGTCCTGTTCATGTGCATTGCCGTAAGCTTATTGTGTAAGTGCATAATAAGACATGAGGATTGTTTCTACAGAGATTATGAATGTTGCTACTCATCACAAACTCGTTGAAAACCTTCTTCTCACATTTCCAGCATGATTCATATAACATTGCTCAAACTTGTAATATAGTTCATATTTTTTCGGAAACATGGCTCCCCTCTGAAATTTTGAAACTTGGCTCTATTTGCAGTTCCGATATCATGAAGACCAAGATTATCAAAAAGAAAAAGAAAAAAAGCAACGGGAGACGAAAATCTGCATACTGGAAATTCAAAACAGAACATTACTCACCAGAACAAAATCTTCATTGCAGTAGGGAAAAAATCCCTGGGTTGGAATGACTAATGAGCGAAGGAGTAAATTGCTAGTGATTGGAGAAACAAAATGAATTTTCTTAGGATCAAACTCAACACATAAACAGTTCATCAAGAATTTGAAATGACATTGAAACTATGAACTCATACCCTTGGACCTTGACAGAACCTGGTGAATTTTGGGGATTGAAAGAGCCATAAATCAAGCTGTATTGATCTCTCCCCTTTGCCTGTGTTTTTGTACTTTGCCTCCAGAAACTTCCTTAATAATCCGCATATTAATCATTAAATCCTTTAAACAGTCACATGAGAACAGACAAAAGAGAGAATTGCAGTTCAAATATCGTAGAACAACAAAAAAACCAATTCAAGCAATCAAGAAAAGCAAGCAAATTCATGCCATTCCTGAGTGTTGGATTTCAATCGTTCACCTTAAGAAACAGTGATGATTATGGTCAAGGGGATTTTCTTACAGAGCTGCTTGTTCTTCCAACATCTTGTAATTTCCACCGTATCAATATCACAGGTAAGAATCAAACATATATAAAAGTTTAAATCGCTGTGTAAATGAAACAAACATGTTTTAGATGACCTGTGAGCAAGCACAACAACCTTCAAATACAGAACTTGCAAAAAGATTACTAATCTAAAAGTCTGGTTCTCGATGTCATGTCGAGAATGAAGAACCATAGGGCATGAAAAATGACAGATTATTTACTAAAAGGGCACTCTTATGACCTAGTTCTCCAACAAGGGCTGCCAGTGACATTCCTGCCGTGATCAAGAGAAGGGTTTTGTTCCATCCAAGAAACATGCATCACTCGGTAATGTGAAAAGAAGAATCACTCACAGATGATACACCAGGACTGCCAGCTTCATTCCTGCCAATATCAAGACCAAGATTTTGCCTTGTTAGGGGACATGGATTGTCTCAACATCAAGGTACCACCAGAATGTGATCTCATGAACACCCCAGTGAAACAACGGCCCATATATCTGTATGAGAAAAGCTCCACACAATTCAGGTATTGCTTTCAGCGACTTGTATTTGGAGATATCTAAAGCGTTCATAAGCTCCAAGTCGCCCACCCCACAAGGCACAGTTCGTTTATCACAATCTCGTGCGACCAAATATTGCAAATTCTGACAAATCTGGTAAAAGTCTCAATTGATGAGCATCTTGAAATTTCTGTACTTTCTAGGTATATAGATCATTTGAGCCCTGGGATGTCAGAAAGTTTCCTGCAATCTGTCACCATCAAGTTCCTTAAATCTTCAAATTCCAACACATCTAGAAATTTTGCTAACGACTTGCGTCCTTGAATACACCAACTTTTGCAGGATGAGAATTTCTCCAGGCTTTGAATGTCCAGGTTCTCACAGTGGTTGATGTTCGACCGCATCAGGGTTTTCAAGCACAACAATCTTCCTAACAAAGTGCAGTCACAGATATACAATATTACCAATAATTCGAGACCGTCAAGGCCACAAATTTCAAGACTCTTGCAGTTTGCAGCATGAAATGCCCTCAAAATCTTTAAAGTAGAGTATTCTGGTAATCTTGTGATGTATGCGCACCCAGAGATATCTAATCTTACCAATAAATCCAACCTTTCGAGGCCATGAATTTCATCTAGATTCTGGCAATTTTGCAGCATAAAATTCCCTTAGACCTTTCTAGCTCAAAAGGTCTGGTAATCTTTCAGTGGGCAAGCATTCAGAACCTTTCCAAAGTTTCTAACCGGTCAAGGCCTCGAAAATCAAGAAATTCCCTCGAATTCTTTAAACTGGAAGGTCTGGTAATCTTTGGATAGATATGCAGCCAGAGATATCCAATCTTGTCAAAAATTCCAACCTATATAGACCATGAATTTCAATTAGATTTTGGCAATTTGCCGTATTCAGGCATTAGGCAATTCCTCTATGCGAGTTCCCTGAATGTTCAAACTCTTCAACTTCTGAAGATTCCCAATGCTTTTAGGTAATTCCGCAACCATCGTAGATTTTAAATCCAACTCAATCAATGATGTCAACCTTCCAATCGAATCAGGAATTACACTCAACAAGCAACATTCCCACAATAATAAGTGTTGTAAAGATACAAGGTTGCCTATGGACTCTGGAAGTTGAGCAAGTTTATGGCATTTTCTTAGGTCAAGGAGAGAGAGAGATGTTAGATGGCCTATTGACTTGGGTATGTAGGCTAGTGATGCACAATAAGAGGCATCAAGAATCTCGAGCTTCTTTAGAGAATCAATGCTTTCAGGTAGTTCATCAATCCCTGTACATCTCAAATCTAACTCACTCAATGATGCCAACTTTCCAATCGAGTCAGGGATCTTTCTCAACGAGCGACATTTCCGTAACAGCAATTGTTGTAGAGACACGAGATAGCCTATCGAGTTTGGAAGTCGAGCAAGTTTTCGACAAAATCTTAGGTCAAGGATAGATAGAGATGCTAAATTACCTATGGAGTTGGGTATGTGAGCTAACGATGCACAATAAGAGACATTAAGAGTCTGGAGCCCCTTTAGAGAACCAATGCTTTTAGGTAATTTCATAATTGCCGTATGTTTTAAATTCAACTCAGTCAACCATGCTAACTTTCCTATCGAGTTTGGGATCTTTCTCAAGGAGCGACATTCTTCTAATAATAAGTGCCGTAGAGACATGAGGGAGCCTATTGATTTTGGAAGTTGAGCAAGATTTCGACAAAATCTCAGGTCAAGGAAAGACAGAGATTCAAGATTGCCAATGGACTTGGGTATGTGGGTTAACAATGCACAATAAGAGGCATCAAGAGTTCTGAGCTCCTTTAGAGAACCAATTCTTTTGGGTAATTTCGCAATCGTCGTAAATTTTAAATCCAACTCAATTAATGATGTCAACATTCGAATTGAATGAGGGATCTCACTCAAAGCATGGCATTTCTGTAACAACAAACGTTTCAGAGATGCTAGATGGCCTATTGAGCTGGGTATGTGCTCTAACAATTCACAATTAGATGCATCAAGAATCTTGAGCTCCTTTAGAGAACCAATGGATTTAGGTAATTCTTGAATCCGTGAATGAGATAGGTTCAATTGAGCTAATGACACAAGGGAGCTAAACGACTCAGGTAATTCTTCAATAAGTGAATAAGATAGGTTTAGTTGAGTTAATGATATAAGGGAGCCCATGGATTCAGGTAATTCTTTGATTTGTGAATGAGATAGGTCCAGCTGAGTTAATGATGAAAGGGAGCCCATGGATTTAGGTAATTGTTCAATCCTTGAATGAGATAGGTCCAGATGAGTCAACGACACAAGGGAGTCCATGGATTCTGGAAGTTGAGCAAGATACTCACAAGATGAGGCACGTAGAATCTCTAGCTTCAAACAATGTCTCAAAATAGGAATCTCTTTTATAGCAGTGTCATTTATGAGAAGCTCCATTAATTCTTCCATTCTACCTACTTCAGTTGGTAACTCCTCCAATCTCCAACATCTGCTAACAATCAAGGAGACGAGGCTCTTGATGTCCACAACAGAGGGATGAATATTGATTAGATTCTCACAATCTTCAAGCATCAAAATCTTCAAACTTTTAAAACCGGACAAGTTGGGAGTTCTTCTCAAGGAATGACCAGAGAGGTTGAGAACTTTGAGCTCGACCGCCATCTGAATGAAAGAGAGAATAGTTTAGTGACATAGGGCCTCTCTAACTTGTGATTTTCCATTACTTCTAGTTTTGTTAGAATCTTTAAAATTCCTCACCCATGCTACACTACTCCTTTTAATTAGACTTTTTAATATGATATATAGAAATGTTTCATAGTTGAGTCCCCATGCTACTAGTGCTATGATGCTCCACTGCCTCATGTTTGTTTTATTAGAATGTTTCTTAAGTAATAGTGCTTAGCTACGTGACCGACATATAAATGTTGCTTTTCAAAAGAAAGAAAGGAGAACTCAGTGCTATTGGACTTTTACAACACGGCATTATTCACAAGTGGTATGCTTTCTCTACATCTTACCTCGAGTGGACCCCATCCTCCCCAATCCTCCGAAATCTCACTCCATGATAGATCAAGCACAACTAATTTCTTCAGATGAAAGTTGTATGCTGCAAAATCTGAGGGACAATCCTTCCACTGAAGCCATCTTAATCTAGGAAGCAAGTCTTGAAAATCTCCAGTGAGATTCGCAGCCTTTACTTGAAGGAACCTCAAGTTGGTTAATTTTTTAAATTGTTCACTTGTGTAGATTCTTGAGTGGTCATTTTTGTCAAGACAAAGGGCCTCAATTTTACCTGTGCCCTGCAATTAGGAAACATTGGAGACCGCATATGATGAGATGAGACCAACTATATATAAGAAAAGATGAATTGACTTCAATTTGCTATCACTAAAGTATAAAATTTTATAATTCTCCACTAAAAAAAGTTGTGTCATAAAAATTTCCAGTTATATCATGTTAAAAATTTTGGTTTTAATAATTCTTTGACATTAAAGATTTTTTAATAATGTGGTGAGACGTACATTTGCCAATATATGTTTTGTTGATTAATATATGGTTTGCAAATTAAATTATAAAAATATTCTCAATAAGATATCATTGCAAATATATAATATTATTAAGGTATAATGTAATGCTGTAAATAAATCTATAATTTCACCACTCAAAATTCTTTGTAGACACTTCTTTTATAGAAATTGGGACCTGGTAATTTATTTTCAGATGTATTATATAAGTATAGATGTCGTATAACTATTCTTTCATAAATTTTTTGCGATTGTGATTTTTTTTTTTTTTTTTTTGGGTGCAGAAATATTCATTGTTCTTTTAAATCGAAGTCATTTAGCTTCGTGGTCTTTATTATTGACTTGACCATTCATTATTCTTTCAATGTTGGATAAAGGATCGTTGGAGTAATATACCGTTAATGTTGTTTCCTTCATAAAAAAATAGTACGTTTGTTTTCAATAACGCAGACAAATAGAGGTTTCGTCCATATTCTCATTAACGAACACCTTAATAAAAAAAAAAATAGTGCGTTTAAATAGGCATCGCTTTTCACATTTTTAAACACTGGTAAGACTCTCTGACCAAAAAAAGAAGAAAAAAGGCTAGTTAGACTTCATTGATTTTTCATGTTGTTCGATTATGATTCTCTTCTTTCTCGAATTCGAGATAAAAGTACCCCATGAATTAATGTCATTTTCTCTACGACTGCATGAACATTTAACTAATAGTATATTCATATTTTGACGAATACATATCTCTCTTGGAAGTTATATGCTCGGACCAGACTTTTTAACGGTAGATATTTACTTCTTTATGCCTACATTAATACACTTCTTTCTAGAAAAATCAAGTTTGAATAGACATATTTCTTCATATATTTAAGTAAATAAGAAGGTGTTTGGTTTTGTAATAGTATGTTCATAATGTGATTTGCATTTCGCACGATGAAATTAAGGTTCAATAGACTAAAATTTACGTGTATAAAGCTCTCCTACACAGGAATTCCTTCTTTTGCTAAAGATGAAACATATATTTGGGGTTTTTATGTCACAAATTAGTTTGAGATAAATGTAGTAAGAGTGTACTGCTTTGGGATTTTTATTATATAAAAATAAGTTTGGTATAAATGTGGCACAAAGATATCGGTTTGAGGTTTTTGGTAGTATTAGCTATATGAAATAAATCTTTTTGATAAATAAAGTGCTAACTAAAATTTGAACAGTTTAGAAATAATTATTACAACTTTAAAGCCTATATTAGACAAAAATTCTAATAAGGGGTTTAATAGAAAAGTTATCCATTGTCACAAAAAAAAAAAAAAAAAAGTATTAGCGAATTCATGGAAACGAACTATCCACTATTATGAAAAGTCTAGAAAATTAAAACAAGTTATTGAGAGGGTTATAATACACGGTTGCTCATATATCATAAACAAATATGAAAGCCATTAACTAATTGACGATGTTGACTAATGGTCGACAACAAAGGAGTCGATTGCACAAACTATGAAAGATAAAAGATTAAGTTGACCAAAAAAACTACTGGATATCCAACTAAATTGCACAAACAATAATACTTAGGGGACTAAATCTATGCTTAACCCAACTTTGAAAATACGGAACTAGGATAGCCTATTGTCAACAAATGAATGGAGGTCTCATTTATCATCACAAGCAACTCATAAGAAGACGACAGAGTAAGAGATAAAAGAAAGAAAGGACCTCACAAGAAATCAAAAGAATGCAGACGTCAAACATGTGCATAGAAAAGATATTTGGGAAAAGCATGGCTCCCAACAATTTATAAATTTCTGATATTTTCTGAAAGTGCCATACGAACATTATGCTTTCGTAGCTTTATTGTTGCATCGAAGTTACCAAAGGAGAGAGTCCGCATCACCATACTAATATATATATATATATATATATATATATATATATATATATATATATTAGTCGACAATAATAAGGAAATTGCTCCATAATTATGTCGTGGAATCATGCAAGAACATCAATTAACTGAAAGAGCTCTCCTGCCGATAGAAGCGGCAAGTTTTGTGGACTCAAGATTGGCAATCAAACAAGAATTAAAAAATGGACTCACATTCATCAACTAAGACAAGTAGAGGAAACTCTTACCTTGTTTCTGTCAAGCACATCCACAGCATCCTCACAAATCCATAATCTGCTACGCTTTTGAGGCTTCGTTTTATTTTCTTGATTAACAATTTCCCTTCCAAGATCTCTCAGTTGATTATGCATCATTAGCTTGCTGTCTTTGTCAACTTTGATTAGGGACATAAAACTCAACACTTCAATCCCCCTCCTCGGTATAAAACCACAAGCATCCCACATATAAGATGGACTTTGTTTAGATGATCCAATAAAAAAACACGCAATATCCAAAAATATTTGTCGGTCATCTTCGTCTAATTCATTGTAAGTTGTCATCAACTTCTCTTGCACTATCATATTAGGCACTTTCTTTAATTTTGTTAATGTATCTTCCCACATTTCTTTTCTCTTTCTCCATAAGAATGAACCTATAACTGCCAGAGTTAAGGGAAGCCCCCCAGTAACAGATACGATATCGCGAGAGACAACTTCATAATCACTTGGAGGAGAATCCTTTCCAAATGCATGTCTACTGAATAAAATCAATGATTGATCCAAAGGCAAGTCGTTGAGTTGGAACATGTGGCTTGCTCTAGCCTTATCAAGAATAGTTTTGTTTCTAGTTGTTATGATGACTATGCTTCCAGCTTTAAACCATCTACCATCTCCAACCAAAGCATCTAAATGAGCATCATCACCCACGTCATCGAGAAGAACGAGGACTTTCTTGCTTTGAAATCGAGTTTTGATGACATCTAGTCCATCATAGACATTAGGCACGTCATGTGAAATTTTTAGTATATCGTAAATAAGCTGCTTTTGTAGGCACTCAATACCCTTGTGTGGAGATGTTTCTCCAATATTTGCGATGAAGCTAAGATGTTTAAAATGATCAGAGAGATTGTTGTAAAGGACCCTTGCAAGAGTTGTTTTACCAATGCCGCCCATTCCATAAATGCCGATAATCTTTGTATCATCAAATTTTGCACCTATCAAGCTCATAATCTCTTCCACACGATTATCAATTCCAATGAACTCTCTTGGATGAAAAGTTCTTTTTAACTCGCCCATAACTTCTCTAACAACAATTTTAACCAATGCTGCTTCATACCTGTCAAATAACAATGAATTTCAGTATAAGATGACAATATCTATTTTTCAAGAAAGATATATTTCTGAGAAATTAAACAATGTCTTAATGGAGAGTTATGTACCCATTCTCAATATTATCTGATTCCCATCCTTTCAAGTAACTGACGGCCTTGAGTGCTTCTTCCCATTCTTTCATAACTCTTTTGTCCACATTCTCTTTATATGCATCAATAGCATTTGCCCATATCCCTGTAAGGTGTCGCAACTGCGAGGGTCGCACCTTGTAAAATATGGGCAACACTATCTGCCCTCTGCTTCTTTTACACTTTAAAATTTGAGCTAGCTCAAGAAGACACCATTTGCTGGAAGCATAGTTCTCTGAGATGATTGGGATTGAGATCTTAGATTGCGTAATAGTGCAGAGAAGCTCTGGACCAATCTTCTCGCCGATGGGGAGCTCATTATCATCTTTGAACACATGAATTCCTGCATCGATAAGACCAATATAGAGATGATCGGTGAAGCTTCTACGAGTGTCTTTCCCTCTAAAATTCAAGAACACTTCGTAAGCATTTCCTTTTGGCTTTTTGGTTCCAACTTCATGATCACCTACATGTGGAGCGGTTGATGAAGAAGATGCACCGTAAATTGGATCTTTTGAGTAAGTGGGTTCTTTCCTTTTCATCTTGAGAGGATTGGCTCCAATTCAAAGGCAATAAAAGAGACTGATGGAGCACAGCCTCAAAAGAAGAGAAATATGGAATCTCAGATCTGGAAGAGAAATATGGAATCTCAGATCTGGAAATTGCAGAAATGTATCTCAGAACTCAATTCCGACCTCGTGAGAAGAAAATGGAGCAATCAAAGCAGGAAAGAGAGGAGAGGAGAGGAGAGGAGGGGGGAACAGAGCAAGGAGTCAAGGATTACCTTAGGAGTGCTCAAACAACACAAATCCACCTACTACTGTAATCCCCACCGTTTCTTAGCCTTCGGCGTTGTATTACCAACACCCACCACTCCAATGTGCGTGCTTGAAAAATGATGAGTTCTCGCCATCCAGCAGTCCAAGACTGTTTATGCTAATCGAACCGCTGCGATGCATGCTGTAAGAAAAGGGCAATTTTTTCAGGCATAATTTCCGTAGCATTGTGCGGAAGGTGTGCAGAACCTGCGCAGGCATTTTGTTTGAAAGCAAAGGGCAATTATTGCAGGCGGAATTTCCGGAGCATTATTAGGCAGGTTCGTGGAACCTGCCTAATACATGTGCTTTTTGACTTGACTTGCTTTTTCTATAAGTAAAAAGAAGTAGAAAAAGACAAGCCATACTCACATGCTCCAGCTGTGATCCTCTACCGATTCTCAGCATTATGCGAAAGGTGCACGCAAGGCGCTTTGCTTGAAATTGGAGATCCGGCGCGGCTTGACTTGCCTTACCTTTTTCATCAATAGAAAATATAGAAAAGAAAACTAACGAGCAGTCCTCACCTGCTCCTGGTGCTAATGTGCACAAGTCCATGACAAAAACTTACCAATACTCACATCCTCCTGGTGTCAGTAAATGTCCATATATTCAAATACGAAAGTTTATTGTTTTCAATCCCCAATTTGACTTTTCTTTTTTCAAAAGAGATTCCTCTAGAAATTCTGGCTCCCAACGTAAATCTCCCGCATAACAATTTTTGCAAGCTAGATTCCTCCATGCCACATTATGCCTAAAGATTGTCTAGTCATTGGCCCCTCGCGTCAGTTTTATATCTTAATTAAAAAATTTCAACATTTTACATACATTTTACTCTTTCAATGTCAAATTTATAAATTCTCGGTGTACAGATTCTCCACGATCGAATAATTATTCAGTGATATCATCTCTATCTAAATTTCATTTTGTCTTTTGATTTCATGCGGACATTCTTGGCTAATAGGTTCTCTTCCAATGCTTAGCATAAATTGTAAGCTTCTTCAAAACCCAAAATGATAAGAGGAGAGTAAATAGCTCAATGGCTTAGTATGTGACTAACCACACCTCATCATTCTACGGTCAAAAGCTTACAAGTACGTAGAATAAAATTAATTATATCACATGATCGAGTGGTTTGAAACGGAAATCTGGCGTACTATCAACAACCTACGAAATATCTCATACCCATAAAATTTTTAAACGTGCCAGATAATAACTTCTATAACATATACGTGCTTTTTAATGTAAGAATTATTATGGTCCACATGATATGATTTAATATAGTTTAATAATAGTTAAAATGCTATAAAATAAATAAATATTGGTAATGATGAGTTGCGACTCTAATAAAACGAAGAAGTATGAAGTTGAAATGCGCTTTGATGGAAGGCACCTGTTGAAGGAACGTATAAATAGAGTCCGGTCCTCTCTCCGCCTACGACGAACAACAATAAAAGGAAAAGAACTCGGTATTCTCTCCTCCATCGATTGAATACGTAAGGAATAGTGGGTTAAGGGAGAGAAATCGGATTTCTTAATTTGGTTTGAGTTTTACAGTAACGCTATGGATAAATGTACGTCTTCATATATTTGTGAAAATCATGAAGATCAAAGATCACTGTTTTATGTTGAATTTCCGCATTAAAGAATTATATGAATTGTCTAACATTTGATATCAGAGCGTGGTTTATGATCTCATGATTTTTCCGTTTATAGAAATATTATGATTTATGTATGATGATTTGTTGAATGATCCTGTTCGTAGTATTTGTTGTTGTTGAAATGTTTTGGATGGTTTTGTCGTTGAAACCCGAATGATGGAGTGTTAAAAAAAATCCTAATAAAAAGGACGAAAATGGAGGAATTCGGAATTTTAAGGGCAAGATAGAAACTCTCTAATTCCGGGCAAAATCCGGCGACCCACTGCTTGATTTCGGACCCACACCATCGCACTACCATAAGGAACATTAGCCATGAGTTTTTCCAGTATATTGGTGTTCGCCGGAGGCTAATCGGGTGGCGGAAGTCGTGGTGGTTAAGGATTTGCATTTTGGGAAATTTTTGTTTGATTTGAGGTCAATTTCTTGGTCATTTTCGCCTAAACTTGAACCCATTTGGTTGTGCCGGCATGCTCTTCAAAACCCATTATTTATTTGTGACTGGAATGGGCTGCCGGAGAAGAAACGGTAGCGAAATCGTAGTGGAAAACGGTGAAAACAGTGAAGAAAATCGATACTGGGCGCGAGGAAGAAGGTGCGTGGGCCTCACGCGCATGCTGCAGTTGCAGGCGCATGGACCCATGCGCCACGCGCTGTCACGCGCGCGCAACCCCACGCGTGGGGGACTGCCCGCACAGTTGCTAGGGGCACGCACCTTTGCATTGGACGCGCACGCGCAGGGCATGCACCCGCTGCGGATGGCACGCGTCTTACGTACCAAGGGGCTGTTTTTTAATTTTTAATTTTTATTTTCTGCCCCTACGCTAATTTGTTATTTACCATTTGGCCCCTAGATTTTAAATTTATGGTTTTGCCCTTATGGAATTATGATTTTACGATTTTGCTCTTATGCTTTGATTATGTTTTTGTCATTGTGTGCAATTTGGTAAATATTTGTATTTTACAATATTAAAAATTCATATTATGAATGGTTTGTTAGTCACCAAAGTGGCCAAACCTTAAAGTCTGTTGAATTTTGATATTGTAAATTGTTTTATTCAATTACCCATGATTAATTGATGCTATATATGAAATTAATATGTTTCATATCATTATTGGAGTTATGGGTATATTGAAGTTTATTTATTATAAGAACTTAGGGATTAACCCAAAGGTTAATTATTTTCTTATAATTTATGAACATGATAGTTGGTAATTAATATGACTTGTTAAATTTATTTGTATATCCAAAGATAGTAAATAAATTTTAATAAGATATATTTACAATTATGAAATAAAAGTTATTAGCATCATTATGGTTTATATATGTATATATATATATATATATATATATATATATATATTTGTATATCATAGGATCGCCCAAAGGAGAACTATGATGTGCATGTGTAGTTTAGTTTGAATCTGATTAGGTGATATTCTCAAGGCATTAATGTATGAGTATTTTCTTGCACATTTGCAGTATCTGTACCTGTTTCACTCCATTCGCATGCCTCGTCTGTTCCCTTATTTAATGGGATGAATTTTCCTGATTGGAGTGAACAAGTCCAGTTTCATTTAGGTGTCCTGGATCTTGATTTAGCGCTTCAAGTTGAGAAACCAGCTGCTATTACTGATAAAAGTAGCGATGATGAAAAGCCTTTCCATAAAGCTTGGGAAAGATCGAACAGACTACGCTTAATGTTTATGCGAATGATAGTTGCAAACAACTTCAAGACTTCTCTTCCCAAGGCTGATAATGCTAAGGAATTTATGAAATTTGCGGAAAAGCGTTCTCAAACTGCTGATAAGTCACTTGCCGGTACATTGATGAGCACACTGACCACTATGAAATATGATAGTTCACGTACCATGCATGAGCACATACTTGAGATGACGAATTTAGCCGCAAAATTAAGGACTTTAGGAATGAACGTGGATGAGTACTTTTTAGTACAGTTTATACTTAATTCCTTGCCTCATGAGCAATATGGGCCATTTCAAATGAATTACAACACTATAATATAAAGGATACGTGGAATGTGAATGAATTGGCCAGTATGCTAGTTCAAGAGAAAACAATGATAAAGAATCAAAAGGCTCATTTTGTTCATCTATCAAGTCATCAAGAAGCTCAAAGGAATTTTAAGAGGAAAGGTGGAAGGAGCAAGAAGAAAGGATTACATGTCCTGAATGACTCTTCAAAGGTTTCTCAAATCCACAAGAAGGAACACAAACAAGAAGGAACACAACCTTATTAAGTGTCATTTTTGCAACAAAATTGGACATTTGAAGAAAGATTGTCTGAAACGTAAGGCTTGGTTCGAAAAGAAAGGTAAGCCTTGTGCTTTAGTATGTTTTGAATCAAACTTTACTAAAGTTCCTCATAATACTTTGTGGATTGATTTTGGTGCTACCACTCATGTGTCAAATACGATGTAGGGATTTCTTACGATCCAAACTATAAAGCCAAATGAAAGTTATGTGATTACGGGGAATAGAAATAAAACTCCAGTTGAAGGCATTGGCACTTACCATTTGATCTTAGATACTGGGCATTATTTGGATTTGTTTCAAACCCTTTATGTACCTACATTTTCTCGCAATTTAGTTTCTTTGCCAAGACTTGATGCAGCGGAATTTTATTGTAAGTTTGGTTCTAAATCTTTCAGTTCATTTAAGAGTGATACTCTTATTGGAATTGGAAAATTATGTGATGGTCTCTACAAATTTAGACTTGATAATACTTTTGTTGAGACATTAATGACTTTGCATCATAATGTTGGCACTAAACGAAGTTTGGTGAATGAGAATTCTGCTTACTTGTGGCATAAATGTTTGGGTCATATATCCAAGGAAAAAATGCGAAGATTAGTAAATAATGAAATTCTTCCAAATTTGGATTTTACTAACCTTGGAGTATGTATTGATTGTATTAAAGGTAAACAAATAAAACACACTAAGAAATGTGCCACAAGAAGCACAGAGCTTCTTGAAATTATACATATTGACATATGTGGTCCTTTCGATGTTCCATCTTTTGGTAAGGAAAGCTATTTCATCACCTTTATTGATGATTTTTCACGTTATGGTTATATTTATCTATTGCATGATAAGTCTCAATCAGTGAATACACTTGAAGTGTATATTAAAGAGGTTGAGAGGCAATTAGATAGAAAAGTGAAAATAGTAAGATCGGATAGAGGCAGTGAATATTATGAAAAGTGTGATGAATCGGGACAATGTCCAGGTCCATTTGCTAAGTTCCTTGAAAGACATGGCATTTGTGCTCAATACACAATGCCAGGTACACCACAACAAAATGGTGTAGCAGAAAGGTGTTATCGTACTTTAATGGAAATGGTTAGGAGTATGATGAGTCATTAATCTTTACCCTTATCTTTGTGGATGTATGCTTTAAAGACTTCTATGTATTTATTAAACAGGGTTCTTAGTAAGGCAGTTCTAAAGACTTCTTTTGAACTGTGGATGGGAATGAAACCTAGTTTACGACACCTGCATGTTTGGGGTTGTCAAGCAAAAGTAAGAATTTACAATCCACATGAAAGGAAATTGGATTCAAGAACGACCAATGGTTATTTCATTAGTTATGCAGAGAAATCCAAAGGGTATAAATTTTATTATCCTAATCATAGTACAAGAATTGTTGAATTTGGAAATGCTAGGTTCATTGAGAATTGTGACATCAGTGGGAGTGAAAGAGTGTGTGATGCTTGCATTCAAGAAGTAAGGGTAGAAGTTCCTATACCCAAAGCTTCTAAAGTTGTTGTTCCTAACAATAATTGAGAACAACAAATTAATGAACAAACTGTCCATAATAGATATGTCAATATTGAACCTCCAATAGCCGAGTCACAAGAAATAGCATTAAGAAGATCTCAAAAAGAAAGAATGTTAGTTATTTCTGATGACTATATGGTTTATCTACAAGAGTCAGAAATTGACCTAGGAATTGGAAATGATCTAGATTCATTTTCCCAAGCCATGGAATGTGAAAATTCTAAAGAATGGTTTAATGTCATGGAAGAAGAGTTAAAATCCATGCATCAAAATCAAGTTTGGGATATAGTTGAATTGTCTAAAGGATGTAAAAAGGTCGGGTGTAAATGGGTCTTTAAGATCAAGCGCGACTCAAAAGGCAATATTGAATGACATAAAGTCAGACTTGTTGCAAAGGGTTTTACTAAAAAAGAAGGCATTGACTACAAAGAGAATTTTTCACCAGTCTTTAAAAATGACTCACTTAGAATTATTATGGTTTTGGTGGCTCATTATAATTTGGAGTTACACCAAATGGATGTAAAAACCGCATTTCTTAATGGGAATTTAGAGGAAGGGGTTTATATGGACCAACCCGAAGGCTTTTTAATTAAAGGAAATGAACACATGGTATGTAAATTAAAGAAATCAATATATGGACTTAAACAAGCTTCCCGACAATGGTATCTTAAGTTTAATAATACCATAACTTTATTTGAATTTAAGGAAAACACCGTTGATTGGTGTATATATATGAAGATTAGTGGGAGCAAGTTTATTTTTCTAGTTCTCTATGTTGGTGATATTTTGCTTGCTGCTAATGATCTTGGTTTGTTACATGAAACCAAGAAGTTTCTCTCTAAGAATTTTGAAATGAAGGATATGGGAGAGGCAACGTATGTGATAGGAATAGAAATATTTGTGATAGATCACAAGGATTATTAGGATTGTCTTAGAAAGCGTATATTGAGAAAATTTTAGAGAGGTTTAATATGAGTAAATGTTCAGCAGAAATAGTTCCAATTCAGAAAGGTGATAAATTTAGCCTTATGCAATGTCCGAAAAGTGAATTGGAACGAGAACAAATGAAAAATATTCCTTATGCATCTGTTGTGGGGAGTTTAATTTATGCACAAACTTGCACCAGACTAGACATCAGTTTTGTTGTCGAAATGTTGGGCAGGTGTCAAAGTAATCCTGGAATGGATCATTGGAAAGCTATAAAGAAAGTTCTCAGATACTTGCAAGGAACGAAAAATCATATATTCACATATAAAAGATCCGATCATCTCGAGGTGATTAGATATTCAGATTCAGACTTAGCCGGATGTGTCGATACAAGAAAATCAACGTTTGGTTACTTGTTTCTTTTGACTGGAGGGGCAATTTCATGGAAGAGTGTGAAGTAGTCAGTTATTGTTGTATCCACCATGGAAGCTGAATTTGTGGCATGCTTTGAGGCCACTATTCATGGATTATGGCTGCGGAATTTTATTTCAGGGCTTGTGATTGTTGACAGTATTACCAAGCCGCTGAAAATTTATTGTGATAACTCTGCAGCAGTTTTATTCTCTAATAACGACAAGTATTCTAAGGGTGCTAAACATATGGAGATCAAATACTTGTCTGTTAAAGAAGAAGTTCAGAAACAAAGAGTGTCAATTGAGCACATTAGCATCAATCTTATGATAGCAGATCCCTTAACAAAAGGACTGACACCAAAAACATTTAATGAGCATGTTGAAAATATGGACATTATTGGACGTCATTAATGTTTGTATTATGATTGTATTAAGTTTATGTATTTGACACTTTGAGCTCATTTACGTATTTATGATATTTCCTGTTTTCTATTTAGTATACATTACAGAAATAGATGAATATTAAATAGGATAGTTTCTAAAGAGACATTAGGATAGTTTCTAAAGAGACATTATAGTTGGACTATTATAGTACTTCTCATTTATGGATCATGTTAAGTAAAGTGCTATAGTTATAGTGCAGAAAAGGGACTATGTCGATTAATGATATACAACCGCTATGGCTCGGATTAGTTTTCTTTACTTAATTGTGATTATTATGTGATTGCCAATTTAATGAAAATTTTATAGCATAATGTTATTGTGCACATTACAATTTTTATTAAACCATGAAAGGAAAATCATATGGGCCAAGTGGGAGAATGTAAGAATTATTGTGGCCCACATGATATGATTTAATATGGTTTAATAATAGTTAAAATGCTATAAAATAAATAAATATTGGTAATGAGGAGTTGCGACTCTAATAAAACGAAGAGGTATGAAGTTGAAAAGGCGCTTTGCTGGAAGGCACATGTTGAAGGAACGTATAAATAGAGTCCGGTCCTCTCTCCGCCTACGATGAACAACAATAATAGAAAAGAACTCGGTATTCTCTCCTCCATCGATTGAATACAGTAAGGAATAGTGGGTTAAGGGTGAGAAATCGGATTTCTTCATTTGGTTCGAGTTTTACGGTAACGCTATGGATAAATGTACGTTTTCATCTATTTGTGAAAATCATGAAGATCAAAGATCACTGTTTTATGATAAATTTCTGCATTAAAGAATTATATGAATTGTCTAACACTTAAGCCCTAAAGAATAACATATAAAATTCGCAAATGCCTCACATAATGTAATTAATAGTTTCTAAAATTCTCACGTGTCAAATAATAGCTTCTAAAAGATTACCATAACTTTCAAGTCTCAAATAATGGCTCCCAAAATGTCCACGTGCTTTTTATGTCACAAACAATGACAAATTAATTATGCACGTGCCGCTCACATCTCAAACAATGTCATCCAAAATATATACATGTCATATAATAATTTCAAAAGGAAGCACGTAACACTCAAATGCCTCGCATACAATTTCACATCAAAAATCACATAAGACCCAATATTATTATGCTATCTCAAGTCTATTTATTACACGCATATAATCAAAATCCTTTGGTTCTTCCAGAATCCTCTGGGGCATCATCCCACTCCATCAGACACTACATCTGAAATCCATCGGGCATCATTCCATAACCATCCTCGCGAGCGGCATCCAAAATCCATCGAGTTCCTAAAATCCATCGGTGACGGCATCGTCCCAAAATCCATTGATGACAATTTTTCTCGTATGACCACACGGATTAAGCACACAACCAATTTTTATCTTCATCTTTAGTCCAATGCATGAGTGCCCAAAGGCATACCAAGTGGTGTGCATCTCATGGCCTACCTAAATCACATCGATAAAATATGCCAAGCACGAAACATGTATTGTGGTTTGACTCGTTACGTTCGGGCACCGGCTTAAGTCTAATCCGGATCGAAAACGATACGCCTCAATATCATTGAACCAAGAGAGAGACTCGGCCTAGTGTTCTTCCATGCACGTCCAAGAACCAACGTGAATCTCTTTTTGGAGGCTCGGGATGTGATTTCCAAGCATTGATCATGAAGTATATACATATATATGTAGAGATCAACCATGGAATACATGCATATGCATAGACCACTTCTAACAACAATTACAAGACCTTGTAACCAATGCTAAATAACATCACATAAACACATCCAATAATAACTATGATTGTGACATCCTGATTTTCAACCTTATTTTCGATGAAATGAGATGGGCTTTTCATCGACGCATCTATAGTCTGTTTCTCTGTGCTGATCACTCACGGGATAACTAATCTATCTGGTGAAGCCGTTAAGGAATTTAAACGCGACCAACTTGAGAATTCGATTAGAAATCGATTGCTCGACCGTGCTAATCTGCAAGGGTCAATACGGCACCGTTAAAATCGACTAGAGATCGGAGATAGGTCGATTTGACAGAGGCATGTCATTAAAGTGTGGGTGATTTCACCTAATTACAAAATTTGTGTCAAACATCACTAAACCGATTTTTCTCTCATTTTTGTACCCTGTGCTCGTATTTGAAACCTCGAGATTTTCATGACAACCGAGAGTCGCCTATGAGTCGAAAATGCACAGTGTGGATTGAAAATAATCAACCATGGGTCAAATGCGCTAAAAATTCCTAAAAGCTACTCGGTAGGTTAGGTCACGCTAAAATCGCGTCCGATTGAAGTTAACCACGAAATTGAACCCGATTTCAAAAATTGAAACTTTTGGCATGTCAAGATTTATTTTAGGAATGATGAAGAATTTTCGGCAAGCACGGATTTTTAGCGAAAAACCAAAATTGGGCAATTTTAGACCGGGAAATTCGGAGGGCCATTTTGGTGAGCATTTTTGGCCTTTAAGTTGAAGCAATTGGCGAGGGAAATTGTAGAATTTGATGTGGGCTCCTACCTTGGCATTTGGCCATTTAATTTGAGGCCAATTGAAGTGAAATTGAGTTGAATTTGAAGGGGAATTGCTTGAAATTTGTATGCCAAGGGGGGTGCAACATTTCAGCTTCAAGAGTGGCTTGTTGGGGAAGATTGTGAGGGGCAAATGGCTATGGATCAAGCTGAAGACTTTGGGGGCTTATTACTTGAGTGTTTTAGATATTTGTTGAAGACTTTTGTGGCCTTTGTCCCCCTTAAACCAACAACAGTCTCTTCTTCTTCCTTCTTGCTCCTTTCTCCACTTGATGAAACAAAGGTAGAGGACTAGCCAAGACCAATAACAGGCCAGCCATAGACCACCCAAGCCCCTGACCGCCACTTGCACCACTTGCCGAAGCTAGCAGCCATGAGCCCACAGGTCCGCGCCCACGAGCCCGTCTGCCGTGTCTCATGCGTCCCCCGCTATCTTGAGCCCTTCGTCCGCCCACGTCGCAGCCCCTGGCTGCTTGTTGCCGTCTGCCTGAGTTGCTTGAACCGCCAGCCGTTGCCGCTTGACTGTCTCTACCGTCCCCGTTGCCGTCTGCCACCCGTTGCCTGAGTTCCTCAGTCTAGCTCTTTCAGTTCAGCCACGGAACCGAAGCCCTTGTTGGGATGTGGGCCTTCCAAGGTCATTGTCGGGCTTTTTCGGACCTCCTTTGACATCGCTCTAGGCTCGAGTCTCGCTTGCCTCTGCGTCACCGTCGCCGTGAACTCATCGGCTTGTTAAACCGGTGAGTTTATCTCCTAATCCCTACTTATGATGCTAATGACACTTATAGGCGGATTAGTGATTAAGTAGTGGATTAGCTTAGTCTTAGAATTGGTTAAGGGTTAAAATAGTTAATATAATTAGTTATTTAGTTAATTAGTTACATTAATTAGGTGGTTAGTGACTTTAGGTAATTAGTTTGGTAGGTTAGATTGGTTAACTAAGTTAAATAGGTGGTTAGATTAGTGTATATAGCTTAATTAATCATTTATTTAATCATTTTGCATTTAGTTAATTATTTTATAATTTATTTAATTATTTATTATTTTTCGGAAATTATACCGAGATAACCGGTCGTCAAAATTTATTGCTGATTATCGTGGTGTAATTAGTTTGTGCAATTGATTGTTAGATTGTATAATTGAGTGATGATTGTTAATTTATGATTTATGATTTCAAAATTATGGAATTTGGGTATTTAATTAGAAAATACTAGGTGTCGGTTTTTGACGCCAAAAATATTTTTAAATACTATATTAAATAATGGGATTTTTAAAAGGAAGGATATCACTTTCTATGGTTCAAATAGACCGTGTACCCACACACGATTATTTTACCGGGTGTTTTTAATATGAAGAAAATAGGCCAAGTTCATTATTTAAATTGAGGCATTTGAGTGCAAAGTACAATGTCCTTGGCCGGGATTGGATGGTCGTGTGATCGTTATGAGAACGCGTTGCGAGTGTTTACGCCGGGCGATGCTCCTATATGGAATGCCCTTGTCAACAGATGCCGGTCGCAGTAGAGGTTGAGCTAATGCTCCTTCGGAAATGCCGTCTAAATGTAGACATTGTCGTGCTCGATGGGGCGAGACGACGCCCGGCTATGCCAGAAGACTGCTGACTGCTAAGTTGGCCGTGCCCGTGGGGTCGTAATTAATTGGAACGCTTGTCTGAGTGATATAATCGCGCCTGATTATAGGAAAAAAATGTGTGGCACAGTATGGAACGTGTCATAACGATTTGGCCTTATAATCGAGACCCCTGTGATTGATTGATGTGTGTAAAGTGAAGTGTTTCAATTGTCGAATACATTAGTTGTATGCATATGTTATACGAACTATACTAACGTGCAGGAAGGTGCTAAGGTGAGGTAAGTCTTCTATGATGTGTGATTAGACTGCTTCTAGGTGTATTACCTTCCTAATCGGGGTTTAGTGCGTGAATTCGCTGAGACATTGTCTCATCCCGTCGTGGATTTCATCTTTATAGGTCCCTAGATGGAAGTTCGTCCAGTTTGTTTTGGGCAGCCACGAGAGTATAACGAGCAGAGTACCATCTTCCCCGTCCCGGGGAGTCCTTGGACCCGTGAGCTCATCGTGACCATGATCTTGGTCGATGAGAGCCTACCTCAGTTGGTACCTCATCGATTCAAGGCGTGGTTTCGTCATGGGCCTAACGGGGAATAAGAAGGTCCCATGGATGGTTTCGACGGGCCTGCCATCGAGGGTAAGGGTGATGTTATACTTGACCTTGTCGTGGATGCCGATGTCATTGCAGATATCAAGGCAAATCAGTTGCCTGAGGATGAGCAGGAGTCTAAAGTAGAGAAGGTAGCTGACCCCCTAGACCTCGACATCCCTGACGGTGTTGTGGTAGACCTGGATCCCAAGTAGATAGGGTCGGGGTAGGGTTAGTTAGGCAGTTCTTTTTAGGGCCCTGACTTGTGTATATGACTTTATAGGGTAACCTATTTGTTTATAAAAGTGTGGTTTGTTTTATATGATTGTCCTACTTTTCTATCCCATGTTGATTGTTGTCTAGGGATTGTTTATTTTGCTTCCGCATATGCATGAATTGTTTGGGTTGGCGACGCGTCTTGGGAACGTCGCAATTTGATCAACCATCGAGGGATGTGTGCACGCTTAAGGTTCGGGGCATGACATCCCTGCTCAAAGTGGTATCAGAGCTGGTCAATGTTTAGAGTGATAAGGTGCGATGGGTTTTGGGATAGTTAGTAGGAAATGCCTTTTTATTATGCTGATGCATACAATTGATAGCTGATTGGTAGTTGTTTGTGTGGGTCACTCGGTTTCTAATTCTGTATGGAATTGGAAAGCAGATTCTGTAGAGAGTTTTCAAGATGAGTGATCAAGAGATGAGAACGCCTAGAAAGAGGACAATAAGATTGATTACTCGGGATAGGATGCCGACAAGGGTTGGTGTGGCATCCCAAAAATTCAAGACAAGCTCTAAGGTGTATTAAAGCCCATAATTAGGTAATGAAATTACCTATGGTTTATGCTTTAGCCATTAGTTTTCTCTTAAGGCTAAGTGATATATGCTTGTGTTCATGAATTTTTGAAATTAGGACTATAAGATAAATTAATGAGAATAATCTATGCTTGGCTATGCACCTCATAGATTAAATTCCTATAAATAAAATGTTACAAGACTTTGGCCATGTGGAATTTAAAATTTAAAATTTATAGAAGAAAGAATAAAAGGGAAAAATTTGATTTTTATTTAGGTTTGGGCCTTAGGCCCAAGGGGGGATTTTTGGTGGGCTGAATGGCCGGCCCAATAGAAGCCCACGGAGGGGCTGTCGCCGGCCCAAGTGAGGCCCAAAAGGGAGTGGCCGGCCCATTGCATGGGCCTTGCCAAGTGGCAAAGAGGTCTTCATGCATTGGCCATCAAGGGAGGCATGTGATGATTGCTAATGATGGAGAATTGGGGGAATAAAAGGGAAGGAGAGAGAGAGTGGCCGGTTGGTTCCGTCCAAGCCAAAGAGAGAGAGAGAGAGAGAGAGAGAGAGAGGGTTGCGAGAGAGAGAGGGGTGCCGAGAGGAGAGGAACCGAGGAGGAGGAGTCGCCCGTCGCCGCCCGTTTGCCGCCCGTTCGCCGCCGTGTGCTCGTTGCTAGCTCGGTTTAGAGGCAAGTTAGGATCCTCTTCCTACTCTTGCATGTGTGTCTTACATGTATGTTTGGAGTGGTGTCGAATTTTGGGTGGTTAGGAGGGAGAAACCGAAGCTAGAATGACTTGTTCTTGAGTGATGTTGCTGTTTTCGCATGAACCGCCTGAACCAGAATCTTGTGGGAGCTTGCATGCATGTTTTGAGCTCTATTTTGACTTTTATTCCTTCATGAAAGTTGTATCCAACATCTTAAAATACTACATACTAAAATTTGGTGCAAAATGGTGGAGATTTAGGGGGTCAAACCCTCATCCTATGGAGACACTAGATCTGGAACTGTTTTGCTGACCTTTTGGTAGATTTGTGGTTGCATGTTGATTTTTATCAAGAATCTCTCTTCTACTTCTTCATGAAACTTGTAGAGAACATCTTAAAGACTAACAAAATCAAATTTTAAGTGAAATGAACAAGTGCAGCCTAGTAAATCGACTTACTCTTGAAGACGGTAAATCTGGAGACGCGGTACTGGACACCCGAGACTTCATGGACCTATATGCTGACTGTTATTTAAAAATTTGACTTAGATCCCTTAATAAAAGTTGTAGGGAACCTCTTGAAGTAAAACATATCCAAATTTTAGAGGAAACTAAGAAGAATAAGTGGGTAAAAATTCGGTATTTCGGAGATGATTACACTGGACGTTTCGGTGCTAGAACCAGAAGCTTCGGATGACTATGGGAAATTATCTAAAATGAATCTGGCCTTGAAGTCCGCATGAAAAATCTACTTTAGTGTCTTAACTATAACCTGGTAAAATTTCATAATTTTCGGAGGTCGTTCGGGTATTTTAATCGAATTATTTCAAAAACTGCACATTCTGTTTTTATCCGAAATTGTATGCTGTAATTGTGTGAATTATATCTTTTGTGTGGAACTCTATTGGCCATGTGTTTTTCATGAAATCATTATCTTATTATCTTGTCTATCACATACCTTGATTTCATGATTTTTGAGAATCATATGGATATTTAATTTAAATATTTTCAAAAATGGTACAAGCTGGAATTTAAATAAATTTCAAAAAGGCATGATAAATGGGCTATTCTAAATTGTACGAATTCCATAAATCTTATTTTTATGAATGATTGTGTCTTGCTGCATGTATGATGATGACTGATGATGCATGTATAAATCAAAGGATGAAAGTGATTTTTGTTTGCCATTACATCATGTGCCATGCTGAGTTGAGACCTAAATTGGTAAACATGAACAATGATAAATGAGGAAACTGTTTGTGGCGGATGATAATGCCCCGGAGTATCGGGATGCCCGGGATGGGGGTGCCGGATGCCCGGAATGTATAGAGATACATGGCCGGATGGCCTCGGGAGTTTCGAGATGCCCGGAATGGTTGGGTGCCGGAAGCCTCGAGGTCTTTGCCCGAGGGGATGCCTCGTGATGCCGCTTGGGATGCGAGATGCTCGGAATGTGGGGGGCCGGATGCCCGGTGGCCTTAAATGGCTGAATGCCGGAGGTTTTTCTTGAGATGCCCGGATGGGGCGCGAGTGTAAAGTATGGGATGAAATTGATGATCCCGAGAAAGAGTGATGTGGTGATCGAATTGAAAGTTAAAAGTGGGAATTGAATCATGCATATATGATATGATATGATGATGATCACCTATGGCATGATGACTTGCATATATGATATGATGATAATGATCACCTATGGCATGATGATATGCATATATGATATGATATGATGATGATCACCTATGGCATGATGATATGCATATATGATATGATGATAATGATCACCTTTGGCATGATGATATGCATATATGATATGATATGATATGATGATCACCTATGGCATGATGATATGCAAATATGATATGATGATAATGATCACCTATGGCATGATGACATGTATGTGATATGATTGTGATGAAGATGTATGATGGTATATGCATGGCTTCAAGGTAAGTATGCTTGGATGCATTAATGGCATGTATGATGTTGTGATTGTATTGTATGATGCATTGATTGATTATTGGATCCTTACCTGCTGAGTGGTTGTACTCACCCCTTCGGGAACCAACATTTCAGATTAGAAAGATACCGCTTCCTACCATCACGTGAGGTACCTTCTATGGCCTCCCCTCAGATGTAGAAGTAGAATGTACAGAGATCGACTGCGTCACCGTCCCTGGATTGACTTTTGTGCGAGTGCGAGTGCTGGTTATGTATGATGTGGGCCTGGCTGGGGGCCCAATCATCCAGGAGTTCCTGTCGGTTCATGTTCGCCGAGACGGAGTGTTTAGGGGGATGTTGCCGCCACCACCACCCGACGTGCCAGGATGGGTGTGATGGTTGCGTGAGAGGTAGATAGCTGGAGTTTCTTTTTGGGAGTAGCCGCCGCTGTTAGATGGAGGACGTCATGTGATTACTTTAGGGGTCGTAGTATCTTTTTGGGATGTGGCCAAATGTAGTTGCAAAATCTTGGCTTTCTTTTGTTGTATCGACCCGCGAAAGATCCATCATGAAAATATGTAAATAAAAGTGGCATGGCTCTATCTTTTCCTATGGTACTTAGTGGTGTGCAATTATATCATGGTTGTTGGAGGGAGAGATGGCGATATTATATTTTGCTTCCGCTAGCGAGTCGCGCTGGGACCGCTTTAAAAAAAAAAATGTGTCTATGATTTACGATGCTTCTTCTAAGAGATGTAGCTAGTGTTCCATTAGGTGTAACGTCAGGTGCCTGTGGCGACCCTAGGTGGTTCGGGGTGTCACAGTCGGTACCTGAGGGAGAGCGTAGGCATAGGCCAGCGTGAGTAGAGTAGTATCGCCGTAGGTCGGTGCTGGTGTAGCAGCACCTGGTGATCCAAGAGTCGATGGGATCGTTTAGACACTCGAGACCCTTTGAGCTATGATGGGGTAGCAGGCCCAGAATCAAGCCACTGCAACTATCGTCGCCGCTATAGCCATTGCTACTGCTACCGCCAATGTTGCTGTTGTTGCTGTAGCCGCACATGTTGAAGTCCAATCTGGAGTTGTGATCGGGGAGAGGCCGATCCACAAGCTCGTTGAGCAGTTCTTGAAGCTGAACCCACTGAGGTTCACTGGTGCAGGGGATCTCGAGGCTACAACTGTGGCACCCCTTGACACGGCCCCCGATCCGCTAGGGTCGCCACAACCTACTCACCTGTCACTTGTCTTAATAACATTCCACTTTGATACCATTTCAATTGTAGTTGGTCCATAAACCTGGGGGTTCGCATATTTTAGATCGGTCCCAGTGTAGTTCATATAACGGAAGCATACTTATCATCTCCCTAACCCGTACACAAACTAAATAATACGATGCAATATACACCAACTACAACCTTTCACATATATATATATATATATATATATATATATATATATATGCATTTTAGGGCCAATCACTTTTATTTACATACTAAGATGGATTTCACAAGTCGGTACAACAAAAGGGCCAAGACTTTAAATAAGCTCGGCTAAACCCAAAAAGAAACCCGGCTATACATCAAACGTGAACATCTATCCATCAGCTAGTGTCGGCCATCCCAAAAAGTGTCAACCTTCACCAGTCACACACTCCTATCACACCCATCCTGGTGCATCGACCGGCGGCGGCGACAACATCCCCATCATCCTCCCATCTCTACGAACATGGATAGACAAAAATTCTTGTACAACGGGGCCATCAGGTAAGCCCACATCGTACATGATCAAAACACGGACGCGGATAAACACCAAACCATGAACACCGACGCAGGGTTGCTCCGAGCACTCGGTGTGCTCCGAGCACTCGACCTCCACATTAGACGGTAATTCATAAAACGTACCACGCGTGACAGGTGATATCGGCATCTCTCAATCTGAAATGTTAGTCCACAAAGGGGTGAGTATAACCACTCACCAGTAAAGATCCACCAAACTACACAATGCAACAAGTAAGACAATCAAGATATCATGAGTAAAGCACATATCATCCATGCATTTGAGCATACCTCACCTTACAGCCATGCATATATCACCGTACAACGTGCATATGTCACCGTGCACTTGTACTTATATCATCAAGCAGCCATGCATATATCACCATGCAACGTGCATATACCACCATGCACTTATACATATATCATCAAACAACCATGCATATATCACCATGCAACGTGCATATACCACCATGCACTTATACATATATCATCAAACAGCCATGCATATATCACCATGCAACGTGCATATACCACCATGCACTTATACATATATCATCAAGTAGCCATGCATATATCACCATGCAATGTGCATATACCACCATGCACTTCATGCTTGCATTCCCATGAGGTTCATCCCATGCCATATGTACACATCCATGCGCATGATTCAATTCTTGATCTTTATCTTTCAATTAGATCACATCAGTTTTCTTCCCAGGGACCAATGTTTGCATCCCACAATTTATCGCTCGCATCCAACCTGGCATCGTGAAGAGCTCCGGAACACACCTCCGGGCATCTCGTACCCCAACTGGCATCACGAGGAATCCCCCCGGCACACACCTCCAGGGCTTCCGGCACACACCTCCGGGCATCCCAACACTCCCGGGGCATCCGGCACAAACACTCCGGGCATCCGGCACCCACACTCCAGGCATACCAACACTCCCGGGGCATCGTCAGTTCACACCTCCGACAGTATCATTATTATCATAATTTATATTCACATATGTATCTCAATTTCACCATGGCATTTGATGCAATAATATCGAAGGTCTCAAACAGCTTTTGATGTCATATAACATGCCATAAGTCACCACATATGCAGCATAATCAATCACTTGAGACATTATATCCCATGGAGCAAATTCATTTATTTTTTTTGAAAATGCAGCAAATTTCCGGATAAAAACAGATTGCACTCCTTTGGTCATAATTCTTGAAAAATTAATAAACAGCCTTAATAAATTCTAAAAATTCAACATGTTATATACAAGATCTAGAGGAAAATATTTCATGAAGAACACCATATCAAAAGAACATCATACAATTCAGTACAGTCCACGCATCACAGTCCTTATAATTTCGGAATATTGCCATACACAGTTTCTTTCACAAATTCAAAAAATCTTAAATAAGCTCCAAAAATTATGAAATTTTAATATGTTATAGAAAAGGTCAATAATTAAATATTTCATGAAGAACTCGAAATCTAATTCGTGATAAATTAAAAACTATAACAACCATAACCGTCCATAACCCTCGGCACCGAATTCCAGATCTAACCGTTTTGGATAAAGATTGTTTCACCAACCTAAACTCATCCATTTCCTATAAAATTTTATTATGTTACTCCTTAACATGTCATCTTCAACTTTCATTCATAACATGAGATCAAATTTCAACCAGAAAATTTTATAAAATTCACAGAATCACACTAGGTCAGCATTACGATTTCCAGATCTAACTTCTTCAAAGAAAAGTAGTTTCACCGGTCTATACTCGTTCATTTATTCTGAAATTTTGATATGTTACTCTCCAAGAAGTCCTTTGCAACTTTCATCAAGAAGTAGAAGCCAAATTCCCACTAGAACATTGCATGAAACTCATGAAATCATCAAAGGTCGGACTGTTTTTCCAGAAACAGAACACTAGGCTAGAACACGACTCTTATAGCTTTGAAATTTCACACTTCATCCACATCCGAAATTTACCATTCATCACACACATAACACATCAAGCAAAGGGTAGATCAATGGACTCTACTTGCCTCTAATCTAGCACAACACAGCAAGCAAAGACGGCAGGGCAAGGCGGGACTCGGCGGCTCAACGGCGACGATGGACCTCCTCCTCTTCTCTCGCACGCTCGCTCTCCCTCTCTTGATTTCCCTCTCTCTCTCTCTCTCGGACGGTCACTCTCTCTCTCTCTCTCTCTCTCTCTCTCTCTCTCAGTAACCCTCTCTCTCACTCCGCCCACTCTCCCTCTCTTTCTTTCCCCTTCATCATTTGCAATCATTTGGTTTGCATGGCTAATGCCACTTGGCTCTAGGGGAAAGACACTTGGCAAGCTTCTCTTGCCACTTGTTTATTTTGCCATGCAGGTTGATGGGCTGATTGGGCCGGCCTCTCCCCTTGGTCGACAGCCCATTGGGCTCCTTGGGCCGGTCGGATGACAGCTCCTTTCCTTTGGGCTTCGCGGGCCAGGCCAAAAGGGCCGAATGGTGGGGTCTTGTGGGCTGGTCTTGGCCTAAGAATTTTGGCCCACTTCCTCTTTTAATAGTCTATACTAAACCCCCACTCATAAAATACCTAATTGAAATTTATATAACCATAAAACTTGCAACATAAATTAATAAAATCCAACCTATAAATCACATGACCAAGAATAGAATTTCCTTTCCTATCAAATAATTATCCATTGAAAAGCTTGGCCTGCCTTAATCTTATTGCAAATCATTGATCAAAGCACATCTAAAGATTGACATGAAATTCTAGGATGCCACAGCAACCCTTTGGATCCAGGAGTTGGAAAAAGCATTTGCATTACTAAGGTGCACCGAGGAAGATAAGGTTGTCCTGGTAGTGTATCATTTGCAGGGAAATGCAAGTACCTAATGGAGAGCCATTAGAGGCAGAGTATTTCCCGAGAGCGTGGTTCTAGTGTGGAACGCCTTTGTTGAGACTTTCAATGGCAAGTACTTCTCCGACAGTGCCGGAGAGTAGAAGATGGAGGAGTTCCAGCGCCTTCATCAAGGAATGATGTCGGTAGATCAGTTTGAGGCCAAGTTTGTAGAGTTATCTCAGTACGCCCCGAGACTGATAGAGGATTTGACAGATAGAGCTAGAAGGTTCAGGAATGGCCTCAGATCGGAGCTGAAGGATCCACTGGTGCCACTCAACCTGAAGGACTACAACAAATTGTATGAGTGGGCCCAACTGATAGAAAGAAACTTGAACGAACAAGCCACTGCATCTTGGTCGTGGTTCGGGTTGAATAGGGATGGTAATAGGTTTGGGAAGAAACCTATAAGAGAAGGAAGGTACTCTGTTCCACCTAACAAGAAGGGTGGGGTAGGAAAGTTAGTGCCGTGCCATTCTAGATTGGGTGCTTACTTTGAGTGTGGCCAGTAGGGTAACTCGGCCATAAACTGTCTCGAAGGCAGATGGGATCACAGTAGTTGCCACCGTCACCACCAATGGGTTAGAATAGAGGGTATGCGCCGTAGAATGCACCACAGGGTGGTTTGAATAGGCCTTTGGCTCAAGGAAGGGTGTACACTGTTGCAGACGACAGGCAGAAGACTCGCTTGACGTGGTCATAGGTACGGTCTCGTTAAACGACCATGCTGCTTTTGCTTTATTTTACCTTGGTGCTACTCATTCATTTATAACTAAGCAGTTTGTTAAGTTGGTAGGGTTGAGTCCCGAGTCAGTTGTTAGTATATCTATCCCGTTAAAGGATAATATGTTATATGCAGTAAGTTGTCCTAGTTGCAAGTTGGTTATTGGTGAGCAAGAGGGAATGATAGATTTGATAATCCTAGCCATGTATGATTTTGATGTGATAACTAGCATGGACTAGCTCACTAAGCAACGAGCTACTGTAGACTGTTATCGTAAAGCGATTCAGTTTAATCCATTAGTGGGTGAAAGTTTCGAGTTTATTGGGAGTCAAGGAGGATCCTTGATTATCTTAATCTTGTTGCTTGAGGCAACCCATTTGTTAGATGGGGGTTGTCAGGGTTACTTGGCGACTGTCGTGCATACGACAGTTGAAGAGTCGAAGATGGAAGACATTGCAATGGTACAAGAGTTTCCAGATGTGTTTCCAAAGGAATTACCTGGTCTGCCCCCAGAAAGGGAGATCGAGTTTGTAATTGAGTTGGCCCTCAGGACGGAGCCAATCTCTAAGGCTCCTTACCGCATGGTGTTGTCAAAGCTGAAAGAACTGAAGGTGTAGATGCAGGAGTTATTGGATAAGGGATTCATACGTCCTAGTGCATCACCCTAGGGAGCACCAGTTTTGTTCGTGAAGAAGAAAGATGGTTCATTTCGCCTTTGCATCGACTATCGTCAACTCAATTAGGTGATGATCAAGAATAAGTACCCGTAACCGATGATCGGCGACTTGTTTGATTAGTTGCAGGGAGCATCAATATTTTCTAAGATCGACCTGAGGATAGGGTATCATCAGCTGAGGATCGGAAATGAGAATATACCGAAGACGGCGTTTTGTACACGTTACGGTCATTATGAGTTTACTGTAATGCCATTTGGTTTGACAAACGCCCTCGCCGCTTTCATGGATTTCGTGAATCATGTGTTCAAGGAGTATCTAGATTAGTTTGTAATCGTTTTCATCGATGATACCTTGATGTACTCGAGAAGTCCTGAGGAGCATGAAATTCAGTTAAGGACAATGCTTCAGACTCTACGAGATCATGGACTGTATGCCAAGTTCAGTAAATGCGAGTTTTGGTTGACTCGTGTGGCTTTCCTAGGTCACGGGATTTCAGGCAAAGGAATCTCCATGGACCTGACCAAGAGTGAAGCAGTTATCAACTGGCCAAGACCGATGACAATGATAGAGATCATAAGTTTCTTGGGATTGGCAAGTTACTATAGAAGGTTCGTGGAAGGATTTTCAGCAAAAGCCTTGCCTTTGACTCGACTGCTAAAGAAAGAAGAAAAGTTTGTATGGACAGATAAATGTGAGCGTAGTTTCCAAGAGCTTAAGCAGAAGCTGACTACCGCACTAGTAATGACAATTCCGTTTGGTCCTGGAGGATACGAGATCTATAGTGATACGTCGTTTAGAGGACTAGCTTGCGTGTTAATGCAGCATGGAAGGGTTGTTGCATACACGTCCCGTCAGTTGAGACCTCATGAGTTGAACTACTCGACGCATGACTTAGAACTCGTAGCAATTATCTTCGCTCTAAAGATTTGGAGACACTATTTGTGTGGAGAAAAGTGTCAAATCTTTACAGATCATCAAAGTCTCAAGTACTTATTCTCTCAGAAGGAGTTGAATATAAGACATCCTGTATCATCCTGGAAAGGCTAATAAAGTTGCAGATGCGTTGAGTAGGAAGTATTCAATTGCAAAGATGGTGGTTAAGGAGTGGATCTTACTCGAAGGAGTTCAAGATTCGGTTTTCAAATTTGAGGTAGGCCACCTTTCAAATCTTATGGCCACCCTTAGAATTGAGCTGGAAGTCCAGATAAGAATCAAGACGTTATAGTTGATAGAACCAGAGATCCAAAAGATCCTTCAAGAAGATGCAGACAAGAGAAATGCTGACTTTCAGATTTCTGAGGACAGAACACTAAAGTTTAGTGGACGATTGTGTGTACCTGACAATGCAGAGCTTAAAGAAGAGATTTTGTCAGAAGCTCATCGTAGCAGTTATAGCATTCATCCAGGTAGTACGAAGATGTATCAAAATCCACGTCAACATTTTTGGTGGACCAGTATGAAGGCGGATATCGCTAGGCATGTCGCCAAGTGTCTGTAAGTGAAAGCACGGCACTGTAAGCCGGGTGGAATTCTACTACCTCTCGAGATTCCTAAGTGGAAGTGGGAACACATCATAATGGATTTTGTGGTGGGCTTACCAAGGAGTCAGAGAGGTAATGATTCCATTTGGGTTGTGGTTGCATATTGACAAAGTCTGCTCATTTTATCGCCGTACGGAAAGATTATGAATTGGACAAATATGCAGAATTGTACGTGCGTCAGATAGTTCGTCTGCATGGAGTGCCAGTGACAATTACATTTGATCTAGACTCGAAGTTTACGGCAGTCTTTTGGAAAAGTTTACAGACTACCTTGGGAACAAAGTTGTAGTATAGTACAGCCTATCATCTACAGATGGATGGCCAGTCTGAGACGACAATTCAAACTCTCGAGGACATGTTGTGAGCTTGTGTGCTAGATTTCAAAGGAAGCTGGGAAGAATAGCTTTATCTCGTCAAGTTTGCCTACAACAACAGTTATCAGCAGAGTATTCAAATGGCACATTTTGAAGCATTTTATGGTAGAGCGTGCAAAACTCCAGTTTGTTGGGATGAAGTCGAAGAATGGAAGATTACCAGCCCAGAGTTAGTTCAATAGTCAATGGATGCAGCTGCAATTATCAGAGACAGATTAAAGACGGCTCAGAGTCGTTAGAACAGCTACACAGATAAGCATCGAAGACAATTGAAATTCCAAGTTGGTGAACACGTCTTCCTAAAGGTGTCACCGATGAGGGGTATTTCGTGCTTCGGCAAGAAAGGGAAGCTGAGTTTGAGGTACATTGGTCCCTTCGAGATTTTGGAGAGAATATGGACTTTAGCGTATCGTCTTGCACTACCACTGAGATTGGCACAAGTGCATGACATCTTTTATGTGTCGATGTTAAGAAAGTATGAACCTAACCCGATCCATGTGTTGAATTTTGAAGAATTAGACGTGGACGACAAAGTGTCATACGTGGAAAGACTAGTTCAGATTGTAGATCGGAAGAAGCAGGTTTTGCGCACCAAGGCGATCTCATTAGTCAAAGTGGTCTGGCAGCACCACGGGATAGAAGGAGCAACCTGGGAAAGTGAAGACTTGATGAGACGACAATAC
Organism: Eucalyptus globulus; assembly: GCA_014182545.1. Taxonomy (NCBI): domain Eukaryota; kingdom Viridiplantae; phylum Streptophyta; class Magnoliopsida; order Myrtales; family Myrtaceae; genus Eucalyptus; species Eucalyptus globulus. Next base: position 16,594,630 of record CM024719.1, read on the forward strand.
CCCCACCTTTTTTTTAGGGAAAAGTTGTGACATCCAGATTTTCAACCCTGTTTACGATGAAATGAGATGGGCTTTTCATTGACGCACCTATAGTCTTTTTCTCTGAGTTGATCACTCATGGGATAATATATAGTGAAGCCATTAAGGAATCTAAACGCGACCGACTTGAGAATTCGATCAGAAATCGACTGCTTGATTGTGATAATCTGCAAGGGTCAATACGGCACCGTTAAAATTGATTAGAGACCAAAGATAGGTCGATTTGACAAAAAGAATATAATTAAAATGTGGGTGATTCCACCTAATTGCAAAATTCGCATTGAACGGCACTAAATTGATTTTTCTCTCGTTTCTTTATCACGTGCCCTTATTTGTAACCTCGAGATTTTCATGACAACTGAAAGTCGCCTAGGAGTCGAAGATGCAAAGTGTGGATCGAAAATAATCGACCACGGGTCAAATACGCTAAAAATTCCTAAAAGCTACCCGATAGGTTAGGTTATGCTAAAATCGCGTCCGGTTGAAATTAACCACGAAATTGAACTCGATTTTAGAAATTGAAAGTTCTGGCATGTCATGATTTATTTTAGGAACGTTGACTTATCCTTCGAAGAATTTTCGGCAAGCCCGGATTTTCGGCGAAAAATCAAAATTGGGCGATTTTGGACCGAGAAATTCGGAGGGCCATTTTGGTGGGCATTTTTGGCCTTCAAGTTGAAGCAATTGGTGAGGGAAATTGTAGAATTTGATGTGGGCTCCTACCTTGGCATTTGGCCATTTAATTTGAGGCCAATTGAAGTGAAATTGAGTTGAATTAGAAGGGGAATTGCTTGAAATTCGTATGCCAAGGGGGGGTGCAACATGTCAGCTTCAAGAGTGGCTTGTTGGGGAGGATTGTGAGGGGTAAATGGTTGTGGATCAAGCTAAAGACTTTGGGGGCTTATTACTTGAGTGGTTTAGATATTTGTTGATGACTTTTGTGGCCTTTGTCCCCCTCAAACCAACAACAGTCCCTTCTTCTTCCTTCTTGCTCCTTTCTCCTCCATTGTTGATGAAACAAAGATAGAGGACCAGCCAAGACCAACAGCAGACTAACCGTTGATCGCCCAAGCCCCTCACTGCCCCTTCCACCACTCGTTGAAGCCAACAGCTGTGCGCCTATAGGTCCGCGCCCGCGAGCCCGTCCGCCATGTCCTGTGCATCCCCTATTGTCCCGAGCCCTTTGTCCGCCCACGTCGCAACCCCTGGCTGCTCATTGCCATCCGCTTGAGCTGCTCAAACCGCCAACCATCGCCGCCTAACCACCTCTGCCGTCCCCGTTGCCGTCCGCCACTTGTTAGCCCATCCTAGCCCCTCGGTCTAACTCCTTCGATTCAGCCACAGAACTGAAGCCCTTGTTTGGCTGTGGGCCTTCCAAGGTCATTTTCGGGCTTTTCTGGACCTCCTTTGATGTCGCCCTAGGCTCGAGTCTCTCTCGCCTCCATGTCGCCATCGCCGTGTACTCATCGGCTTGTTAAACCGGTGAGTTTACCTCCTAATCCTTACTTAGGATGCTAATGACACTTATATGTGGATTAGTGATTAAGTAGTGGATTAGCTTAGGCCTAGAAATGGTTAACGATTAAATTAGTTAGTATAATTAGTTATTTAGTTAATTAATTACAATAATTAGGTGGTCAGTGACTTTAGGTAATTAGTTTGGTAGGTTAGATTGGTTAATTAAGTTAATTAAGTGGTTAGATTAGCGTATATAGCTTAATTAGTCATTTATTTAATCATTTTACATTTATTTATTTATTTTCTAATTTATTTAATTATTTATTATTTTTCGAAAATTATACCGGGATAGCCGATCATCAGAATTTCGTGCTGATTCTCATAGCGTAATTAGATTGTACAATTGAGTGATGATTGTTAATTTATGATTTATTATTTTAAAATTATGGAATTTTGGTATTTAATTAGAAAAAACCGAGTGTCGGTTTTTTACGCCAAAAATATTTTCAAATGCTTTATCAAATAGTGGGATTTTTAAAGGAAAGGATATCACTTTTTATGGCTTAATCGGACCGTGTACCCACACACGATTATTTTACCGAATATTTTTAATATGAAGAAAATATGCCAAGTTCATTATTTAAATTGAGACATTTGAGTGCAAAGCACAATGTCCTTGGTCTGGATTGTATGGTCGTGTGATCGTTATGAGAACCTGTCATGAGCGTTTACGCCGGACGATGCTCCTATATGGAATGCCCTTGTCAACGGATGTTGGTCATAGTAGAGGCTGGGTCGATGCTCCTTCGGGAATGCCATCTACAGGTAGACGTTGCCGTGCTCGATGGACGAGACAATGCTCGGCTATGCTATAAGACTGCCGACTGCTGAGTTGGCCATGCTCGTGGGGTCGTAATTAATTGGAATGCTTGTCTGAGTGATATAACCATGCCTGATTATGGGACAAAATTGTGTGGCACGGTATGGGACGTGTCATAACGATTTGGCCTTATAATTGAGACCCCTATGGTTGATTGATGTGTGTAAAGTGAAACGTTTCAATTATCGAATACATTAGTTGTATGCATATGTTATACGAACTGTACTGACGTGCAGGAAGGTGTTGAGGCAAGGTAAATCTTCTATGATGTGTGATTAGACTTCCTCTAGGTGTATTACTATGACATCCTGAATTTCTAGTTCTATCTTCAATTGAATGAATCAGGCTTTTCATCTACGCCTCTATAGTTCTATTCTCTGAGTTGACACTCACGAGATAACTAGTCTATCTGGTGAAGCCGTTAAGGGATTTTAATGTAATAGTGTGGCACCCCCGATTCGCTTGAGGTTGCCACAAGTACCTATTACTCAATCTCCTACAACTTCACAGACTGATACCTTTTAAATAGAGAGTTTTTTTTTTTTTTCGTAAAGGTTCCGGCGCAGCTTATTAGCGGAAGCATAAACGAGTCTCACCATCCCCTACTCCAATAACAATAATGCAATGCACACCAACTACGCTCCAAATGAAAAGACAAAGCTGAGTCACTTTTATTTATATTTTCACGATGGACATCTCGGGTTGGTATAGCCAAAAGGCCAAGATTTTAACTATACTTGGCTATAGCTCAAAAGAGAACTCAACCCTACATCAAACGTGTACACCCCTCCATCATCAAGCGTCGGCTATCCCCAAAAAGTGTCAGCTCCCACCAGCTATATGTGCCATCACATCCAACTCGGCGCATCGGGCGGCGGCGGCGGCAGTAGCATCCCTAGCATCACTCCATCACATCGGACAAGGACAGACAAAAACTCCTGAATAACCGGGCCACCAACAAGACCCACATTGTACATCACCATGACACGGACTTGGACAAACACTAAACCAGGGGCACCAACACAGATGTGCTCCGTACACTCCACATCAACATCAGTAGGTATGCCATAGTAAGTACCGCATGCAACTGGTAGCAAAGGCATCTTTCTAATCTGAAATGTTAATCCCTAAAAGGGGTGCGTACAACCACTCAGCGGTAAAGATCCACCAAACTATTCAATGCGTCAAACAGAACAATCATGGTATCGAGAATAAAACACATATAATTCATGCATTCAAGCATACCTTACCTTACAGCCATGCATATATCACCATACGACATGCATAATTCACCATGCACTTGTACTTATATCATCAAGTAGCCATGCATATATCATTATGTAGCGTGCATATTCCACCACGCACTCATCATTAAACAGCCATGCATAGATCATTATGCAACGTGAATATCCCACCATACACTCATCATTAAATAGCCATGCATACATCACCATGCCATATGCACACATCCATGTACATGATTCAATTCTCAATCTTTATATTTCAAATAGATCACATTATTTTCTTCCAGGGGACTAATGTTTGCATCCCACAATTTATCGTTCGCACCCAACCTGGCATCGCGAGGAGCCTCCCGCACACACCTCCAGGCATCCGGCACACACACTCCAGGCATCTCGTATCCCAACTGGCATCACGAGAAATCTCCCTGGCACACACCTCCAAGGCTTCCGGCACACACCTCCGGGCATCCCGACACTCCCGGGGCATCGTCGGCTCACACCTCTGACGGTCTCATTATTATCTCAATTTATATTCACACAAGTATCTCAATTTCAACATGGCATTTGATGCATCAATATCAAGAGTCTCAACTAGCTTTTGATGTCATGTAACATGCAATATGTCACCACATATGCAGCAAAATCAACCACTCAAAGCATTACATCACATGGAAAATTCATTTATTTTTTAAAACGCATCAATTTTCGGATAAAACGGAATGCACTCCTTTAGTTAAAACTCTAAAAAAATTAGTAAATGGTATTAATAAATTCTGAAGACTTGACACATTATAGACGAGACCTAAAGGCATATATCTCATGAAAAACACCATACCAAAAGAATCTCATACAAAACAGTACAGTCCATGCATCACAGTTTTCAAAATTTCAACACTTCAGCTTGCACAGTTTCAGAAGCAATTTAAATTAAATATCCAAATGAACTCCAAAAATTCTGAAATGTTGATATGTTATATACAAGTCCTAAAGGTAGATGTCTCGTGAAGAAATCGAAACTCAAATCGTTCTAGATTAATAGATATAGACGATTAATTCCCCCTGTTCTCGGTGTCATTTTTCCGGATTATCTTCTTTCAAAGGAAACTCGTTTCACCGACTTACATATGTCCGTTTCTTCTAAATTGTCAGTATTTTATACCTCAGAATATCACCTACAACTTTCATGAAGGAGGTACGAGCAAATTTTAATTGGATGATTTTATAAAAATCACAGAATCATACTAGGTCGAGGTAGCATTTTCCCAGATCCAGTTTCTTCAAAGGACAACGATTTCACCGACCTATTTTTGTTCATTTCCTCTAAATATTTTATATGTTTTACCTTAAGAAGTACAATACAACTTTCATTAAGAGATCAAAGTTATATTTTCACAAGAAAGCTACTTTACAGTCCACGAAATCACTAAAGGTCAGCACAACAAATTCCAGATCTAATTTCTCTAAAGAAAAATCATTTCACTAACCCATAATTGTTCGTTTTACCTCAAATTTTAGTATGTTGTTCCTCAAGATGTTCTCTACAACTCTCGTTAAGAGATCAAAGCAAGATTCCAACTGAAAAGTTGCATGCAGCTCACAAACTCATGAAGGGTCGGACTGGTTTTTCCAGAAACAGCATGCTAGGCCAACGAATCTCTCCCCAAACTCCGAAATCTCATCACTTCCACCACAACCAAAATTCACGATTTTCTATACACACATCACAGCAAGAAAAGGGTAGGTTTTAGGACTCTACTTGCCTCGAATTTAAGCACAAAACAGCGACGAATGGTGGGCAAGGCGGCGAACAACGGCGGCGAGCTAGGCGGACAATCGGCGAACGGACCTCCTTCCTCTCTCTCGCACGCACGGTCTCCTCTTTCCCTCTTTCTCTCCTCTCTCTCTTCGGGTGACACACTCTCTTTCTCTCCCTTTCCTCGCCTAATCTGCCCCCTCTTGCCCTCTAATTTTCTCCCCTTCATCATTAGCCATCATTAGATTATGCATGGCTTGCTACACTTGGCAACTAAGAAAGAACACTTGGCAATTTTCCATGCAAGATGGGCTCTATCTGTCTGGGCTTGGGGCCAGCTTGGTCGACGGCCCAATGGAGCTTCATGGGCCTGGCTTTGGGCCGAGCTTGAATGGCCGAAATGTGGGTGATCATGGGCTGGGTTTTTGGGCCGGCTTGGCCTAAGAATTTCGGCCCACTACCCTTTTAATAATCTACTAATATTTTCCACTTAAATAAATACATAACTTGCAAAAATAATTATGGCCATAAAACTTGTAGTCATAAATCCATAAATTCCAATTTAAAACACACATGGCCAATGATAAAATTTTCTTTCCTATCAAATAATTATCCATTAAAAGCTTGGCCATAAATCTTATTGCAAATTATGGATTAAATGGCTACAATACAACTTAAGGGCACTTCCATCACCTTTTCATAAGCTTTAATGTATCTAGAGATCGCCATGAATTTTGGGATGCCACAATAGATTTGTGAATTCGACCAGAAATCGACTGCTCGACCGTGCTAGTCTACAAGGGTCATTACGGCATAGTTAAAAATTGATTAGAGACCAGAGATAGGTCGATTCGACTGAGCCATGTGATTCAGTGTGGGTGATTCCACCTCATTGTAAAATTCTCATCAATCAGCACTAGACTGATTTTATGTCGTTTTGGTACCCTTTGTTTGTATTTGAAATCTCGAGATTTTCACGACAATTGAGAGTCACCAATGTGTCGAAGATGTATGTTGTGGCTTAAAAATGATCAACTACAGGTCAATTGCATAAAAAATTCCTAAAAGCTACCCGATAGGCTAGGTCACACTAAAATCACGCCAGATTAAAATTAACCGCGAATTTGAACTCGATTTCAGAAATTGAAAATTTTGCCATGTCATGATTCATTTTAGGATCATCGACTCACCCTCTGAAAATTTTTCTGCAATCCGACATTTTTGGCAAAATTTCAAAGTAGGGTCATTTTTTACTGGAAAAATCAGAGGATCGTTTTTGGTCGCTTTTTTGGGATTCAAGTTGGTTCAATTGACGATGAAAGATGTGAATTGAGGTGTGGGCACCTTGGTGGAATTTATGGACATCAAAATGGCCTTGGATGACAACCAGTTGTGGTGAGGCCTTGCCAATGAGATAGAGATAGAATAGAAGAGTTTTGAGGCTTGGAGGGACCCTCTATCTTTAGCTGCCCCTTGTTCAAGCTTGGGACTTACTTTCCCCATTGTTGATCAACTTTTGAAGCTCTAAAACCAGAGAGAAACTAGAGGAAAGCCTCCCCTTGCCCGTCGACGCCCCTAGTCGCCGTTGCATACCTGTCGCTCATCGTCGCCGCGCACCAGCTCAGCCGCTCGTCCCGCCTGCCCCACGCCTCCCAGATTCCTAAGCTGCCAAGCCATCGTCAAAGTCGCCAATCCATCGTTGAGGCCGCCGGAGTAGCTGTCGTTGCCCTTGCTCGCCCATCCAGCCTCCGCCGGTCCTTCCTCGCCATTTCCAACTCAAGCCAAGCCCGTTCCAGCTTGCTCAGCCCAGCAGCCAGAACCGAAGACCAGCAAGGTTCCTTACACTTCAAGTCCCATTTTCAAGCCCATCCCATCCTTATTTGGTGTCGCCGCTAGGAGGTTTGTCGCCCGTCTCCATGTCATCGTCGCCGTGGACTCACCGGATTGCTAAACTGGTGAGTTTACTTGCTAAACTATGCTTAGGGAGTTAATTACGTTTAAGGGGTGATTAGTTTAGGCTAAGCATGGTTAAGGTGGTTAGTTAGAATGGATTAGCGATTTAATTATTCGTTTGTGCATGTTAGGTGGTTAGAACAGATAGATTAGAGACTAGATAAGTTGTACTATATACCTAGATAGGTTCAAAAATTTTCCTGACCCGTTCGGGCAGTTAATTAAGCATTTCCGGCCTAAGTTTGCATTTTTGGTAATTAATTGTATTTATTTAATTATTTATTATTTTCTGGAAATTATACCGGGATAGCTGGTGATTGGAATTTCGTGCTGATTGTAATGGTCTGCTTGGTTTATTTAATTGAATGTTATTTTGTGCAAATTGAGTGGTGATTGTAATTTTGGGTATTTATCCCAAATCTGTGCAATTTCGGTATTTAATCTTAAAATACCAGGGCGTCGATTTTTAATGTGAAAAATGTTTTTAAGCACTATAATAAATAGTGGGATTTTTAAAAAGTAAGATATAACATTTTGGCTTAGACCAACCGTGTACCCACACACGATTATTTTTATCCGGTATATTTTAACACGATGATATTTGGCCAAGTTCATTATTTTGATTGAGGGATTAGAGTGCAAAGCACAAGATCCTTGGTTGGAATTGATTTATCGTGTTTCAGCTTGTGTGAGCAATTATTGTCAGCTTGTGTGAGCAATTATTGTCTGCTTGTGAGAGCTGTATACTATATCAGCCTATGTGAGCTTGATATGTCAGCTTGTGACAGTAGTATACTATATCAGCTTGGGTGAGCTATAATATATGTTAGCTTGTGAGAGCTATGACCACCTATATCAGCTTGTGAGAGTTATGACCATCTATATTAGCTTGTGAGAGCTATGACAATCTATTTTAGCTTGTGTGAGCAATGATCTTATTGATGAATTGATATATGGTATTGATTGATATATGGTATCGATTGGATTGAATGATCGATGGTATTGAATCAATTAGTCTGATTTGATTAGTTGAGATTATGAATTGTACTAACGTACAGGAGGGAGTTGAGGCAAGGTAAGTCTTCTGACTTATGTGTATAGCTGCCTTTAGGCGTATTTCATTCCTGGTCGGAGTTTAGGGGGTGAATTTACTGAGACATTGTCTCACCCTGTTGTGGGCGTAACCTTCTCAGGTCCTTAGATGGCGGTTCCTTCGGAACATTTTGGCCAGCCCAAAAGGATTACCGAGCAGGTCACCAATATCCATGTTCTCGGGGGCCACGGAGTCTGGGTCTATGAACTTGTGAGGACAATCGTCTGGGTTGATACGGGTCTACCCCAGAGGGTACCCCATCAATTCAAAGCATGGTATCGTCACAGGCTCAATGGACACAGAGAGGGTCCCTTGTAGGATTTTGAGGTCCGTGTGACAGACCCTCCTTGTTGTGCAATGGTGGACCCAAATCCCTAGGAGACCTCAGAGTTTTCAGTTGGGGATTTGAGTGCCTAGAGGACTTGTAAGCTTTTCTGTTTGAGAAGACTTTTGTCTTTAGACTAATATGTATATAAACTAGGGTGTTTATATAAGTATTTTGGTTGTGAATATGTTTCATGCTTTTCTATCTTGTGTTGGTTGTTGTCAGGGGTATTGTTTCGCTTTCGCATGTGCATTAAAAATTGAATGGGTCGGCGACGCGTCCTGGGGTGTTGCAAATTTATTGACCATTGAGGGATGGGAATGTGCTCGAGGATCAGGGCGTAACATCCCCACCTAGAGTGGTATTAGAGCCGGTTGATAGTGGGAGTGATAAGGTGCGATAGGTTTACAGGATAGTTAGTAAGAATGGCCTCTATTTTATGCTGGTGCATGTCAAAGATAGCTGATCGGTAGATTGTTTTGTGGGGATCGCTTAGCTTCTAATTCTGTGTAGAATTGGAAGGCAGGTTTCTATAAAAGAACATGCACTATGAATGATCAGGAGCAGATGATCCTAGAAAAAGAACCATTGGACTTGTTACTCGGGGTAGGACGCTGACAAGGGTTGGTACTTGAGGGGGTCGTGGTAGAGTGCCAGTTCAGGTTAGTACTAGTGGTGTAGCATCGCCTCTTGTTGGTGCTGGGGTAGTAGGCCCTGGTGATCCTAGGATCGATGGGATCATATAAGTTCTTAAGACATTAGTAGCACTGATGGGGCAGCAGGCCCATAATCATGCCATTGCCACTACCGCCGTCACTATAACTGCTGCTACTACTGCCATTGACGCCGCTGCTAATGCCGCAGCCGCTGCCGCACCTGTCGAAGTTCCACCTGGGAATGTAGTCGTTGAGAGGGAGAGGCCGATACACAAAATTGTTGAACAGCTCTTGAAGCTAAACTCGCCAAGGTTCATTGGCACAAGAGATCCTGAGACTGCATCGCTCTGGATCCAAGATCTAGAGAAAGCCTTTGCACTTTTGATGTGCAATGGGAGAAAGTTGTCCTGGTAGTATACTAGCTGCAGGGTAATGCGAATACGTGGTGGAGAGCCACCAGAGGCACAATGTTCCTTGAAGGCGTAGTCTTGGTGTGAAACGCTTTTCTCAGAGCCTTTAACAACAAGTACTTTTCGGGTAATGCCCGAGAGCAGAAGAAGGAGGAATTTTAGTGCCTCCGTCAAGGCATGCTGACCATGGATCAGTATGAAGCCAAGTTTGCTAAGCTATCTCAATACGCTCCAAGAATGGTGGAAGATTCGGAAGACAAAGCTCGAAGGTTCGGTAATGGCCTTCGACTAGAGTTGAAGAACCCACTGGTGCCGCTTGATCTCAAGGATTACAAAGAGGTTTATGGTCGGGCCGAGCTAATAGAGAGAAGTTTGAGTGAACAGACTGCTATGTCTAGTTCAAGGTTCGGTTCAAATGGAGATGAGAATTGTGACATCCTGATTTTTAGGTTCTGAATTCGATCGGATAAGTTGGGCTTTTCATTGACGTGACTATACTACTTTTCTTTGAGATGGTCACTCATGAGATAACTATACGATCTAAGGAAGTTATTAAGGGATTTTAATGCAATAGACTTGAGAATTCGACTAGGAGCCGACTACTTGACCGTGTTCATCTACCGAGATCATTATAGCACAGTAAGATTGATTGGAAATCAGAGATAGGTCAGTTCAACCGAGATATATGGTTAAATGTGGGTGATTCCACTAAATTACAAATTTTTCATCGATTGGCACTAGACTGATTTTTCTATAATTTTGGTACCCTATGTCTGTATTTGAAACCTCGAGATTTTCACGACCACTGAGAGTTGACTACAGTGGCTCAAAGAAAATCGACCACGGGTCTTTTGCACTAAAAATTCCTCAAAGCTATTGGGTCGCCTATGTTACGCTAAAATCGCGCTAGATTGAAATTAACTACAAATTTGAATCTGATTTCATAAATTGAATGTTATATCATGTCACAATTAATTTTAGGAACGTCGACTCATCTTTCGAGGAATTTTTGGTGAGTTCGGAATATTTATGGAAAATCGACTAGGACGATTCGGAAAACGAACGGAAATTTAGATTGGCCAATTGGAAGGGATTTTTGGCATCTAGTGTGAGTGAATTGGTGAAAGGAAATTTCGTGGGCTTTTTCCGCAATAAATCGGACCTCAATCGGAGAAGTTTGTTCAAAAAATCGGATTCCAAGAAAAATGAAATAGAATTCGGATTTAAAGGAAATTTGTGGGATTGAGGGACTATCTTATTTTGGTCTTCTTTTGGACTTCAATTGTTCAAGTTGGTGAAGAAATTGGCCCTAGGATGATGAATTGACAAAGTTGTGAAGTTGAGCAAAATTATAATGGTGTTTATGTTTTCTTTTAATTTTTCTCATTTTCCCTCTATTTATCCCACCATCCTTGCACACTCCTTTCCCTTTTTCCTTCTTGGCCGACCAGCCCTGCATGCAGGTCCCCTCTTTGTTTTTTTTTTTTTTTTTTTTTTTTTTTTAATCTTTGACTTTTATTTCTTCTCATCCTTGCATGCACGTATCTCTCTATCCACGCATGTTCTTGCCCCTTCATCGACAATTTCTCTTCCTTGAATTCAGTGGACTCAGCTCATCCACACATTCTTCTCTCTCTTTTCTTTTTCTATTTGGCACATTTCTTTTCCTTGGCTAGCTTGCACTGCTCATTCACCCTCTCTCTCTCTCTCTCTCCAATTCATCGCACGCTACAAGCCACCGAGCCTCCTGCTTCCATTTCACTTTCAATTTTCCTATTTCAAGCTTTGCCACACCATCTATGCAGTAGCCACCGAAGAACCATCCGTGGCCCCACTATTTGTTGTCTTTGCTGGTCAATTTTCCCCTAATGGGCCTCTCGAAATTGACCCCCACCATGGCCCATTGTCACCACACAAAGTTGCTCCATCCCACTTTCATTCCAGACCATCTGAAGCCTAAACGGCAGCCCATTCTAGCGAGCCATTAGTCTGTGAGCCTCAACCTTCAAGTCGAACCCGCACCACCACCCACGGCCGTCGAACCTAGCCTTGAACCATGCCCAAACCAACCCTATTGCAGCTCCTTTGGCTCAAATTTTGAAGCTGCTCTAGCAAGGGTTTGCGAGCTTGGCAAGTCCGTTTTGGCTCGTTCCCAACCTCAGTTGGCAAGCTCGCTTTGGAGGTTGTTGTTCCTCGCCGCATCCCCGTCGTTTTGATCTGAGCGGATCGTTAATCAGGTGATTTTAACTCACTAATCATCGCTTAGTAAAATAATTATGCTTTAGGGTTGATTATTTTAGACTAAGTTTGGATTAGGTGGTTAGTTAGATTTGATTAGTGAATTTAATTAATTGTGACTGCATGTTAGGTGGATAGTTAGTACAATTAGAGCCTAGACAAGCTTTAGTATTTATCTAGAGTAGTTCGGAAATTTTCCGGGCTCGTCTCGGCTTCCGATTAGGCTTTTTCATGCCTAAGTTGCATTTTTGACATTTATTTATTATTTTCTTTAATTTTTTATTAATTATTTATTTTTCGAAAATTAGACTGGGATAGCTAGTGACTAGAATTTCGTGCTAATTTCAGTGGTGCATTCTGTCTATTTAATTGATTGTTATTTCGTGCAAATTGGCTGTGTTTTGTGAAATTGGGTATTTATCCCAAATTTTAATAATTTTGGTAATTGATTGGAAAATTATCGGTCGTCGATCTACAGCGCCAAAAGTCTATTTTGGGACTGTTGAAACTAGTGAGAAGTTCAAAAGTGAAATTATTATATTTTGGCTAAGGCTGACCGTGTACCCACACACGGCTATTTTTATTAGGAGTGATAGAAAGGTTGAATTGGTTGTATGATTGGGATGGTATACTATATAAGCCTACGGACAATATGTCAACTTAGCAGAGAGTAGTATACCGGTATACTATATTAGCCTACGGACGATATGTCAGCTTAGTAGAGAGCAATATACCTTATTAGTTTTGATTAAGTGTGTCGGTATACTATATCAGTCTACGAGCGATATGTCAGCTTAGCAAAGAGCAGTATACCTTATCAGCTTAGATTGAGTATTGTTAATATACTATATCAGCCTACGGGTGATATGGCAACTTAGTAGAGAGCAGTATACCCAATCATCTTAGAAGCGAGCTATACTATCTATTTATTAGCTTAGCAGTGAGTAGTCATGATATAATTGGACTTATAGATAGTATGAGATGAGCCAACTAAGAACGGGTCGTGATGACATGTAATCGACTGAGTCGATTGATCGATGAATCGATCCGAATTGATGGGATGATATTATTGCGAGTTTATGAATTAAACTGTTTTGTAGTGGAGGCCCAGGTAAGTCTCATACCTCATGATTGTGCTTAGGCAACCCTTAGGGCGTATTTTCTTCCTAATCAGGGCTTAGAGGGTAGAACTCGCTGAGACATCGTCTCACCCCATTGTGGGATAACCTTTCAGGTCTTTGAATGGAGATTCCCCCCGAATTGCATGGTCCTCTTGTTAAGATTACTAAGCAAGTCTCCAGCTACCTCGATCCCGAAGGTTGGGTATATGACCTAATTATAACCACGGTCTGCATCGAAGAGGTTCCATTTCAGGAAATACCTGAAAGTGCTAGTACGAGCACCTAGAGGGGGTGAATAGGTGCGAAAACAAATTTTGCAAAATATAGTGTATAACTTTTCTTTGAACCCGTGGTCGCCAAAAAAAAAAAACTTTTCTTTGAACCCGAGCCTAGTTGACAATAGACTTTGTAGAGGAAATCAGACTCTAACAATTAAATAGAGTTACGAACAAAATAAAAGAGTTTAGGGAAGAGAATAAGAACACAGGGTTTATAGTGGTTTGGTTTAATCCAAGCCTACGTCCACTCTCTCGCACTGACAACCCATCAGTTAGATTTCACTATGAATCAAAAGAATCGTTACAGTATCACGTCCTTGATTCCACAGTGTAGAGACTCTGCTACACTTCCATAAGTCCTCATAAATATCTAAACTCTCTTTTGAGTACAAGTTTACACTCAACAATTGAATCAGCAAAGAACAAAGAGTTTCAGACTTTGAACATTTTCTATTACGCACACTCTCGAATAACTAGAGCATTTTCCTTATATACTCGTCCACGCCTTCATATCTGTTGGCACATTCCAAAGGAGTTCTTCCAATCTACCCGTTGGACAGAATCAATTAGGGAGATCTCGAGTTACTTAAGGAATGTGATGATAGCCCACCAATCCTGCTTGCCCATATAATCAGGATCTAGGTTTCCATAAGTAGAACCTTTCAAGTATACTTCGCCAATCAATGGATCCAAATTACTCGAATTAATTTCAAAATGAATAATAGATCTTGAGATGCTATCTCCAGCCGTGAGAACTTCTTTAGCCGCTCGAATCAAAACCTTAAAGAAATAATCACATCTTGATAAGTCTTCTTTGTCGATCTCGAAACTGTCAATGAGGGCAAACTTTAAATCTTGAGTCTAGTGGTCTTTAGATTTTGATGAAAGAGTTTGCAAGTCTTCAGACTAGACTAATGGAAATGTTTTGTCAACTTCAAAACAAATTAGGAAGTTTTCTCCAACAATCTCCCCATTTTTTATGGTGACAAAACTTTCCTGCAGATTTGGATGCTTTTGACCTACAAGATAATACTCAAGCAAACAATGATATCTCATAAAAGATAAATGGATTAGAATAAAGATAGTATCGAATCTACATCCACAGGAAATGAGTTAGTCCTGTAAAAACAACTATCTTTGCCATGAATACAAACAATGCTTAAGATATTGCAAGCATTAAATGATCAAAACACAGTCCAAACCAAACTAGTCACAACCAAACAAAAATAAAGTCACAACCAAATAAAGTCAAATCTAAAAGACAAATCAAATCTACACTAACTTCTCCCCCTTTTTGTCAGCATTAAAAAGTTAGAGACGAAAAAGAGAATTGGATAAAATTAAGATTGTTTTGGAGCGCGAACAAGCTGGAAATCTCCCATCAACTTGACAGTCTCCTCTGTTAGGGAAATCCCTTATGATGTTTTGAAGATGACAAAATAAATCAAAGGCTACTAATATGTTTGATGGTTGAGTAATAGACCATGCAGATGATAGAACATGTAAACAATATTATCAATGTCAGAAGACGACCAGAAGATTGAACGTAACAGATGTCCAAAGTATATTCTGAAGATTTCCAGACTTCTGTGTCAAAGTCTAAAGACTGCCAGACTTTAGTGTCAAAGTCTGTTCTACATCAGAAGTCTGCTCATTCTGACAAATTCCAGACTAAACGAGAATGATGAACCAAAAGATAGACTCTATTCTAAAGCTGAACTGGGTACAGACCTTAAAGCTAAATATGTTTAGAAGCAGATATGTTCATACCCATATTGTAAAGTCTATTGCACTCAGGACTCGATTGTAAAGTCTATTGCTCTCGAGACTTTACATCCGATTCAGACGTAACTCAAGCCCAATCATATAACGGCTAGTGATCTGGTTTGGATTCCACATCAAGATTGATTTGATTGACTCAATCTATTTGATTGACAATTGGATCTTGAAGACAAGATCTTTCTATACGAAGAAGCTTTACTTATGGAAACCAAGATTCCGTTTGTATGGGTGATCGGAATCAATTTGGGATTCTACCTTTGTCACTCAACGGCTACCAAATCTTCTAGATACAGAGCTGTCCAATAGGTATATTGGAAGACAATTCTCTGGGATACTGTCCAACGGGTAGTTTGGAAGTGGAGGAGTATTTAAGGAGATCATGGACCGATGAGCAAGTAAGAGATAGAGCGTAGAATTTATAATTCCAAAGTCGAGCGACCTTCGATCATATACTTGTCTCTTGAGAGCTTAAACGTTTGTGATCGTGAGAGAAATACCAAAAGAGTGACTTAGTAAGATAGTGTGAACTACTAAGTGTTTGCACTCAAAGTTGTAATCTCTTGTTGATTGCATAGTGGAATCTAGCCAAGAAGGCTGTTAGTGTGGGAGAGTGGACGTAGGCTTGGATTAAGCCGAACCAATATAAATCTTGTGTTCTTATTATCTTCCTTAACTCCTTTGTTTGAAGTTTATTTTATTCCGCATATATTTGCCAAGATTTATTTTAAACACCTATTCACCCCCCTCTAGGTGTTCATACTAGCACTCTCAATTGGTATCAGAGCCAAGTGCTGAGTTTATAAAAGTGTTTTTACTTTTGAGCTAAAGATTCTTTATGGCTAGTATATCGGCACCATGACTTATGGAAGGGCAAAGCAACACAAGGCCACTATATTTTGATGGAAAGGAATACGACGTGTGGAAGAACAAAATGAAAGCATTCCTAAGATGCAGAGATCCCTTGCAATGGGATGTTGTGGAAAGAGGAATCAACCCCTTTGTTGCGTCCACATCAAATAAAAATGGCAATGACAAAGAAATCAAACCCCCCGCTCCTATGTCTCGAATGGAGATGTCCAAAAGAGAAGCGCTTGATGCAAAAGCAATTTATTCTTTATATTGCGCCTTGTCTCCTGCTGAATATAACAGAATCTTTTCATGTGAAACAGCAAAAGAAGTTTGGGATAGACTTCATGTTACATATGAAGGGACCGATCGTGTAAGAGAGACAAAAGTAAAGACAAAAGTAAACTTCCTGCTCGGCAAATATGAATCATTCAAGATGAAGCAAGGAGAGTCAATTGGAGATATGTTCAGCCGTTTTATAGAAATTGTAAATGGTTTAGCATATCAAGGTCAGCAAATTTCTACCCCGATGAAGGTCAACAAACTCTTGCAAGGTCTCTCAAAAGATTGGAACCATGTCAAGACCTCAATCCGGGAAACTCAGAGGATTATGCCACTCTCCGTTGATGAATTGATCGGCACTCTTCAATCCTATGAAGTGGAACAACTCAACGATGAAGATCCCGAAGGTAAGAAGTCCATCGCTTTAATATCTAATGTTGTTTTTGATGAAACAGACTCAGAAAATGACACGAACGACGAAGAACTTGCTTTTATGATCGAGAAATTCAAAAAGCTGAGTAGAAAAGGAAGGAAGTTTAGTGAAAGAAGACAATACAAACAGAATGACCAGAAAAGAATAATGAAAGAAGATGATGAGCAAGGAAATTTATGCTTGATGGCACATTCAGAATCTGAGTCTGACTCAGACACAGACTCAGAATCAGAGTCTGACTCAGATACAGACTCAAAATCCGATGAGGAAATTGAGGTAAGCCATTCAAAAATTGCTCTCAAATTTTCAAAGCATATAAATGAGCTTTGCTTAAATCTCAAATCTTCTCTTAAAAGAATCTTCAAACTAAAAAGGAGAATTCACGTCTTAGGAAACATGATCTTTCTCAAAAAGAAAATTTTGAAATTTTGCAAAAGATTTTCTACAAACAAAAGAAAGTCGAGATTTACTTGTCAAAGAAAATGATTCTTTGAAGAAAGAATTTTCAAATATTTCGACAAGATTCTCAAATGGATCAAAAACATTAGAGCATATCCTTTCCATACAAGTTTCTTACTATAATAAGTCAGGACTTGGTTTCAATAAGGAAAGTGATTCTCTAATTGATTTTCCTAAAGTCAAGGAAAGACTTAGACAAAGACCTCTAAAGGCATTTTACAAAAATCATTTTCAAAAAGTGTTTGTAAAACCTGTTGGTCGAAATGCCCTCAAATGTTCAAATTGTGGAGATTCAAAACACTTTGAGAAAGATTGTCCTAAAGACTGGAGACCTATCAAGAAAAATTGGATAAAAGCAGCATATTCTACTATCTCTCATGGACCCAAGAAAAAATGGGTACTAAAGAAAAGATGAGTTATTTTTGTAGGAAATAAAGGAAGAGAAGAAAGAGAGTTTGGTAAGGAATTTTTTTATTCTCAATTTGATTTGGGCAATAATTCTCATATTCGATATATCCTTGGTTGATTGAGATTTTATAATGATCATATTTTGCTTTATGGAAGAAAGAATCGTATGATTTGTTTTTGTGATTTGTGAGTTGAGATTTGATTTAGTACGTGTGATTATTTGAGATAATTCAGATTATTTTGTCTAATTTTATACTTCAGATTTAATCATATTTTGCAAAGTAAAAATCTGTTTTACGTGATGATGCAAGATATTCTTAGATATTCAAAGATTTCATTCTCCTGATTTTATTGTGCTTTGACTAAGTGAGAATTTATTTTTCAAAATATCATTGTGCATAATATTCTTTCTTTGAATACTTTGTTACGATGAATTAAGAAAGAATATTTGATTATGGAGATTTCATATTTTACTCTAACGTCAAGGAAGGATCCAAATTAATGGATACCAAAAAGGGAAATGAGTTGATTGCAGGAAATTCAATTAGGCAAGAATGATTGCAAATCTATGCAAATTTTGGTGCAATCAGAAAAATATCTCCTACGAAGATTGGTAATGATTTCTTTTAACGGTATATTTCAAACATTTACCATGGGTAAGAGAATATTTTTTATCATCCCGCCTTGCAAATTTCTACGTGTATTTATCATGATTTTGGATGATTGTTTATTATATTGCGAATATCTTTTGTCATAAATATAAGGTTTGCAATTTTGGCACGTGACAGAAATATTTATTTTCCTTTTGCAAAATGCATATCTGAAATTTATGCTCAAGGAAATCTCTTTGATCTCGAAAGATATTACTGCATATTCATGGATATTCTTCCTATATTCTTAGAAGATATATTCTATCTAGCAAGTTTGATCTGCAAATCAAAGGAATATATTTTGTGACATATTTACAAAGATGGTTATCCATTATACAAGAATTTGCAGGTAACAAAAGAATCTTCCATATGAATTTTGGAAAGCTCGATCTGAAAATTATGAAGATTCTATACTATCTTCTGAAGGTTCAAAGATTCTATTCCTTATGCAAAATTTTTGCAAATTGTTGAGGAAATCCCTTATGTGTCGTACAGAAGTTGAGTAGTTCTGAATTTTAATTTTACATATGATATTCAATTTATTTATTTGAAGAAAGGGCATTATATATTGCGTGGATATTATTACAGCTTATTTGAGGAAAAAGTTTGTTAAGTTGATGCAGGTTGAATTCGAGATGAGCTTGGTTAAAGAAAATAAATTTTTGCCTCGAATTTCAAAATGCAAGTGATCGTTGCAGATGTTGTTCCTACAAAGGAAATACTGGAAAAATATTATGTTCAACGTGCACAAGCAACAATTCTATTCGCAAATATTGTCATGATCACTGGGGGAGAAATCGAATCCAAAAGAAAAGGAAAAGAATCGTGATCATCTAAAAAAGGCAACAAATTGAGGGGGAGCATTGATCAATTATGGAAAAATCTTTTTGGATTGAACGTGATCTTATTATGAATAGAAGGAAAGGTAAATGTATCAGAATTTGTTCTAAAAAATCCGGTTAGTGCATTTTTTTATTACCTTTTGTCATTAACAAATCTCTTATTGATATTATTATTTTATTATGACAAAAAAGGTACGTGCATTTTATGATGCATCCGTGATTTTTATTGGATATTTGCTGATATATATGATCGAAGTGAGCTATATTGCATATCTTTAATATTCGATTTACTTTATAAAAGCTGATTTTTGGAAATTGTGATTCATGCAAGATATTTGTTATCATTCTCTACGTGATACTTTTTCCATTATTATCGCTTTTTTATTATGACAAAAAGGGGGAGAATATATGAATATGCATATGTGTTGATTGGTTGATATTATTTAATGCATAATATTGAGCTGCGATTATTTTTCTATATATTGTTATGCTCAATTTATTTGCTATCTTCTGATATCCTTTGATTTAAATTAATATTTTTAAAAGCATGTTTACAAATCTGCATATTCAGAGATTGTTTTGTCATCATCAAAAAGGGGAGATTGTTAGGAAATCCCTTATGATGTTTTGAAGATGACAAAATAAATCAAAGGCTACTAATATGTTTGATGGTTGAGTAATAGACCATGCAGATGATAGAACATGTAAATGATATTATCAAAGTCAGAAGACAACCAGAAGACTGAACGTAACACATGTCCAAAGTATATTATGAAGATTTCCAGACTTCTGTGTCAAAGTCTGAAGACTGCCAGACTTTAGTGTCAAAGTCTGTTCTACATCAGAAGTCTGCTCATTCTGAAAAATTCCAGACTGAACGTGAATGATGAACCAAAAGATAGACTCTATTCTGAAGCTGAATTGGGTACAGACCTTAAAGCTAAATCTGTTCAGAAGCAAATATGTTCAGACCTAGATTGTAAAGTCTATTGCACTCAAACTTAGATTGTAAAGTCTGTTGCTCTCAGACTTTACATCCAGATTCGACAGAACGTAACTCAAGCCCAATCATATAACGGCTAGTGATCTGGTTTGGATTCCTCATCAAGATTGATTTGATTGACTCAATCTATTTGATTAACAATTGGATCTCGAAGACAAGATCTTTCTATACGAAGAAGCTTTACTTATGGAAACCAAGATTCCGTTTGTATGAGTGATCGGAATCAATTTGGGATTCTACCTTTGTCACTCAACGGCTACCAAATCTTCTAGATACGGAGCTGTCCAATAGGTATATTGGAAGACGATTCTCTGGGATACTGTCCAACAGGTAGTTTGGAAGTGGAGGAGTATTTAAGGAGATCATGGACCGATGAGCAAGTAAGAGATAGAGCGTAGAATTTATAATTCCAAAGTCTGAGCGACCTTCGATCATATACTTGTCTCTTGAGAGCTTAAACGTTTGTAATCGTGAGAGAAATACCGAAAGAGTGACTTAGTAAGATAGTGTGATCTACTAAGCGTTTGCACTCAAAGTTGTAATCTCTTGTTGATTGCATAGTGGAATCCAGCCAAGAAGGCTGTTAGCGTAGGAGAGTGGACGTAGGCTTGGATTAAGCCGAACCAATATAAATCTTGTGTTCTTATTCTCTTCCTTAACTCCTTTGTTTGAAGTTTATTTTATTCCGCATATATTTGCCAAGATTTATTTTAAACACCTATTCACCCCCCTCTAGGTGTTCATACTAGCACTCTCATCCTCCAGCTTTCTTAGATTCTCCTTCAGTTACGCTACTTCCTCACCCTTGGCAGTTGCTTGAACTTGAAGATTAAAGGCCTGAACTTGATTGTGCAATGAAACTAAAGTGGCTTGATTGGCATTCTGCATATTCTGAAATTCGCATCCCAAGGCATAAATTTGACCTTTGATTTCCATAAGAACATCAAGCAATCTTTTAAGGTCTGTTGAGTTGTCAGTTTGAGTGCTTGCTTCAGCATGATCAGTTTATGGAGTATTGGTAGATGATGGAACTTTAGCATGAGCATCCAGACTTGGAGATGAAACCTTAGTGCCTTCTTCAGGAAATTGAGAGGCATATACATCTTCTGAATCGGCAGGAGAACGACTGACATCATCACTAGTAAAAGCAAGTGAAGGAGTACCTCTTTTATCAACAGCTCCCCCTATTTCAGTGCCTTCAGGTGGAGAGAATTACTCTTCATGCTCTGTCTCTTCTTCAATGACACGATGACCTTGTTCTCCTCTTTGCTCTTCTTCTGCAAGTATTCATTCTGTCGCGACCTCCCCGAAGCGGGTTGGACCACCTAAGGGTTCGGCTAATGGATTGTTAAGCCTAGACTTAACTCGGGCTCTCGCAAGCCCATACCAATTCGCGACTTAGGTTCAAGTTCTTAATATGCAAATGATGTTTATCATGGAGTCGCCACTAATCTTTTTTGGTGGGTCGATTAGAAACCCAAGTAAAGTAATGGGAGAATTACTTCACTCCTACGAACCAGAGATTGTGAGTTCGGGGACTTGATTACGCTAGATTTCTCTAACGCCCTTTCGGTACCTTTTCTTTTCTTTTTCTTTTTTTTTTAAAAAAAAAAAATATTTTGCAGGCAGCTTGAATTGATTTTAATTTATCTTCCTAACATGTGAGGTGATCATGCGGATGCGCAAACCACCAATTTAACACCCAAGAAAGCGATGAATAAATTGCAGGACTTACCTCATAGCAACGAAAGCATCTGCATTGTTAAATCAGAATTCACATCAATAGACCTAGAATATGATTTCTAATTAACAGGCAATTTCCCTTTTTTTTTTGGTTTTTACTTATTTAATGAGAATCATGCAATATGCAATGCATGCTACTAATCTAACATGGAATGGCATGACAATGTTTTCTAAACTACATGATGTGAGTAAAATATTTTTTTTTTTGTTTTCTTAATGAACATGCAATAATTAAATATGCAAATCAAAATGACCTAATTGTAATGACGGGCAATTTTTTATTATATGAGCCTAATTCTACATAACGTGCACATGATATTTCTATTCCTAAAAGTGCAATTTATCCTAAAAAATTGAAACTTAAAATGAGACATGCAATTCTATTCTAATATGCATGATGATTTTTGTTTGTTTTTTATATATATAAAATTCGAAATTTTAAAAATTTGCACACAATTAAACATGCAAACTAGCATCCTAAATTAATTAATTTCTTTTTTGGGGATTTTTTTATAAAAATTTAAAATAAAAAAAAAAAAAAAACCTATCCTAAATTGACACGTGCAATTCTTAAAAAAAAACTAATATCATGAATGCATTTTTTTGGATTTTTAGTTATTTTTTTTTAAAAAACAGAATAACTAAATATGATAACCCTAGCCCTAATCTAACTTGCATTTTTTTTTGAATTTTTTTTATGCAAAAACAAAAGTTAATTCAAATAACCCGATATCCAATCCAATCAATATAAGATTAATACCCAAAATTGACGAACCATATCTCGCGCATGAGATCGGGTTGGTCAATTTTAAATTAAATCGCGAATCGAATCTCGGGCATGAGATTGGATTGTCAATTTTTTATGAGAGATCGTGAGTCGGATTTCGAGCGCGAAAATCGAACTCCTAATCCCTAATTTGAGGGGTTATTCAATCATGCATTAATGAATAATCACGCTAAAAAACTATATAAAAGCAAACTATAAACTATATAAAAAATAATAATAAGATAATAATAATAATAAAAAACTACCTAATGTTCCCTTTTGCTTTTTCTTTTTTTTTTTTGTTTTTTCTTTTTCTTTTCCCACGCACGGCTTGCTCGTGGGTCTCCAAGGCGGCGCTCCGGCGAGGACCGGCACGGCTCGCGGACGGCAGGAGGAGGGTTGTGGAGGCGGCTGTGGCGGCGCGCTCGGCGAGCTGCTGGCCGGCGAGCCGCTGGTACGGTGGCGAGCGGGTTGAGGCGCAGCGTGGGCTGCGACGCATGCCGGGTGACGGGTGGTGGGCGGCACGGCGACCAGCAATGGGCGAGGGGTGGCAGCGAGCGGCCGCAGGTCGCGCGCCGAGCGTCGGTGAGGCTCGGGGTTGCAGTGGTGGACGGCGTTCGGGAGCTTGCCGGAAGGAGGGAGGTTGCGACAAGTTGCTTTGTGGTCGGGTCGTCGCGGTCGGCTCGAGTTGTAAGCGAGACTGGCGGGCACGATGGAGGCGAGCGACGGCAGCAGCAGAGGCAGAGGGGGCGTCGGGCGCTGCGGGTAGTTGGGCGGTGAGCAGGATGGAGCTCGGGGGTTCGGCGCGGAACTTGGAACTTCGGCGGGTGCTGCGGCTTGGCTTACAGCGTCGTGGTTGCTGGTCCGGGGCGTCGAGACGGTGACGCGCAGGCGAGAGAGGCGGTGGGCGACGCGGGCGGAGGCGTCGGGTCTACGAGCGGTGGTCGGCACGGGGTGATAGCGACAAAGGGTGGTGCTCGGTTAGGGGACGCGGGCGTCGCAGGTTGGGAGCCGAGGGCACCGGCCCCGGCTGCGGGGCGGCGAAGGGCGGGCTGGTGAGGTCGCGAGCAGCGACGGGTCTCGGACCGGTGCGGTGGTGCGGGCTGCAATGGACGCCGGGCAGGCGCGGACGCGGGCAGCCGGCGAGGCCGGGCGCTGCGGTGGTCGGCGGCTCCGCGGCTTCTTCTTTTTTTTCAGACGGGGCAGAGGCGTTGCCGGTGGCGGTGGTTTGGAGGGTGCTCGCGGCGTCAACAGGAGTGCGGCGGCGCGGCGTCGTGGCTGGATCTCGGGCGGAGGGAGCGGTGGCCGGCTCGAACCGGCGCGGTGGTGTGGGCTGCAAAGTGGCGAGAGAGTTCGGGGCTTCGGCGGTAATGGGCAGCTGCAAAAGTTCCTCCCTCCCCCGTCGTGTTGCTCGAAGCCTCCCATTTAAGAAGACAACCCTTCTTTTTTTTTTTATTATTTTTCTTTCACGTTCTTTTCTCTTTTTGTTGCCCTCTCTCGACTTCACCTTCTTTTCTTCGACAAACTCTCCATTCATCTCTTTTTTTAATATCCTACCCTGACTTCATTTTTTCTTGTCCGAAGGAGGAGCCCCTTCCCAATGCATATTTTTTAGCTCTCTCTCTCTGACACTTTTCTTCCCCCCTTGTCTGACCGAAGGGGAAGCCCCCTCACAACGGAATTTTTCTTTCTTCGCTCCCCCGATACTTCAGCAAGGAAATCTTCTTGCAGCACCTACGTCCCATTTCGTGCGCGTATGTGCATGCATTAATGAGGAGGTTTCTTCTTCGGTGAATTTTCATTGCGCCAAAATCTGACATATTATATAATATTATGGGCATATTTAAATAATACAATATGGGCATATTATATAATATATTATGGGCTGCTTTTGCTTCTTTGAAGATTTCTCCCGAATCCGCACGTCCACCGAATTTGTGCATGCATTAATGAGGAATAGACAATGGACGTGCGAGAACTTCTTTCCTCATTTCATTTTTTTTTTTGGCATTCTCTCTCGTGCGTGTTCAAACTAGCGAAAGAGATACCATCCTTTTGTGCATGCAATCGACCGCGAGCCCCTGCTTCTTGTTGTCCTCTTAGTACCGATGCAAATGCGACTACATGAAATGCAACTATTTTTAAAAGAGTTAAATATTAATCCCTAATTTTCTATGCAATTAGTTACTAAATGATTAGTCAAAATTTAGGTGTCAACAGCTGCCCCTCTTTGAAGGTGAGCTCGCAGAGGTTGCATTCAAAGACAATATGATACCTAAATTTTGACCATGAACATGCAATGGATGATATTTTGGAGGGACTATGGATCCCTTTTTTTTTTTTTTTTTTTTTTTTTGAAATGCAATCTATATGATGCATGGAAATGCTAATGCCGCGTGATAAAAGGAACTTACCCGGAATAACTTACCTTCGAGGAGGGTAGAGTAACTCGAGATAGTTGGTGTTACATGTCCAGGACCCGTACCATTCTACGGTCGCCTAGAATAGTAACATGACTTTACAAAGAGACTGCTTTCCCAGGACCCGTACCGTTCTACGGTCGCCCAGTATGGCATTGCTTGGTTGTGTCTAGGACCCGTACCATTCTACGGTCGCCTAAACGGGGAAAATTTTTTAGACATCCAGATCCAGGATGTCAAGAATTTGGGAACTTAACCAATAGACACTCAATGTTAGGTGAGATGAATATTGGATTAAGAGGGTTCGAAATACCTAGATCCAGACTAAGGTATAACGAGAAAGATCAGAAAGCATTCATATCCGTAATGAAATGCTTAACGAATCAGTTTTGAGACATCCGATCCGGCATGAGATGTCAAAAATTTGGGACTTAACCAATAAACACTCAATGTTAGGTGAGATGAATATTGGATTAAGAGGGATTCGAAAATACCTAGATCCGGACTAAGGTATAACGAAAAAGATCGAAAAACATTCACATCCCGAGTGAAATGTTTAACGAAGAGTTTTGAGACATCCAATCCGACAGACGTCAAGAATTTTGGGACTTAACCAATAAACACTCAATGTTAGGTGAGATGAATATTGGATTAAGAAGATTCGAAATACCTAGATCCGGACTAAGGTATAACGAAAAGATCGAAAAACATTCACATCCGAGTGAAATGTTTAACGAAGAGTTTTGAGACATCCGAGATCCAGACGAGATGTCAAGAATTTTGGGACTTAACCAATAGACACTCAATGTTAGGTGAGATGAATATTGGATTAAGAAGATTCGAAATACCTAGATCCGGACTAAGGTATAACGAAAAAGATCGAAAAACATTCACATCCGTGTGAAATGTTTAACGAAGAGTTTTGAGACATCCAGATCCATACCGAGATGTCAAGAATTTTGGAACTTAACCAATAAACACTCAATGTTAGGTGAGATGAATATTGGATTAAGAAGATTCGAAATACCTAGATCCAGACTAAGGTATAACGAAAAGATCGAAAAACATTCACATCCAGTGAAATGTTTAACAAAGAGTTTTGAGACATCCGGATCCGGCATCGAGATGTCAAGAATTTTGGAACTTAACCAATAAACACTCAATGTTAGGTGAGATGAATATTGGATTAAGAAGATTCGAAATACCTAGATCCAGACTAAGGTATAACGATGAAAGGGACTCTGGGCTACGGAAGCACGCCAGGTCGATATAAAAGGGGGACTCTGGGCTACGAAAGCACGCCAGGTTGATGAAAAGGACACCGGGCTACAGGAGCACGCCAGGCCAGTATAAAGGGAATCCGGGCTACGGAAGCACGCCGAATCAATGAAAGAGACTCTGGGCTACGAAAGTACGCTAGGCCTGTATGAAGGGACATCGGGCTACGGAAGCACGCCGAGTCGATGAAAGGGACTCTGGGCTACGGAAGCATGCCATGTCGATATAAAGAGACTGCAGGCTACGAAAGCACGCAGTCGTATGAAGGGACATCGGGCTACACGGAATATAAAGCACGCCGAGTCGATGAAAGGGACTCGGGCTACGGAAGCACGCCGAGTCGATATAAAGAGACTCGGAAGCTACGAAAAAGAGCACGCTGTGCCGGAGTGAAGGGACATCGGGCTACGGAAGCACGCCGAGTCGATGAAAGGGACTCACAGGCTACGGAAGCACGCTGTGTCGATATAAAGAGACTCTGGGCTACGAAAGCACGCCAGGTCAGTATGAAGGGACATCGGGCTACGGAAGCACGCCGAGTCGATGAAAGGGACTCTGGGCTACGGAAGCACGCCAGGTCGATATAAAAGACTCTGGGCTACGAAAGCACGCCAGTCGGTATGAAGGGACATCGGGCTACGGAAGCACGCCGAGTCGATGAAAGGGACTCTGGGCTACGGAAGCATGCCAGGTCGATATAAAGAGACTCTGGGCTACGAAAGCACGCCAGGTCTGTATGAAGGGACATCGGGCTACGGAAGCACGCCGAATCAATGAAAGGGACTCTGGGCTACGGAAGCACGCCAGGTCGATATAAAAAGACTCTGGGCTACGAAAGCACGCCAGGTCAGTATGAAGGGACATCGGGCTACGGAAGCACGCCGAGTCGATGAAAGGGACTCTGGGCTACGGAAGCACGCCAGGTCGATATAAAGAGACTCTGGGCTACGAAAGCACGCCAGGTCAGTATGAAGGGACATCGGGCTACGGAAGCACGCCGAGTCGATGAAAGGGGCATCGGGCTATGGAAGCACACCGAGTCGATTAAAAGGACTCTGGGCTACGGAAGCACGCCAGGTCATATCAAGGAACTCCGGGCTATAGAAGCACGCCGGGTTGGTAAAGAGCATCGGGCTATAAAAGCACGCCGAATCAAGGCTTCAAGGAGCAACTTGAACGTCAAGTATTACTCGATCTTCAAGGAAGTATTATCTGTCAGACATGGTTAGAGCAAAACTCTATGCATTCATCAAAGAGGTAGACAATCTGAGCCACTTTAAAATGCACATTTCAAAATTCAGTGAGATTTTCATCAATTCAATCAAGGTTTATGCATAATGACCTTAACATATTTGCATCACCCAGATTTCTTCAGGAGAGAATTGTCATTCAAGACAATTTTCACTCATGACATGGATTTTCAAGAATACCAAATGAGAGACTTTCAGTTAGAAAGGACTTTCACTCACTCTCATTAAGAAGGCTATTTTGTCCCGACCATTAATGTGGGATCACAGGAATCACTCCATCCTACCATCATCATCATGTCGACAAGGATTCGAGTATTCTCGCAAGCAGTACGACCTTATCAATCTGAGAGGTCTTTAATATGGACCGTAATGTGGGCTTGGTCAATGGCTTAACAAAGGGACTCTTTGAGTCAAGGCTATTGAAAGAACAACTTCGCAATCATCTTCGGGTTTACAAGTCAAGAACCCTGCAAAATGAGAAAGAAATAATCTTGCCCGCACTTCTTCGAGCAATGCTTAAGACATGTGAACTCCTACATTAATTTCGGTGCCCTAATCTGAAGAGACTTTGTAAGGGACGTAACGTAGGTTAAGTTCATGGGTTGAGAAATGAATGGATCATTAGGCTCAAAATGTGTATAGGGGGATGAGAATTGGTGATCATCTTGGCATTGTCACCGGTCTTCCTTTTCACCATTGGGATTTTCCTCATAGGTACTATAAAAACGTGGCATTTGAGTTCTTTGAGTACCACTCCATTGGGAATACACCCTTTTACAATTGATAATCATTTATCTTGACTCTTTCTTTCATTTTCTATGGGCATTGGCCTTGCTTTTACCAGGCACACTGCTTTTTCATGCCCCTTTTGTTTTTTTTTTTTTTTTTTTTTTTTTTTTTTTTTTTTTGAATAACCACGTAATGCTTTAACATTTGGGTTCTTGAGGAGTTTTCATTTTTTTTTGTCAGCACTCGGGATTTTGTTGCTTGAACATTTGCCTTTTGCCTTGCCCCGGTGTGGGGGATGATCACCAATTGGGTTTAAATGAAACGAATTTACAGGCTCAAGGGGCTACGCAATGGATAAAGTGTGTAGGATAGAGAAAGAACTGCTCTTCATCATCCTAAGGCACTTAAATTATCGTATGAATTCAATGTAATAGCAATACCTGAAGATTGATGCAAGTGAGAGCAAGAATATTCCTATCAAATTCCTCACCTCATGATGTCGTCTTACCTCCAGCTTGCCCCAATGTGGGGTGGTTCTTGACAGGGGTAATTTAAAAATTATTCACGTGTGTGGGCTCAAAAGGGTTTAAACAATGGATGATCACGTAGTGTTTGGGATAGAGAATGAACCGCCTCTCATCATTTCGATCATCGTACCTTTTGCGAGAAAACTCTTTACCTTAGAAACATGGAATTTCCTACACTCATCTCACCAGTATATGAGCAAGGGACTGTGTATAGGATAAGGCTTGCCTTTCATCATCCTGACATGTCTCATTTAGCATGTTCAATTCATTCCACATCATTCATTAACTTGATCGATGGTGACAATCCTCAGTGGAATTGGTAATTAAACAGGTAAAACTATCAATGCAAAATTCTCCTTTGAAAGGTCACAAGTACTTGATGAACTCATCAGCTTTGAACACAAAGAGTTTGCAGCTCAAAAAGAAAGGAAAAGGATTGGTAAAAATGTTTTTTTTTTTTTTTTTTTTTTTTTGTGGCAAACTTGTTGCCATTTCCAGGGATCGAACCCTGGTCGCTTTCGGACCTTTTCATTCCCCGTGCCACCAGGCCGAGGCGCTGGTGGTGTCCTCAGGGCATTTCCTTTTTTATTTAATTGAACTGACACTGGGCCAACACGTCTGATAT
The DNA here is from genome assembly GCA_014182545.1 of Eucalyptus globulus. Lineage (NCBI taxonomy): Eukaryota > Viridiplantae > Streptophyta > Magnoliopsida > Myrtales > Myrtaceae > Eucalyptus > Eucalyptus globulus. Next base: position 16,624,121 of record CM024719.1, read on the forward strand.
ACCGAATCAAATGAATTCGATATGTGTATGGAACAGGGCCTTCCATTCCCACACAATTCAACGAAGAAATGAGTACCTTCAATTCACAACAAATTCTTTCAAGGGTAATATTTCTTCACAGCATCAGAGTTAACAGGATTAGAAAACTCACGACCATCCATTTCAAGGATTAAGGCACCCCAGGGAGTACCCTCTTCACCATATACGGGCCGCTATAATTTGGAGCAAATTTGCCTCCGGATCGGGAAAAATCGGCAACACCTTTCTTAGCACTAGATCATTCACTTCGAAGTGTCTCGGCCGTACCTTCCACGAGAACATCGATATGTGGCAATGGGAAGTCGTCCTTTGGGCTGGCCTTGTTCAAATCCCGGTAATCAACACACACTCGGACTCGACCGTCTTTCTTCATGACTGGTACTATGTTGGCCACCCATTCAGGGTATTGTGAGACTTCGATGAACCCCACTTTGAGAAGTTTCATTACCTCCTCTTCTATTTTCTTCGAGAGCTCCGGTTTAGTCCTCCAAAGCTTCTACTTCTTAGGGCGCATGTCTGGATTGGTGGGCAAACAGTGTTCCACAATTGACGGATCTAAACCTGGCATATCAGCATACGTCCAGGCAAAGATATCCTGATATTCTTTCAACAACTGAGTTAGGTGTTCGGCCTCATCTTTGGGAAGATTTGCCCCAGTCTTTATTTCTTTAGGATCCTCGTCATCACTCAAATTGATGGTGACGGTTTGCTCGGAGGTGAGAACTTTGGGTTTTTCATGGTGCTCCCAACTTTGTTGTACTTCAATGGAGTCACCATTTGGATCATCAGGGTCATCATCGTCATCACACATGGCATTGGATTGGACCATTTTCACCTCCTTGCCTGCCTTGTTCATCTGCTTTGAGACTACTATCTCGGGGATAGCGGATGTAAGAGTCTGATTCACTTGGAGGGATTGCATTTGATCTGTCATAAGTTGCATAGAGGTGAGCAACTGCTGGAGTTGATTTTCCATAGCGGTCATACGATCACGCATTTCGATTTGGTCGGCCATTTTTGCTCTTGATCTTGTAATGATGGGCGACCGTGGAGGATCCGTTATCACCTAATTTGAAGAAACAGACAAAAATAAGTATCTCATATGAAATACACCGGTCCATGGCAATGGTCTAAAACTTTTATTCATTGATGGAGTTTTTGACAATCCTAACAAAATAGAAGCAAGATTGATTCAAGCACTTCATTAATGAAATAGAAGCTTAAAATGCCCTAAACAAACGAACTAGGAAAGTAAATGACTCAACTTCCTAAACATTAATCTAGAAATGAAACAACAAGATTGACTCAAACATTTCATCTAGCTTGATCAATATACACTCGGGACACCACTCGGCGCAATCGCTTATTCTCCTCTTGAGCTTTTTCAGCAACCCTTTTGAGGCGTTTATTCTCAGCGCGGTTGGTGATCTTCAGCGGCACCTCTGGTATCTTTGGAAGTAACTCCTCTGGTATCTTGTGTTGTTGAATGTACTTAATTGAGGCATAGTACTTCATTTCTTTGCCCTTCAACTCCTCCTCGGGCCACTTGAGTTTTCGTGGCTGGCACATATCCCACATTGATTTAATTGTGAGAATGGAATCTTCATGGCCTCGGTCTCCATCAATGAAGCTGACTCGGAGTGGATCTGCTTGCAATGCCGGGGGAAGCTCTTGCACAACTTGATACGACGGATTACTCTAGTTGGATAGTACTCCGTTGCTCCAGTGAATCCCAGTAGAGGGATTGGGCCAACACCTCCACATGAAAGTCTCGCCACACGAACTTGGAACCACTTAGCATGCCATAGGAAACCCTTGGAAGTTGGTTTTTCATGAAAGCTAGCCACCTAGAATAATGGTAATCCGGTGCATGTTTTTGGTTGTTCTCAAATCTCATAATAGGGTGATTAGAGTTATTAACATCATGTATAGTCATTAAACCACCAAACCCTTTTATATGAGAAAGAAACCAAATTTGCAAAAGCTCGGAGAGGAATGAAAAGTCTTATCACCGCTTCCTTTAAATCGGGTGAGGGAAAGAAAGGTTTCAGCCATAATAGTGTTTACGAAATTTTTCCTCCCAACACTTGTTCAACTAAGTGAGCCATCAAAGGGTTAATAGCATTCTTGCAATGAGGAAAAAGTATAAACCCAAAGAAAGCTAAAAGGAAAACCCTTCGCATTTGAAATGAATTGCCATTTTCAAAACATTCTTTTAGAAAAGATAAATGACATGTATTGCGGTGAGCTTTTAAAACCTTTCTTACGTTGTCCTCCTTAATTCTCAGAAAATCGGATAAGGCCACAACGGGGTCTATTCCGATAGGTGGACTAATTAATTCAGCTTTCAAAGGTTTCCCATGGCAATGCTATACTCTTCCAAGGTGGGCGTGAGTTCATGCTTACCGCCGAAGATGAAAGTAGAAGTCTCGGGGCACCAACAATGAGCAAGTGCTTGGATGAGGCCGCCGTGGATGTTGACACGCAGTAATGGAAGTAGTCGACTAATGTGCGACTCTACAAATTGACGGCCAGCTTGGTCTAACTTGTCCCACCATGCGCTAAGCTCTTCCTTTGGAGGGAGAATAATTCGAATGTCCGGTATTCCCATTGTATATTGATCAAGACTCAGGACAATCCTAATGCCATGGACCGACAAAATGATATAATAAAGTAAGTAGATTGCAAGAGTGCGAATTTAGAAGACTTACTTTACCAATAAACAAGGGGCAATCACATAGACATGCGCATGGTAAGTGGCTCGATTTCTAATCTATAAGGCTTAACAAAGTGAAGCCACAAGAATGATCAGACTAGCCGCGGGCGTGCGAACTAAGTCGGGTCCTCATGACTTCGGCTTGGTCAAAGAGCCGACCTAGGTTGCGGGCATGCGAACCGAGGTGGGTACTCTTGACACCAGAAAAGAAACTTCGGGATTGAGATGGGCGACTCACCGCGGGCATGCGGTCGGAGTGGTATCCATCTCAATATCATCATAAACGATCTTATGCGGCCCAGGTTCGGCGGCAGGTTATGTGTGCAAGAGTATAGTGAAAATGCAAGACATGCACAACAGTTTATATCAAACAACACTTCGTATATGAAAATAAACCATACATTCCTTACACCTCCCTGCAAAACAAAGGTTTGCAAACACTTCCCCCTATACCTCCCATCATTCAAAAACATTTAACACCTTAAATGTTAGGGACGTACCTAGGATCCTTACTGCCAAACAAAAACATTTTCAAAAGAAAAAAAAATTTGGCCTAAGTCTACTAAGAGTTTTAACTCAAGTCCCCAGCGGAGTCGCCAAGCTGTCGCGACCTCCCCGAAGCGGGTTGGACCACCTAAGGGTTCGGCTAATGGATTGTTAAGCCTAGACTTAACTCGGGCTCTCCCAAGCCCATACCACCTTCGCGACTTAGGTTCAAGTTCTTAATATGCAAATGATTTTATCATGGAGTCGCCACTAATCTTTTTGGGTGGGTAGATTAGAAACCCAAGTAAAGTAATGGGAGAATTACTTCACTCCTACGAACCAGAGATTGTGAGTTCGGGGACTTGATTACGCTAGATTTCTCTAACGCCCTTTCGGTACCTTTTCTTTTCTTTTTCTTTTTTTTTCAAAAATATTTTTGCAGGCAGCTTGAATTGATTTTAATTTATCTTCCTAACATGTGAGGTGATCATGCAGATGCGCAAAACCACCAATTTAACACCCAAGAAAGCGATGCATAAATTGCAGGACTTACCTCATAGCAACGAAAGCATCTGCATTGTTAGATCAGAATTCACATCAACAGACCTAGATATGATTTCTAATTAACAGGCAATTTCCTTTTCTTTTTTTTTTGGTTTTTACTTATTTAATGAGAATCATGCAATATGCAATGCATGCTACTAATCTAACATGGAATGGCATGACAATGTGTTCTAAACTACATGACATGAGTAAAATATTTTTTTTTTTTGTGTTTTCTTAATGAACATGCAATAATTAAATATGCAAATCAAAATGACCTAATTATAATGACGGGCAATTTCTAATTAAATGAGCCCAATTCTACATATTTTACGTGCACATGATATTTCTATTCCTAAAAATGCAATTTATCCTAAAAATTGAAACTTAAAATGAGACATGCAATTCTATTCTAATATGCATGATGATTTTTGTTTGTTTTATATATATATATATAAATTCGAAATTCTAAAAAAATTGCACACAATTAAACATGCAACCTAAAAACTAGCATCTTAAATTAATTAATTTTTTTTGGGGATTTTTTTTTTGTTATAAAAATTTAAAATAAAAAAAAAAAACCTATTCTAAATTGACACGTGCAATTCTTAAAAAAACTAATATCATGAATGCATTTTTTTGGATTTTTAGTTTTTTTTTTTTTTTAAAAAATGAAATAACTAAATATGATAACCCTAGCCCTAATCTAACTTGCATTTTTTTTTTTGAATTTTTTTTCTTATGCAAAAACAAAAGTTAATTCAAATAACCCGATATCCAATCCAATCAAGATAAGATTAATACCCAAAATTGACGAACCATATCTCGCGCACGAGATCGGGTTGGTCAATTTTAAATTAAATCGCGAATCGAATCTCGGGCATGAGATTGGATTGTCAATTTTTTAAGAGATCGTGAGTCGGATTTCGGGCGCGAAAATCGAACTCCTAATCCCTAATTTGAGGGGTTATTCAATCATGCATTAATGAATAATCACGCTAAAAAACTATATAAAAACAAACTATAAACTATATAAAAATAAAAAAGATAAAATAATAATAAAAAACTACCTAATGTTCCCCTTTTGCTTTTTTTTTTTTTTTTTTTTTTTTTGTTTTCTTCTTTTTCTTTTCCCACGCACGGCTTGCTCGGGTCTCCCAGCGGCGCTTTTGATGGGGGGTTGTGGAGGCGGCTGTGGCGACGCGCTCGAGCGGGCTGTCTGGCGAGCTGCTGGTCGGTGGCGAGCGGGCTGAGGCGCAGCTTCTGCGACGGCGCGGTGACGGGGTGGTGGGCGGCACTGCGACCAGCAATGGGCAGAAGGGGTGGCAGCCGAGCGGCCGCAGGTCGCAGGCGCCGGCGCGAGGCTCGGGGTTGTCATGGACGGCGTTCGGAGCTTGCCGGAAGGAGGGAGGGTGCGACAAGTTGCTGTGTGGTCGGGATGTCGCGGGTCGGCTCGAGCTAAGCGGAGACGGGCGGGCACGATGGAGGCGCGACGGCAGCGGTTGGGCGCGGGCGCCGCGGGTAGTCGTGGGCGGTGAGCGTGGAGCTCGGGGTTCGGCGCGAACTTGGAACCGGCGGGTGCTGGCGTCGCGGGTTGGGTTGCTGGTCCAGAGGTCGAGACTCGTCGCGAGGCGTAGAGGCGGTGGGCGACGCGGGCGGAGGCGTCGCGGAGTGCCCGGAGCGGTGGTCGGCATGGTGATAGTGACAAAGGGTGGTGGATTCGGCGGCTGGACGCGGGCGTCGCAGCAAAACGGGAGCCGAGGGCGCCGGCGTCCCTGGGTGGGCGTCACGGGAGGCGGGCGGTGGCGGGGGGGACGGAGTGCAGGCGCGGAGCAGCGACGGGTCTCGGGCGGGCTGCGGTGGTGCGGGCTGCAAGGACGCCGGGCACGCGCGGAGCGGGAAGAGCCGGCATCGGCGGGCCGGGCGGGCAGAGTGCGCGGGGTCGGGGCGGCTCGCGGCTTCTTCTTTTTTTCAGGCGGGCTAGGCGTTGCAGCCGGTGGCGGTGGGCTCGGAGGGTGCTCGCCGGTCCTGGCGTCGCGGGTCGGTCAGGGAGTGCGGCGGCGCGGCGTCGTGGCTGGATCTCGGGCGGAGGGAGCGGTGGCCGGCTCGGAACTCAGGCGCGGTGGTGTGGGCTGCGGTGGCGAGAGAGTTCGGGGCTCCGGCGGTAATGGGCAGCTGCAGGTTCCTCCCCTCCCCCGTCGTGTTGCTCGAAGCCTCCCATTTAAGAAGACAACCCTTCTTTTTTATTATTTTTCTTTCACGTTCTTTTCTCTTTCTTGTTGCCCTCTCTGACTTCACCTTCTTTTCTTCTGACAAACTCTCCATTCATCTCTTTTTTTAATATCCTACCCTGACTTCATTTTTTCTTGTCCGAAGGAGGAGCCCCTTCCCAATGCATATTTTTTAGCTCTCTCTCTCTGACACTTTTCTTCCCCCCTTGTCTGACCGAAGGGGAAGCCCCCCTCACAACGGAATTTTTTTCTTTCTTCGCTCCCCCCTGTTCTTCAGCAAGGAAATCTTCTTGCAGGCGCCTGTAGGATTTTTACGTCCCCATTTCGTGCGCGTATGTGCATGCATTAATGAGGAGGTTTCTTCTTCGGTGAATTTTCATTGCGCCATCAAATCTGACATATTATATAATATTATGGGCATATTAAAATAATACAATATGGGCATATTATATAATATATTATGGGCTGCTTTTGCTTCTTTGAAGATTTCTCCCGAATCCGCACGTCCACCGAATTTGTGCATGCATTAATGAAGAATAGACAACGGACGTGCGAGAGCTTCTTTCCTCATTTTTTTGCATTCTCTCTTGTGCGTGTTCAGACTAGCGAAAGAGATACCATCCTTTTGTGCATGCAATCGACCGCAAGCCCCTGCTTCTTGTTGTCCTCTTAGTACCGATGCAAATGCGACTACATGAAATGCAACTATTTTTTAAAGGAGTTAAAGATTAATCCTTAATTTTCTATGCAATTAATTACTAAATGATTAGTCAAAATTTAGGTGTCAACACATTCATTTGCTTCTTTCCTCATCGATTCCCTCTCTTCACTCCTCTGCTCTGTTTCCTCTCTGTCTTGGTTCTCTCTATCCTCTGTCTTTGGAACAAGACGTTATAAGTTCCTTAAAGCAAGAGCAGAAATGGTGATGTCTTCCTCATCTTCTTCATCCTGCAAGATGAGTGCTCTCCTTTTCTTAGATGGAGCTATCATAGGCTCCTTGCCTTTCCGTTTTACAGCCACAGAGTCTTGACGAGTTTTGACAGGAGTCTTCTACTTAAACCTCTCTAAAGCCTTGTTTAGCTCATTCAGACGCATCTTTGAAACCATCTTCAGTCCCACCACCATTTGATCACAGGTTCAAACACACAGAATTTTGGGAGATTGAATGTTAAAATGTCTAAATAGCTGAGTGAAGTGCTGAATAAGGAAGTTGGCCCTTGTCCTTTACCATTGATCTATACATGTGAAATATGATAGTGTGTGGTAGAGAGAACTTTTTACCAGTATTGATAGCATACATCAGCTTCGCTTCTGAATTGGAGACATCAGTCTTTGATGTGGATTTGGGTCTAAGACAATTAATCACAATCTTGTGAGGCAAGACATTTGAGGCACTCATCCTCAAATACGAAATTTGGCCTTCTGCCATTCCATCTTGAACAAGCTCCACGGTTGCACGACCAATAGACACACTAATTGATTTGAACATCCCTCTCTCTACTCCAATCACATCAGCCAGAGTGTCTATATCAACCACATAATCCTGGTCTCTAACACTGAAAGAAAATCTATTCACATCCAAAAAGCTTAGATTGGAATAGAAATACGCAGTAAGTTCTGGATGAGCTACCGTTATCTTAGAGCAAAAACGTTGAAGTTGAAGTAAAGTAAATTTCTCCCGTAACTTCACGTTCAAAGAGTCAAGAAAATCAAAATCCACACTCCTTGAGTTCATCACCTCTCGCTTCAGTAACTTAGAGTAAACTCGCTTATGTTCCTCAAAACGAAACAAATCTGTTCTTCTTCCTCGAATGTTCACAGCAACACCTATTCTAAACTTAAAATGAGTGAACATCTTTTCATCATCATCTTTCACATTAGGTTGACTCAATCCCCCCAACACATGGATCACTTGGGAAATTCGCAAAAACCCTTTCTGCCGAGCCAACAAGAGCAATCCCCAAACGTTCCATCATTTGTAAAAAAATGGGTTTCATTTATGTACCTCTTTTCTTTCAAAAATTCATCAATAAAGGTCATTGGAGAACCTCCATCTTTTAAGGCAGAGTAGAGTTTGAAAGTAAAAGCAGGCTTAAGAGTCCTTACAGGTTCAGCATCCTCAATAATTTCTTCCTCCGCCTGTTGTTGTTGAACATTCTGTGGTCTAGCCTGAGGAAAATGGCGCGGTTGAGAATGTTGTGGACTCTGCTGTTGCCTTGGAGATTCTTCTTCTTCGGTCAGGTCAAAATGCGTAGGACCCTCACGCATATGCTGTGGTTCCCTGCTTGCAATCATTAAAGACTTTCTTTGGGAAGACATTATCATAGTCTTTGAGAGTTTCCGAATTCGATTTGCGAGAAAGATGAAAAATTTAAGGATTAAAATAGAGAGAAAAAGTAAGAAAGTGATGTTCTGTGTTTTTAGGGTTTGTGAGCAAAAAAATGAAGAAGAAAAATAGTATATAAAGCAATCGAAACGAGGTATACGGATCGTCATAAAAGGAAAAATAAAAAATGCCTTTTAAAAAATAACTGCCTTTTTGAATATAGATAACTGTCATTTTAAAAAGATAACTTCCTTTTCGAAAAAGAATAATTGCTACAATTTCAAAAACTTGGGAAGATAACATCAATCAATTGCAGATTAATAAGCAATTGTACCTTTTCGAGATTTTATCCGAAAGATAAATTGCTAGAATTGAAATGACTTACAATCGTAATCCTTGATCTTCTGAGTCTGAGCATTTTTAGACTTTTATCCCTGAGTCTGAGTGTGGCATCCCAGAAATTCAAAGCCAAGCCATAAGGTGTGTTAAAGTCTTTAATTTAGGTGATAAATTTCCATGGCCTATGCTTTAGCCATTAGTCTTTTTATTTAGATGAATTATGCATATGATTGTAAGAATTTAAATTTGATAGATTGATAATCTATGCTTGGCCATATGATTTATAAACTAAATTTCAATGAGCAAAAATGTCCCAAGACTTTGGCCAAGATGAAAATTGAAAATTAAAAATATTTATAGAAGAATTCAAAAAAAAAAAAAAAAAAAAGGGGAAAAGGTCAATTTTTAGGTTGGGCCTTAGGCCCATTTGCCTAAGCCTTTAATGGGCCAAGATGGCTGGCCCAATAGAGGCCCAAAAGGAGTGGTCGACCAGCCCATTTGCCGGCTAAATAAGCCCACAAGCCTTGCATGCGAGCTGCCAAGTGGCATGGGGTTGTGCAAGGTGTGGCTGCCCCCATTGGCCATCTTGGGCGGCCACATGCAATATAAAAGCCACTAAAAGAAAGAGAGAGAGAAAGGGAGAGAGAGAGAGTGGCTTGTTCGGCCAAGAGAGTGAGCCGAGAGAGTGAGATGCAAGAGAGAGGGAGCAGCCGAGAGAGAAAGGAGGAGGAGGAGCCGCCGTGTGCCACCGTGTTCGCCGCCCTACGCCGTCGTTTTCTTTGGTCTAGAGGCAAGTGGAGTCCTCTAACTTCTCTTGCATGTGTGTATATGGTTTGCATGTTCGATTTTGGGTGATATTTGTGAGAAATACCGAGGTAAGGGTTGGTTGTTTTCAAGCCGTGTGACTGTTCTTGCTCGGGTTGTGTGAGTCCGAAACTTGTTTGAGATTGCATGTGTGTTTGTAGTCCGAGTTTGGCTTCGGTGTCTTCATGAAAGTTGTAGCTAACATCTTTTACTATAACATACTGAAATTTCGTGGAAAATGATGGAGATTTGAGGGGTTAAAGTCTTGCTATACGGAGACCTCAGATCTGTGAAGTTTTCACTGACCTTTTGTTGGATTCTTGGTTACATGTTGGTTTGTGATGAAAATCTGACTTCGATGTCTTCATGAAATTTGTAGGTAACATCTTAAAATACAACATACTTAAATTTTAAGATAAATGAACAAGTATAGCCTAGTAAATTGACTAGATCTTGCAGACGATGATTCTGGTGATGTGTTCCGAGACACCCGAGACTTCATGGACTTAAATGGTGACCATAATTTGGTTTTTGACCTAGATCTCTTCATGAAACTTGTGAAGGACACCTTGATACATAACATATCCAAATTTCAGAGGAAACGAAAGAGAGTAGATGGGTGAAATCTTAATATTTCGGAGATGTGTATTCTGGACGATGCGGTAGTGGTTCCAGAAGCTTCGTGAGGTTGTATAAAATAATCTAGGAAGAATCTTGCTTGAAGTTCTTCATGAAAGTTGCACGAAAATGTCTTGGCTATCATTCTGTAAAATTTCGTAATTTTTGGAGGCCGTATGAATATTTTAATCGAATTTATTTGGAAACTGTGCATTCTGGTTATTATCCGAATATCATGTGCTATTTTGTGAAAATTGTGAAATTGTGTGAAATTCAATTTGGCCATGAATTTTGCATGAAATTGTCATCCTATTGGTTTGTTTAATGATTGTTTGAATATTATGATTTTGGGAAATCATAGATATTGAATTTAATATTTATTTATGAAAATAAATAAATATGATGATAAAATTAAATAATAATAATAATAATAATAATAATAATAATAATAAAAAAATAAAAGGGGATTATTTTATTGGCCATAAATTCCATTAAATTTATCTTGTTGCATGTATGATAAAGTCTTGGTGTATGTATGACATTGAATCGAGATGCATATGATAAAGTCTTGGTATACGTATGACATTGAGCTGAGATTGCATGTGTGAATCCTATGCCAAGTATGACTTGTGTGATGTCACGCCATATGCCATGTTAATTTGAGATTAAAATATTGGCAAATGTGGATGATGGGAAATGAGGAAATGGTTGTGGTGGAGGATGATGGCCGGAATGTATAGAGATACATTGCCGGATTTCCCCGGGAGTGTCGGGATGCCCGGTGGTATACGGTACGTAATTCCAGGGGAGGCCTGGTGGTATGTCGGTACATAATTCCGGAAGCCCTGTCGGAGGTCTTTGCCCGAAGGGAATGCC